>JARQOC010000002.1:313187729-313700967 GCA_033576535.1 Allobates femoralis | reverse complement strand
TCATAAACATACAACTAGAACCAATGTCAGGGACACAAGAGGTTAATAAATAATTCTCATACCAGAGATGCCTGCTGCCTGGGGACTGTGTCAGGGAGAAGCCCCGACACGTGTTTCGTTTGTTCTTCCTCGGGGGGCAGTGGGGTAATGTGCAGGGAAGGTCAAACCTATTTATATCCAGGGCACATATGGCTGGCACCAATAGTGGCACGACCGTACAGCTGAACGCGGTCAGTGGTGATTACAGGCTGCAGCATGGGGAGGCATCTCAGTGGGAGAAAACCTCCAGGTGACGTCAGTATACCGAGATGCCTCTCACTTCCTGCTGTGTCTGCATCACATGACCGTGACCCTGCACGGCCGTGCACACAGTGTCAGACATCAGCCCAGTCAGCACATAGCATCTGCGTTGCTAAGCAGCACAAAGCAGAGAGTGTCCAGCTTATGTGTCACTGAGCAGCTGCAGGGGGAGGTGTTAACCCCTCACTCTCCAAACGGCTGATTTGAGCAGTATTAGAGCACAAACAGTGAGATCAATGTATAAAGGAAACAGGAAAACTATATAATCCATCACAGGAGAAATTCTAGGTACAAAAATAGATCATAAAATAGATCATATCCAGCAATGTAACGTCCATAAGGAATTTCTCCAAATTCATGTCATCTTGTTTCCTATTAATCCTCCAGGATTTCTCATCTGTAAGTGCAGGCTCCAGATATTTCCTAGGGAATAGACCAAGTGGGAGTGGCTAGAGTGAAAATAAAAACAGCACACAATTAAAAAGGCAAACCGGACGTCGTAAGGCTGCAACCACCGTATATATGAGCATTGTAATCACATTTATACGTCTATTAGCACCAAGAGAGGGGCCAATTGCAGAGAGAACAACCTTGAACCAAACTGAGCCCACCAAAGAGCAAATGTGTCCATCACAGAGACGGAATCTTTCTCTCTATAGAGAGGAGAAATGCAGAAATACCAGTGTCCTCGAGGATGCCTTTGAACAAGGTATCATCCCTAAAAAGGTGTTGGAGGGCCTCCTTGTCGACTCACCGGTAACGCCCACCTTTTACCTGTTACCAAAAATCCATAAAAACCCCTCGTCTCCGCCGGGGCGTCCGATTGTCTCTGGCATTGGAGGGCTATGCGATATGACATATGACGTATAAATGTGATTACAATGCTCATATATACGGTGGTTGCAGCCTTACGACGTCCGGTTTGCCTTTTTAATTGTGTGCTGTTTTTATTTTCACTCTAGCCACTCCCACTTGGTCTATTCCCTAGGAAATATCTGGAGCCTGCACTTACAGATGAGAAATCCTGGAGGATTAATAGGAAACAAGATGACATGAATTTGGAGAAATTCCTTATGGACGTTACATTGCTGGATATGATCTATTTTATGATCTATTTTTGTACCTAGAATTTCTCCTGTGATGGATTATATAGTTTTCCTGTTTCCTTTATACATTGATCTCACTGTTTGTGCTCTAATACTGCTCAAATCAGCCGTTTGGAGAGTGAGGGGTTAACACCTCCCCCTGCAGCTGCTCAGTGACACATAAGCTGGACACTCTCTGCTTTGTGCTGCTTAGCAACGCAGATGCTATGTGCTGACTGGGCTGATGTCTGACACTGTGTGCACGGCCGTGCAGGGTCACGGTCATGTGATGCAGACACAGCAGGAAGTGAGAGGCATCTCGGTATACTGACGTCACCTGGAGGTTTTCTCCCACTGAGATGCCTCCCCATGCTGCAGCCTGTAATCACCACTGACCGCGTTCAGCTGTACGGTCGTGCCACTATTGGTGCCAGCCATATGTGCCCTGGATATAAATAGGTTTGACCTTCCCTGCACATTACCCCACTGCCCCCCGAGGAAGAACAAACGAAACACGTGTCGGGGCTTCTCCCTGACACAGTCCCCAGGCAGCAGGCATCTCTGGTATGAGAATTATTTATTAACCTCTTGTGTCCCTGACATTGGTTCTAGTTGTATGTTTATGATGCTGTAAATTGACTGTAATCACCTTGGCTGCAACTTTTGCAAAAGGCTGCAACTGTATTCATTTGTTGGGGGAATTTTACCTTTTATATTAACGTCATTACCATTGAGATGTCTGCAATGTAAAATTCTGGGTCCTGTGTTTGATCTCTCTTTTCACCCTGCACTTTGTCCTTGAGAAAAAACCCCCTCCTTTTGCACTGATGCACTTTTTTGCTTACTAGCTGTGACAATCACTTGTTTTTCTACAAATAAAATTGGTTGTAACGCATGAAAATGCATCGTGTGACTCTATGTACCTTAAAGACATTTTGGTTCGTTGGTTTTAATATGTGTATATGTCGGTACTTTTACAACAGGTCATGTTGATTCTCTGGTTGTTTATTGCGGTTCACTTGTGGCAAGCCCCAAACAATGTCTATGGGGCTTGCGGTAAGTGTGCGGCAGGTGCGGTTTCGGCACTTGCGGCAGGTGCGGCCGCGAAAAAACTGCAGTGTGCCACGTTTTTTTTCGAGGCCGCACCTGCCGCAAGTGCCGAAACCACACTTGCCGCACCTGCCGCAAGCCCCATAGTCATTTTATGGGGCTTGCCGCAAGTGAACCGCAAGTGCGGCCGTTATGCGGTAATCACGGCAGTTGCGGTTTTTTTCACCGCAACTGCAGCGATCAGCGAAAACCGCTGATGTGTAAGCAGCCTTAAGGTGGCTTCACACCAGGCAACGTTGCTAGCAACATCGCCGGAAAAGTGACGTACCAGCGATGTTGCTAGCGACGTTGCGCTGTGTGACAGCGCGACGCGACCGCGTTTTATCGCTAGTCGCAGGTTGTCAGGTTTACGGGAAGAACTGTAAACCTGACAACCTGCGACCTGCGATTAGGCTGGATCGCGCCGTGTGACATCGCCAGAGCGATGTCAGCGGCGATCCAGCCTATACCGCAGCGTTGCTGCGGATCGCTCGCTGGGCTGAGCCCAACCCAGCGAGCGATGTCACCGCCCGCATCGCTGCGGCATCGCCGGCCGCAGCCGTGCTGTGTGACAGCTGGCCAGCGATGTCGGAACCGAACGGGCACCCGCGCATCGCTTCCGACATCGCTGGCCAGGTTGTGCTGTGTGACGGCACCTTTAGGTTTGCAATTTACTGTTCTAATACTTCAATAAAAAAAGATTGAGCAAATATATAAAACAATTAAAATTCCACAATTTCAGACCTTATCCAGATGATTCACCTTATTCAGACTTTTATGCTACCCAGGGCTTGTGTGGAATTTTAATTTTTTCACATATTTGAACTTATTTTTAACATTTGTTACTCTTATCATATATACCTCTTTTTAAAATTCTTAAAAAAATTTAAATTTGGTGGACAAATGGTAAATTATCATAATTTGGGAATTAATGATTTGACTTATTTGGTTGTTTTTAGTTAACATAAAAACCGGAGAACACAGCCTATCCATAGTTTAAATGTCAGAACTCAGCAATATAATAATCCCTATAGAAAAGAGTTTTGTTTTTTTTTACAAAGATCACCACAAGGGTGTCTGACCTTCACGTATGGTTATAATCACAAACCAGACTCCAATATTTAATGCAAGTGAAAAAGAGAATTTTGTTTACGTACCGTAAATTCTTTTTTCTTTAATCATCAATGGGAGACCCAGACAATGGGGTTTAGGGCACTGCCCTCCGGAGGTCACACTAGGTACTACAAGTTTGTAGTCACCGCCTCCTCCGCTTATAAACCCCTACCGCAGGGAACATCCTCAGTTTGGTCTACAAGCTGCGAGGAGGAAATAAACCACACCCGAAACATCGGGAAGAATGCCGTACACAAAACGGTTCAACAACCCGGCCAACACTGTCTCAACAGAGAACAGAGCAAATGCAAAACATGCAAAGGAACAACTGGGTGGGTGCTGGGTCTCCCATTGATGATTAAAGAAAAAAGAAAATTTAGTACGTAAACAAAATTCTCTTTTTTCTGGTCATCATAATGGGAGACCCAGACAATGGGGATGTCCTAAAGCAATACCCCAGGGCGGGAAGAGTTCCTCAACAAGACGGATAACACATGGTTCCCTTTTAAAGGTGGGCAACCGCCGCCTGGAGAACCCGCCTGCCCAAACTTGCATCCGCAGAGGCATGGGCATGCACCATATAGTGCTTAGAGAAAGTGTGCAGGCTGGACCAAGTGGCCGCCTGACACACCTGTAGAGCAGACGCTCGATGTCGCAATGCCCAGGAGGCACCTACGGCTCTGGTAGAGTGAGCCTTCAATCCCACCGGGAGAGGCAAACCAGAAGTCCGGTAAGCCTCCTGGATGGATGCCTTAATCCATCTGGCCAATGTCGATTTCGACGCCGCAGACCCCTTACAGCGACCTGTCGTAAGAACAAACAAGGAATCCGAACTCCTGAAGGAGGCGGTCCTAGACACATAAATGCGTATAGCTCTCACGAGATCCAGAGTATGGAGGTCGCGTTCAACCTGATGAACGGGAGCGGGGCAAAATGATGGGAGAACAATCTCCTGGTTCAGGTGGAAAGTTGAAACCACCTTCGGCAAGAATTCTGGCCGTGGACGCAACACCACCTTGTCTTGGTGAACCACCAGAAAGGGTGACTTGCACGATAGTGCAGCCAATTCTGAGACCCTCCTCAGAGACGTAATCGCCACCAGAAAGGCCACTTTCTGGGATAGACGAGATAGAGAAACCTCCCTCAGAGGCTCAAACGGCGGTTTCTGCAATGCCGCCAGGACCATGTTAAGGTCCCAAGGGTCTAGAGGTCTCTTGTAGGGCGGAACCATCCGTGACACCCCCTGCAGAAATTGACGGACCTTCGGGAGGAGCGCCAATCGCCTGTCAAACAGCACAGAAAGTGCTGATACTTGACCTTTCAAAGAGCCAAGGGATAATCCCAATTCCAAACCCGACTGTAGGAAAGCCAACAACGTCGGGATGGACAAGGGCCACGGAGACCGTCCGCCAGAGGCACACCAAGTAAAAAAGATTTTCCACGTTCTGTGGTACATCTTCCTGGAAACTGGCTTCCTAGCCCGATTCATAGTGGCAACCACCGTAGGGGAGAAACCCCTGGATGTCAGCAGCCAGGCCTCAAGAGCCATGCAGTCAATCTGAGGGCCCTGGAATTGAGGTGGAAGAATGGGCCTTGCGCGAGTAAATCTGCGCGTTCTGGAAGAGCCCACCTGTGTCCGCCTGACAGTTGCCACAGGTCCGGATACCAGGACCTCCTGGGCCAGTCTGGAGCCACTAGAATGGCTACGCTGCACTCCGACCTGATTTTCCACAGCACCCTGGGAATCAGAGCCAGAGGCGGGAACACATACGGTAGATGGAATCTGGACCAAGTCAAGATCAGGGCGTCCGCTCCCAGAGACTGGGGGTCCCATGACCTCGCCATGTATTGCGGAACCTGATGATTCAGCCGTGAGGCCATCAGATCCACGTCCGGAGTGCCCCATCTGCTGCAGATGTCCTGGAAGACGTCTGGATGAAGAGACCACTCTCCGGCGTCCATCCCCTGCCGGCTCAGATAGTCGGCCTCCCAGTTTTCGACCCCTGGGATGTGAACTGCGGAGATCAGGCAGTTGTTGTCCTCCGTCCAGGCCAGGATGCGGTGGACTTCGGCCAGAGCCTCTGCACTCCTGGTTCCTCCTTGATGATTTATATAAGCGACGTCCGTCGCATTGTCGGACTGAACCCGAATGGGTTGTCCTGAGAGGAATCTCTGAAAAGCCAGGAGTGCCAGATAGATCGCCTTGATCTCCAGTACGTTGATCTGCAACGCCGACTCCGACTGAGTCCAGAGGCCTTGGGCCCTGTGGTGCAAGAACACCGCCCCCCAGCCCTTCAGACTGGCGTCGGTGGTCACCACTAACCATGACGGTTTGATGAAGGACCGGCCCCGAGACAAGTGATGTGGCTGTAGCCACCACTGCAGGGAATCCCTGGTCGGTAGGGAAAGGGTCACCAGCCGGATTCAGAGAGATCGTCCTCTTGTCCCACCTGCGGAGAATCTCCAGCTGAAGAGTACGGAGGCGAAATTGTGCGAACGGCACCGCCTCTATTGCTGCCACCATGCGCCCCACCAGCTTCATCAACACCCGTAGGGATGATTGTGGTGACAGGAGGACTGCTTGTACTCCTGATTGGATCGCCATCTGTTTGACTCGTGGCAGAGACACCAGGGCTGAGGCTGTGTTGAAGTCCATGCCCAGATATGTCAAAGACTGGGTCGGAACTAGCGTTGACTTCTGAATATTGAGGAGCCAACCGAACTGTTCCAGAGACCGCATGGTCACATCCAGGCTCTCTTGACAGAGGTGTTCTGATGGCGCCCTGACCAGCAGGTCGTCTAAATAGGGAATGACGGCATGTCCCTGCATGTGCAGGAGAGCCATCATGGAGGCCATCACTTTTGTGAACACCCGCGGTGCCGAGGCCAACCCGAACGGCAGCGCCACAAATTGGAAATGTTCTTCCCCCACTGCGAATCTCAACCAGCGCTGATGAGCCGGTGCAATGGGCACGTGAAGGTAAGCGTCTCTGATATCTATGGACGCTAGGAAGTCCCCCTGTGACACAGCTGCGATCACGGAGCGCAGTGATTCCATACGGAACTTCCGAACCAACACGTGACGGTTGAACAACTTCAGGTCCAGTACTGGGCGGAAGGATCCGTCCTCTTTGGGACGATAAAGAGGTTGGAGTAAAAACCCCTGAACCTCTCTCCGGAAGGCACCGGGATTACCACTCCGTCTCTGCGGAGACCCTCCAACACCTGGTAAAAAGCCTGAGCCTTTTCTGGTGACGGGACCGACCGATGGAATCGGGATATCGGCTTTGACGTCAGCTCTATCCTGTACCCTCGCGAGATCACGTCTCGAACCCACTGATCTTGAACGTGAAGCAGCCACTTGTCCTGAAAGCGAGACAAGCGGCCCCCCACCTGTGGGGAGGCAGGATGAGAGAGCGAGTCATGTAGAGGCGGGTTTGGGGGTGGCAGCTGCCGCCCCCGCCGGCTTCTTTGGACGACTCTTAGAGCGCCACTGGGAAGCGGGCTTTCCCCCTCGGTCCGTGCGAGCGGACGGTGCTGATGACTGCGAGCTGGAACGAAAGGACCACTGTTTTGGGTTCCTTTTAACGGTATACCGTGGCTTAGGCTTATTCTGCGGTATCTTAGACTCAGCAGAATCCTTAATCAGCTTGTCCAGTTCGGTGCCAAAAAGCCTGTCACCAGCAAACGGAAGATTCTGCAAAATCTTCTTGGATGTGGCATCTGAGTCCCAAAGACGCAGCCACAACAACCTGCGGATCGCTATAGCATTGGCCGAAGCCACAGCTGAGCGAGTGGCAGTTTCCAGGGTCGCCGTCCTGGCGTAGTCCGCATAGGCCCTTGCCCTTTCGGTAAGTGCTAGGACCTCTGGACTGGATCTTGCCATGTCAGTGATACCGTCCAAGCAGGTAGTAATCGCTTGTAAGGTCCAGACCGTGGCAAAATTAGGGGCAAATGAAGTGGTTTTACGGACATAACGCCGCCCAGGATGTAACCTGGGAGCTCTAACCACCCTTCCAAAATTAGTGTGGTCCATGAAGGAGCCACTTGGTCTAGCCTCAGGCCGCAGCCATTGATAGACCTCCTTCGGGTGCACCGTCACCTCCTCAGGGGGTGTCACGAGACGTAAAGTCTCGTTGATAGAGGACACCAGATCCTCCACCCCGTCTGGTGGTTCAGATACGGACACAGACCCGAAATTTGAACCCCCATCATCGTCCTCACCATCAGAGGAACGCTCCTCCTCAGAGGGAGCCTGGAGCTCGGGTGACTCCTCACGACGAGCCCGCTTAAGGGGTCTCACAGCAGAAGAGGGAGACGCCCGGGGGTAACTGGACGGAGTAGCTGGGCTATCTAGCCTCCTATTAAGTGCCTCCAGGGATTGCGACATGGAGGACAGCTGAGACAACAGATTTTCATTGATCTTATTCTGAGTCTCCCATGGCCCTGAGATCACCTGAACCTCAGAGTATAGCACCGGAGCTGCTGACTCAACAGTGCCAGCCCGGGCCTCTGGGCGTCCGCAGTTATTGCAGGACCCCTCCACCAGTGTTCCATTGCATGTAGCACAGGTAATGGTGGTCTCTGCCGCCCTAGCAGCACGCTTCCCGGCTGAGGACATCGCCACAGTAGGGGAAGATAAGCCAAAATGCAGTACAACAAAACCGGGAGTCCCGGTGGCTTACCGACCGCAGTAAAGCGGTATGAGGAAGCGGTGTGTGTGTGTGACCTCCGCGACGGTTTCCGGTCTCCCCTCTTGGAGTGCAGGCGCACGCTGCATACAAATCCCAACCGGGAAGTGAGGGTAAAGATGGCCGCCGACAGTGAAACTGTGGGCGGCGCCGAAGACACGCGGGAAACACACACACACGCCCATCGGTGACGTCACCGCACGGGCTGCTTCCCATCCTCCAAGCAGCCTCAGCATGAGGGAGCCGGAGCCCGCAGCGCGGGAAAAAGTGTAACAAGTTATACACAGACTGCATGTACAAACAAACATCCGCAGCCCACGGCCTCAGCCCCTGTGACACACAGGGCGGTCAGCCAGGGTGACCCCAGCACAGGGTACACCCGCAGCACCGCGGACCCGAGGGTAACGCGCGGTCTGAGTGTCAGGCCACATAAAGTGACAGACACTACCCCCAGGCACACAGGAGACACAGAGTGCCTCAGTGCCGGTCCGGTCTGTAAGCACCATTTAGGGAGGCCTCGGACGGGGGTGCAGCACCAGTCCGGAGTGTAAGCACCATTTAGGGAGGCCTCGGACTGGGCTGGCTCCAGTCCGGTCTGTAAGCACCATTTAGGGAGGCCTCGGACGGAGCGGAGCTGTGCAAGGCTCCCATCTCCCACTCTCCAGAGCCCCCCAGAGAGGGATGGAAAGGAGCGCAACAGCGTACCGGGAGAACACAAAGTGTCCAGGCCCTAGGCCCTCCGGTACCTCCACCTGCGTGTTCCACAAGGGTGAGCGGGGAGGCTGTCGCAGGTCCCGACTCGAACCTTTTTACCTTGTCTTCAGACGCCATCACGTAAGCTGTGAGAATGCAGTGAAGTGCAAGCAAAGCGTGATCCTCCGAGCACACTAAGTTTAAAACTGAGGATGTTCCCTGCGGTAGGGGTTTATAAGCGGAGGAGGCGGTGTCTACAAACTTGTAGTACCTAGTGTGACCTCCGGAGGGCAGTGCCCTAAACCCCATTGTCTGGGTCTCCCATTATGATGACCAGAAAATTAATTTTTATTAAAACAAAAAGTCATAGGTGAAATAAAATACCAGATTGGGATCAGACCACAAGCTTCAGTTAAAAGCTGGAGAGAGTAAAGGCCCTGTCACACGTGTCAACTAAGGCTGCGATGTCTGAAACTATGCGCGGGTGCACGCTCGCTTCCGACATCGCAACCTTGGTGTCACACAGCAAGATGTTGCCGGTGACGCCGCAGCGATGCGGGCGGAGCCATCGCTCGCTGGGATGGGATCAACCCAGCGAGCGATCCGCAGCATAGGCTGCAGTATAGGCTGGATCGCCGCCAACTTCGCTATTGCGGTGTCAGACGGTGCGATCCAGCCTAATCGCTGGTTGCAGATTGACAGGTGTACGTTCATCCTCATAAACCTGTCAACCTGCGGCCAGCGATAAATCGCAGTTGCGTCGCACTGTCACACAGCACGAGGCACTTGCGATATCGCTAGCGACATCGCTGATGCGTAACTTTTCGGCGATGTCGCTAGCGATATTGACACGTGTGACAGGGCCTTTAGATGATAAAAGGTGGAAAAGGACAAACAGGGTAGAGAGGGGACCAAAAGGTAAAAAGACAAAAACAAAATGGGGAGAAAGCTCACATTCAAGGAATAATAAAAAGTAATTTCACTTGCATTAAATATTGGAGTCTGGTTGGTGATTATAACCATATGCGAGGGTCAGACACCTCAAACTCTTTTCTAGAAGGATTAAATTGTTTGTTTTTAGGCAACTTTGAAATCTTAAATGGCTTTATATTTTAGAAAAAATTTTGATGGAAAACCCTACATGTCGTATACAATTAATAGAGCTATACATATTCATTGGTAAGTAATTGGATTCTTCATTAGATTTTAATATATTTTTTTATATATATATTTAATTCACTGTCAAATAATGCATAAGCCATATATTATAATGTTTTAGTACATTTGTTGTTCTGGTTTTATACTTTTGTTTTTTATTCCATTATTATGTATATTGATTGTTGATATACTGATTATGTATGTGCCGCAGTTTTTTTTATCAGCGCTTAGGATGGAGCTAAAATGACATCATTGTTGATCGTTTGTGATTGGTCAATCCAATGATTTAATGTGTCAGCATGTCCACGCGTCTTGGTTTCTTTGATAAAGAAGTTTGTCATTTATCCAAATTGTCTCCCTGTTACACTGCCCCCTGTCACATTGTGCCTGAGCGCTCCTTCATCTGACCACAATAGGACGCCGAGCACAGACACAAGAAGTCGGTGGTGACGCTGGGAGCAGGTTACGGCAGAGGGTAAAGCCCCCATCACACATAGCGAGATCGCTGTTGTGTCACAGGTTTTGTGACGCAACAGCGACCTTGCCAGCGATCTTACTATGTTTGACACATAGCTGCGTACCCCGCTGTGAGATTGCCGATCGTGTAGAAATGGCCTGGACCATTTTTTGATAGTCGGGCTCCTGCTGGCCAGCATGCATCAGTGTGTTTGATGACTAATAACGACCTCGTTGGCGACTCAGAACTCAGCCACGTAGGTCTGAGTCATCAGACTAGCTGCTGTGTGACAGGGTCGCCGTATCGTTGCTGCGTCATCGAGTAGACCTGACTGTTTGACATTTCACCAGCGACCACGTAGCGACGTTCCAGCGACCATTACCAGGTCGTATCGTTGTTGGGATAGCTGGAACGTCGCCAAGTGTGATGGGACCCTAAATTTAACTGTGTTCATTATTCTACTGTGTGCGCCACAGTAGGGGGGTGTAAGTGCAGGATGGGGGAGCCATATCAAGAGTGAAAGGGGCGAGTGGCGGACTGGGGGGAGCCATGTCCAGAATGGACAGGATGGGGGGTTAGAGCAGGCTCATGTCATATGTGCTGCTCCCCCTGTCCATCTCTCGGCACGGCTTCAGCACTGAGAGGTGGACAAGTGGCAAGTGCAGTGGATATTACATGAGCGGGGGCCCACTGCCTCCTGCAGCCCACTCCAGCCTCCGTACACTGCTACAGAGCTGCCCCCCTCCCCTACAGTACAAAGAAGTGTAGATTCGAATTATAACCCGAAAAATACGGTATTACATACAACAGGGAGGAGCAACTCCAGTTCATAAGGGCCGCAAACAGTTCATGTTTTCAGGATTTTCATAGCATTTGACAGTTGGAATAATCACCTGTGAACAAGATTAAATTACCAAACTGTCAAATACCATGGAAATCTTTAAAATCTGCAGTGGGTACGGCCCTCGAGGCCTGGAGTTGCCTGCCCCTGAAATACACCCATTAGTTGTCTTAGCAATTTTGGTATAAAAAAATTAAAATAAAATAAACAAACAAAAACACCACCACAATAGATTTACCTCCTAATGTAGACGATTCAATAAAGATGTTGAAAAAATACAGAACACCACAAGTCCACAAGTAGAGCTCTAGGTAAGCGTGTTCTCAGGAAACACAAATACCAAGAATGATCAGGCAGTGACATGACAAGGAATGTTATAGGCTAACATTCTATTGTGACATTACTGTTTACTTTTGTTCCATGTTTAGTAAGTTATGGCTCACCTGATAAATATGCTGGCTAATTGTCGAAACAGTATCTATTACCTCACACATACCTACAGTAAATAGGCCTTTGCTTGGCGACTGACTAAAGCACAGGGTTAAAATTTTCCCTTAAAGGGATCCTGTCACCCCCAAAATGCCTATTAAGCTATCCAAACATGTCCCTGCAGCATATTATCTAAAATCCCACTCTTCTTTTTGCTCAGAAAAGCACCCAGTAAACCTGTAGAAAAACGTTATATTACTTTCTCATTATGGATGTTAATGAGCGGTGGCTATATGCATTAGTCACCCAGGTGGGCCATCTTTGTCCTAATAGCACGCCTTAATAGGTGTGATCTGCAATGAATACTATAATCAGCACCTCCCTCCTCTCCTCGGCACTGTAAAGGCTGTAATTGGACTGTAATGACACGAAACGCGTCATTTCCGGCAGCAGGTGACGTTAGTACACCCGCGCCGCTCTGCGGGCTTCAAGCACCGCATTGCGCATGTGGCGTGGGTGTACTGACGTCACCCGCTGCCGGAAATGACGCGATTTGCGTCATTACAGCCCCATTACAGCCTTTACAGCGCCGAGGAGAGGAGGGAGGCGCTGATTACAGTATTCATTGCAGATCACGCCTATTAAGGCGTGATATTAGGACAAACATGGCCCGCCTGGGTGACTAATGCATATAGCCACCGCTCATTAACATACATAATGAGAAAGTAATATAACGTTTTTCTACAGGTTTACTGGGAACTTTTCTGAGCAAAAAGGAGAGTGGGATTATTGAAAATATGCTGCAGGGACATGTTTGGATAGCTTAATAGGCGTTTTGGGGGTGACAGGATCCCTTTAAAACATAGTCTATGACTTTGTTGCAAAATTTCATGATTGTAGATGGCATTGGAGCTGATTCCTTACATACACTCATATATGCACACACTTTGTGACTTATGTGCAAAATAATAATTCTCTATTGTTATAACTAAGAACAGTTTGTTACTATCCTGTGCAATGCCGGGTTCTAAAGCTAGTTCTTTATATTTGCCCAGTGCCAGAATAATGAAATGTTTTAAGGAATTTTTATTACTTTCTGCAAAGTCACAAGTTTACATACACTAAGATTACTATGCCTTTGACCACTTTGGGGCAGCCCACATGATGATTTAATCTATTTAGAGATGCACCTGTAGATGTTTTTAATGCACACCTGAAACACACTGCTTGTGTAGCATTACGGGAAAGTCTAAAGAAATCAGCCAAGATAACAGGAAGAGAATTGTGGACTTGCACAAGTCTGGTTCATCTTTAGGTGGAATTTCCAGATACCTGAAGGGGCCTTGTTCATCTGTACAAACAATTGTACGTAAATACAAACAAGATGGGAATGTTCAGCCAACATACTGCTCAGAAAGGAGATGAGTTCTGTGTCCCACAGATGAATGTGCTTTGGTCCGACATGTGCATATCAACCCAAGAACAAAAGAAAAAGATCTTGTGAAGATGATGGTGGAAGCTGGTAAGATTGTGTCATTATCAACAGTGAAAAGAGTACTTTATCAACATGGGCTGAAAGTCCATTTTGCCAGGAAGAAGCAATTGCCCAAAAAGAAACAAATCTAAATGAAATGTTGCAAATGCACACAGGAACAAACACCTACATTTTTGGAGACATGTCCTGTGGTCTGACAAAACACAAATTGAACCGTTTGGTCATAATGACCTTAGTTATACTTGGAGGAAAAAGGGAGAAGCTTAGAAGCCTAAGAACATCATCCCAGCTGTGAAACATCGGGGTGGCAGCATCATGTCGTGAGGTTGTTTTGCTGCAGGAGGGACTGGTGTACCTCACAAAATAGATGGCTTCATGAGGAAAAAAAGATTATGTGGCAATACTGAAGCCACATCTTAAGACATCAACCAGGAAGTTAAAGCTTGAGTGGAAATGGGTCTTCCAAATGGACAATGACCCGAAGCATACTGACAAACTGGTTACAAAGTGGCTTAAAGATAACAAAGTCAATTTTTTTGAGTGGCCATCACAAAGCCCTGATCTCAATTCTATTGAAAATTTATTGGTAAAGCTAAAAAGGCAGGGGAAATAAGGTGACCTACAGACATGGCTCACTTACATCGGTGCTGACAGGAGGAATGGGCCCAAATTCCTACCAATTATTGTGAGAAGCTTGTGGAAGGAGATTCAAAACGTTTGAACCAAGTCATATAGCCTAAGGGCAATGGTAGCAAACACCAATGAAACGTATGTAAGCTTGTGACTTTGCAGAAAGTAATAAAATGTCTTAATACATGCTCTCTCATTTTTCTGTCATTTAGCAAATATAAATAAATTATAGTAATCCAAATTGACCTAAAGTGGGAAAGGTTTATTTTGATTTCATGTCAGATGGAGAGAGAAACATACAGACGTCTTTTTATATAGTATACGTAAATTTCTGGTTTCAACTGTAGCTATACACTACCGTTCAAAAGTTTGGGGTCACCCAGACAATTTTGTGGCCACTCCATTACAGATAGAATACCAGCTGCCTGCTTCTTCCCTAAATAGTTCATGCATAATTTGGAGGTGTGCTTAGGGCTATTGTCCTGGTGTAGGATTAAATTGGCTCCAATGAAGAGCTGTTCACAGGGTATGGCCTGGCATTGCAAAATGGAGTGATAGCCTTCCTTATTCAATATCCCTTTTACCTTGTACAAATCTCCCACTTTACCAGCACCAAAGCAACCCTAGACCATCACATTACCTCAACCATGCTTGACAGATAGTGTCATGCACTCTTCCAGCATTTTTTCAGTTGTTCTGTGTCTCACAAAATGTTCTTCTGTGTGATCCAAACACCTCAACTTTGGAATATAGTTTTATGGACAGACAAATCAATCTTCCTCTGTACAATGTCTGTGTTCTTTTGCCCATATTATTTTTATCCTTTTATTAGCCTGTCTCAGATATGTTTTTTTCTTTCCCACTCTGCCCTGAAGGCTAGCATCCCGGAGTCGCCTCTTCACTGTAGACGTTGACTCTGGTGTTTTGCGGGTACTATTTAATGAAGCTGCCAGTTGAGGAGCAGTGAGGCGTTGATTTCTCAAATTAGAAACTCTAGTGTATTTGTCTGTTTTGCACATTTCTCTTTTTACTCTGGTTAGAGCCTGTTTGTGCTCTCCTCTGAAGGGAGCAGTACATAGTTGTAAGAAAACTTTAGTTTCTTGGCAATTTCTCGCATGCAATAGCCATAATTTCTAAGAACAAGAATAGACTGTCGAGATTCACATGAAAGTTCTCTTTTTCTGGCCATTTTGAGTTTCATAGAACAAACAAATGTAATGCTCCAGATTCTCAAATAGCTCAAAGGAAGGTCAATTTTATAACTTCTCTAATCAGCCAAACCGTTTTCAGATGCGCTAACAAACTTGTACAAGGGCTTTCAAAGGTTTTCTAAACATCCATTAGCCTTCTTAGGGGCCTTTCACACTTGCGGTTTATTCCAGATTTGAAAGATCAGGAAAACACCTGATTCTTACAGGATTCATTTTTTTTTGCCCATTCTCTAATGATTTCAGGAAAAAACATGAAGCAACAACATTCTACCTGACAAAATTAAAGTGAATGGGCAAAATACTGTAAGAATCGGGTTTTTGCCTGATCTTCCAAATCAGGAAAAAAACACAAGTGTGAAAGGCACCTCACACAGTTATCAAACACAATGTACCATTAAAACACTGATGTGGTGGTTGTTGGAAATGGGCCTCTATACACCTATGTGGATATTGCATTAAAAACCAGACGTTTGATGCTAGAATAGTCATTTACCACATTAACAATGTATAGAGTGTATTTCTGATTCATTTAAAGGGAACCTGACCCCTAAAAATTAGCCTCCAGTCTCTTAAGACCTGTCCCTGCACCATTCTTAGACATTTCTAGCCATCCCTTTGTGCTAAAAAAGTGTATTTGTAAAGTTCATAAAAGTGACTTTATTACGTGCACCCACTGCGGCTTCTCAGATTTTGAGAAGCTGCAAAAGGCGTTGCCTTGTGCTTCTCCCCGCCACCTGCACGCTAATTATTCACGCCCTGATGGGCGTGCTAATCAGCAGAGAGCCGCCTCGTCACATTACATGGGTGGTAAAGCCGCTATGACGTAAACGCGTCATAGAGGCTAAACCGCCTATGTAATGTGAAGAGGCGGCTGTCTGCTGATTAGCACGCCCATCGGGGCGTGAATAATTAGCGTGCAGGTGGCGGGGAGAAGCACAAGGCAACGCCTTTTGCAGCTTCTCAAAATCTGAGAAGCCGCAGTGGGTGCACGTAATAAAGTCACTTTTATGAACTTTACAAATACACTTTTTTAGCACAAAGGGATGGCTAGAAATGTCTAAGAATGGTGCAGGGACAGGTCTTAAGAGACTGGGGGCTAATTTTTAGGGGTCAGGTTCCCTTTAATGTTAGCTTCATTGAAAATAAATGTGCTTTTCTTTCAATAATAAGGAAATTTCTAAATGACCCCAAACTTTTGAATGGTAGTGTATTTAGTCTGCAGGAGCGAGATAGCAAAGTCCAACACTTGGCTATCTAAGTGATTTCTAGAGCCAAGCAGAAGTATCAATACATGATTGGGAAATGTTCTGTTGAAATGACTAAAGACACTCTATATAACCATGTAATCCATGTATGAAGCATTTGTCTAGACTTTATATAAAAAAAAAAAAATACTGCCACATCTTTTATAAGACCAGAAATAAATGTGTCAAGTGGAAAACGCAAACCCCTGAGCCTACACTGATATAAAGCTAATTATAGACAGTTTTCTTAAAAATATTATTCAATATTTCATGTTACATCATTTAGGAATAAATTTCCCATAAATTAACTCACTGTACTCAAACCAATGCTTCAAACAAACAGCCCTGAAAATTCACATATTGAGTCAGAAAAAAAAATATTACCTTCTTGACATTGTCCTCTTCTTCTTGCCTCTTCTCATAGTGTGAAAAGTCATCAAATATGGAAGTAGTATGCTTGTAGCTAGCTATGATTCGGAGCACCTGACGTGCCTTTTCTAGAGGAACCTCCTGTGTGTCTCGGGAGTTGGTAACTGGCTTATTCTCATTGTTCTCTAGTCGGATGTGTCGCAATTGCCCATTCGGTACATCCTTTACAAACACCCAGCGTACATCGAATCGGCCCTTCCACTTGTCCTGAGACCACACACCTGCGCAAGTATTATAGTCCACAGCAGATCGCATTTCTGCCACCCCACAAAAGTGACCACTTCCATTTACACTGAAAAGTAAATAGACAGGGCCTTTACCATTCAGCGAGCGATAAGCAGCATCAAGACGTTTGTTACCATGTTCTGTGGAACACCATACATTGTACTTGATAGAACGGTGTATGTCATCTTCTGAGTAACTCTTCACAATAAACACTCTGCCAAATTTTGGATTGCAGTCAAAGTCCTTTGGGTTATAGTTATTAAGAGAACGCAGTTTCTCCAAGACAGGATGGGGGTCCGTAGAGGATTGTGATACATGTGCTTGTTCTAAACCACGGCTACGAGGGGCTGACCAACGAGCTGGAGCATGTGAAGATGTAATGAGTGTTGGCTGTTGAAGGACTGGAGGTGAAGGTAGCTGGCAAATGTTGGCTGTGGGTACTTTATTCTCCCAAGTTCCAATTTCCATATTTTGCTTGACAGGCGGAGGAATGATCTTTCCAGTGCTCTGCTTGGCAGGCTTGCTCGCAATGTCTGCCCAAGATGCCTGCTTTGGTGGAGCAATGGTTGCAGGAGGCAAATTGCTCACACTGGTTTTAATACCATTTCCATCTCCCAATTTTAAAGTCCCCATGCTTTGCTCTAAACTGCCTACTGCTTTGCCACCACCAAAACTTGCTGGGCCATCTAAAACAGCTCCTCCCAAGCTGCTGGGAGCATATGCATAACTTCCACCATAGCCAGAACTAGGGGCAGATGCACCTGGAGAGTTTCCTCCACTACCCCAGGCTGAAAAGTCCATGCCACTTGGGAAAAAGTTAAATCCAGGTTGTCCCAGGAAAGGAGCACTATTCAGAGGGCCAAACATTGCATCTGGCAAAAAATGTGGTTCACCACTACCCAATTGACCATAAGAAGCAAGAAAAGGCATTGTCGGTGGTGGGTCCCCGCCAGTAGACCAAGCAGCATCACTCAAAGAGTAAGAGAAACCGATGGATGGACTGTAGTAACTGGGAAGGTAGGAATCTGACAATGCAGTGTATCCATTACTCTAGAATTAAGCAAAAATTAAACATTTAGTGAAAGGTTAGAAATAGGGTTTATTTCCACATTTTCCATCCTGACAGCATCTGTTGAAATCAAGTCAAGTAAATGATTAGAAAATAATAATTTTAAAGTACCTTTTTTTGGATGTGGTCAAAAGGGACAACATTTTTAAGGTAAAAGGGGCCTGTCGAAATTGTTGACATATAAATTGGGAACTCTCTTAGGTAAGAGATTTGAATCCCTAAAGGAGGCACATTAACATCATCAAGGACAAGTCACATGTATTTTGTGGACACACAGCAGTGGTGTGAAATAGCCCAAAAGCAGCAAAATCCAAAGCAACAAAGCTCCTTCTCTTTAACAGACAAGGAGCACACAGTATGGAGGGGAAAAAAAATGTTTCAGCCAACAAAAGGCCATGTTGAAGACATTAGAAGTGTACATTTAATTGTACATTTGTTTTACACTTTTTAATGGTTTGAATATGACCCTGTTTTGACCAATGCATTGCTTTTTTTTTTTTTTTTTACTGTTCATACTGTATGCTGGATGAATCAAGTTTATCTTTTAAAGATGAACTTCGGTGCTTTGGATTTTGCTGCTTTTGGACCATTTTGCAACCAGATAAAGGGTTTCACCAAGCAGGAGAGTGGTGCATAGAATACAACTATATATGTATATGTGGTATAACATAGCATCAGGGCTGTGGAGTCAGTGTCGAATTCAAGGAAATTAAGGAGTCAGAGGTTTGGTTTTGGTTTACCAACTGAACACTAGGGGATGTGGAGTCTGTGTCCATTTTGGTGGAGTCGGATTCAGGGAACTTGAGGAGTATCGAAGGTTTAATTACTGACTCCACAGCCATGCATAGAGTAGCCTCATCCAGAAATTGAAATAGTTTTGAAATAGAATAGTATAGATTTATTTATTTTTGTTAATGCCCATGCTTTTTTTTTTTTTTTGCAGTACTACTTGGCTAGTAACATAAGTCATCTGTATAGTAATCCATATCAGGCTTCAAACAAAGATATAAATTCTAATTTTTTTGTGAAGAATCAACAACAAGTGGGACACAATCGTGAAGTGGAACGAAATTTATTGGATATTTTAAACTTTTTTAACAAATAAAAAACTGAAAGTGGGGCGTGTAATATTATTCGGCCCCCTTGAGTTAATACTTTGTAGCGCCACCTTTTGCTGCGATTACAGCTGCCAGTCGTTTGGGGTATGTCTCTATCAGTTTTGCACATCGAGAGACTGAAATTCTTGCCCATTCTTCCTTACAAAATAGCTGGAGCTCAGTGAGGTTGGATGGAGAGCGTTTGAACAGCAGTTTTCAGCTCTTTCCACAGATTCTCAATTGGATTCAGGTCTGGACTTGACTTGGCCATTCTAACACCTGGATACGTTTATTTTTGAACCATTCCATTGTAGATTTTGCTTTATGTTTGGGATCGTTGTCTTGTTGGAAGATAAATCTCCATCCCAGTCTCAGGTCTTTTGCAGACTGCAACAGGTTTTCTTCTAGAATGGTCCTGTATTTGGCTCCATCCATCCTCCCATCAATATTAACCATCTTCCCTGTCCCTGCTGAAGAAAAGCAGGCCCAAACCATGATGCTGCCACCACCATGTTTGACAATGGGGATGGTGTTTTGAGGGTGATGAGCTGTGTTGCTTTTACGCCAAACATATTGTTTTGCATTGTGCCCAAAATGTTCGATTTTGGTTTCATCTAACCAGAGCACCATATTCCACATGTTTGGTGTGTCTCCCAGGTGGCTTGTGGCAAAACAGACTTTTTATGGATATCTTTGAGAAATTGCTTTCTTGACACTCTTCCATAAAGGCCAGATTTTTGCAGTGTATGACTGATTGTTGTCCTATGGACAGACTCTCCCACCTCAGCTGTAGATCTCTGCAGTTCACCCAGAGTGATCATGGGCCTTTTGGTTGTAACTCTGATCAGTCTTCTCCTTGTTCGAGATGAAAGTTTAGAAGGTCAGCCAGATCTTGGTAGATTTGCAGTGGTCAGATATTCCTTCCATTTCAATATGATCGCTTGCACAGTGCTCCTTGAGATGTTTAAAACTTGGGAAATCTTTTTGTAAATCCAGCTTTAAACTTCGTTACAACAGTATCTCAGACCTGCTTGGTGTGTTCCTTGATCTTCATGATGCTCTCTGCACTTGAAACAGAACCCTGAGACTATCACAGAGGAGGTGCATTTATACGGAGACTTGATTACACACAGGTGGATTCTATTTATCATTACCAGTCATTTAGGACAACATTGGATCATTCAGAGATCCTCACTGAACTTCTGGAGTGAGTTTGCTGCATTGAAAGTAAAGGGGCCGAATAATATTGCACATCCCACTTTTCAGATTTTTGTTTATTAAAAAAGTTTAAAATATCCAATAAATTTAGTTTCGCTTCATGATTGTACAGGTGTAAGGGCCACTTTACACACACCAACTTATCTGTCCAACTTCTGAACAACTTACTGGTTGCAGTGAAATCATGGACACATTGCTCCATTTGTACACAGCCACAAAATGGAGCAATGTGTCCATGATTTCACTGCAACCAGTAAGTTGTTCAGAAGTTGGACAGATAAGTTGGTGTGTGTAAAGTGGCCATAAGAAATCCAGGAAAATGAAATCCTTTTCATCAATTGCCTGCCTGTTTATGGAAGTCTTTTTAAATAAATAAATATCGCTATGTGAAAAGGATTTCATTTTGCTGGATTTCTTACACCTGTATTGAATCAACAGACTGGAACCAGGGCTGATCCTTGCAGAACCACTCCTAGGAGCCTGGAGTATCAACATTGGTGAGCTGTAATCCCTCTCCCTTCTCCCACTCTATACTTCATGATTGTGTCCCACCTGTTGACTTCACAAAAAAATTAGAATTTATATCTATGTTTGAAGCCAGAAACGTGGCAAAAGGTTGAAAAGTTCAAGAGGGCCAAATACTTTCACAAGGCACTGTACATCTGTCAGGCTGTGACCAATGTACAGCTAGATGCTGATCACTTTGTGCGACTCTACCCTCATATGTGCTTCTAAAAGATATAAACACTTTAATCTGTCGTAAGGGTTATCTATTGCTTTGACACCTCAGAATACAAAGTAAAAGTATATATTAATTAGAAAAGAAAAAAAGTCACAATGAAAATACATGCCATTGTGCCTTCAGATCAAAAAGCATCTTACCTGCCGCTCTTGTGTATGCAGATAGGGCTCAAACTCATCATCATTCACTCCATCTTTCTGGTGAACAGATCCATTTTGGACTAAAAATTAAATGCAGGATTAGTGAATGAAGAACCCTAAAGGACAATGTGTGCTAAGCGAAACGGTCCTTCACAGCTAGAGCTAACAAACATTCTCTCAACCACGCCATATTAAAAGACTCAGAAGGTCCATTTAGACATTGTAATGTACAGAATTAGAAAATATCTAATCCACTTTTTTATTATTTTATAAATCAATAGTAAACATGAAGATAAACAATTATGTAAAATATTTTATGAGAGAAATCGGATTCCTTCTTCTCCTAGGTTAATCTTTTACTCTCAATTTATGTCTAAAATCTATATAAGAAAGATATATATAATATAATTTACATAAAACAGATTTTCTCATCCATTATTGAGATAGAGGAGGACAGTTGATACTTCAAAAAGTTTTATGGAGAGGGGAAAGAGTTGAAGGAGGAGCAGAAGGCAGAAACTAACATTCATAGCTGTGGACAAAACACAACTCCAACATTGCTTTTGGTAAACAAAAAATGTACAAAACTGAAAATGAGATTTTTAGATTAAAGGAGTTGTCCGAGCTTTTTATAGAATTTCTATTTGTATCTAGGCTGCAAAAGCCCAGATAACCCCTTTAACATTTTAATCAAACTGTATGAAGCCCACTGCCGCGTCAGACATTAAGCTGAAAATTCTCCTGAAACAACAATTACAGCTCTCCATTGAACTTTGTGAGAACCGTCATCTTAATGGTAAATGGACCTTTACTGGTCACAATGTAAAAGCGTCCCTGCCTTAAAACACACCCAAAAAAAGTTTTTGCTGCAGAAACCGCCTGCGTTTATAAAATGTCCTTGTCAATCAACATGCCCATTTTTTGGGCTGGGTCTTCCCCATACACTCCATTCTAACCCTCAAAAAGCATCACAAATGGATTGATGTGCACACAATCAGTTTGTGAGGCTTTTTTCCTGCGATTCCCACAGCAAAAACGCTGCAATACTCACCCTCCCTGGTGATTTTTTCCTCCGTGCACCAGTAGATGTGTCTATCAAGCTTCCAGGACTTGCGCCATGTGACTGGTCACATGACTCAGGCTGTCACATGGTGTTCAGCCTCTGAAAGCTTGATGCACACATCTCCTGCTGAAGCACGGAGGAAGAAATCCCTGGGATGCGAGGGTGAGAAAGTGTATCTGTCTTCCCTGATTGGTGATGCGTTTGTATGAGCACAAACATAGCACAAACACAATAGATTTGTGCCGCTTTTGTTTTTACACAGCTGCGTTTGTACAGCTGATAAACGTAGCACAAACAAAAATATGTCCAATGGGCACATAGCCAAAGAATGTAACTTAGGCTGTATCTCAAATGAATAACTAATATACAAAGTTATTATATGAGTAAAAAAATAAAAACTTAACATTTTATGAAAATTGCATCAATTGGTAAGCTGTAATAAGTGCTTTTAAAATTGAACAAACTTTGTAAAAAATATTTGTCCAAGACACCACATCTTAAAAGAGGCGATCTGATACCTAGGTGGTTGTGAGAGGTGCAACTGAAGTAGACTGTCAGCTGCCAATCAAGTCTATTTTATCTACAGCAAGTGCACACATCATATTCTAATTATTAGGCAGGAGCATGAAATATGTAGCCAAAGGATGCAACATTAGGGTGCTTTCACACCACGATTTTGAGGGAACCGATGTTGTCCGATATAATTCGGACAGCATCGGCTCCCTTCTGATGCCTGGAATCGGGTGCCAAATAGGCACCCGATTCCGGCATAAAATCGGCGCCGGGCTGCAAAAAAAGAAAAAAAAAAAAAAGTTTATTCTCACCTCTCCCCGAGCCCCCGCCGTCAACCGCCATCTTCCTCTAGGCTCCCGGTGGCTCCCGCAGGCTGCCGGTGTCAGCAGAGGTGTACCTCTGCTGTACACAGGACCTGCGGTGATGTCACAGTCACGTGACCGCGGGTTCACCATGGTGAACCCGCAGTCACATGACTGTGACATCACCGCAGGTCCTGAACAGCAGAGGTACACCTCTGCTGACACCGGCAGCCTGCGGGAGCCACCGGGAGCCTAGAGGAAGATGGCGGTTGACGGCGGGGGCTCGGGGAGAGGTGAGAATAAACTTTTTTTTTTTTTCTTTTTAACCCTTGTGCTCCCAGGAGCAGTTTTACTGTACTGAGCATGCTCAGTACAGTAAAATGGGGTCCGAGGAGACATCAGATGTTTCCTCGGACCCTTCTCCATAGGGCCCCATGTTAGGGATCGGGTCAGATCGGATGTGCACTAAATGCCATCCGATTTGGTCCGATCCGAGTCTGTCAGATTTTGTAATCGGATGAAAAAATCGTTGCAGGCAACGATTTTTTTCTCCTGAAAAAATCGGCCAAAATCGGGCAGAATCGGATCGGACCAAATCGGATGGCATTTAGTGCACATCCGATTCGGTCCGATCCCCATAGGGATCCATAGGATCCGAAAATCGGTCCGATGCTGTCCGATTTTTTTCGGACAGCATCGGAAATGCAAAAATCGTAGTGTGAAAGCACCCTTAGGAGTGTCTTTACAATCTGATGGAGAAAGAAAAAGTGCTAATAAACACCTCTTAAAGGCTTTTTTTCTGTTAACCCCTTCAGGACCCAGCCTATTTTGACCCTAAAGACCTTGGCCTTTTTTGCAATTCTGACCAGTGTCCCTTTATGAGGTTATAACTCGGGAACGCTTCAACCGATCCTAGCGATTCTGAGATTGTTTTTTCGTGACATATTGGGCTTCATGCTAGTATTAAATTTAAGTCGATAATTTTTGCGTTTATTTGTGAAAAAATTAAAAATATGGCAAAAAGTTTGAAAATTTCACAATTTTCACATTTTTTATTTTTTTTTCTGATAAACAAGAGAGATATGTGACAGAAAAAAGTTATTCAATAATATTTCCCACATGTCTACTTCACATCAGCACAATTTTGGAAAAAAAAACATTTTTTGTTAGGACGTTATAAGGGTTCAAAGTTCATGAGCAATTTTTCATTTTTCAACCAAAATTTACAAAACCATTTTTTTTAGTGACCACATCACATTTGAAGTCCTTTTGAGGGGTGTACATGACAGAAAACACCCAAAAGTGACACCATTCCAAAAACTGCACCCCTCAAGCTACTCAAAACTACATTCAAGAAGATTATTAACCCTTCAGGTGCTTCACAGGAACTAAAGCAAAGTGGAAACAAAAAATGGATATTTTAATTTTTTTATCAAAAATGTTCTTTTAGCCTCAATTCTTTCATTTTCACATGGGCAACAGGATAAAATGGATCTTAAAATGTGTTGTGCAAATTCTCCTGAGTACACCGATACCTCATATGTGGTCATAAACCACTGTTAGGGCGCACGGCAGGGCTCAGAATGGAAGGAGCACAATTTGAATTTTGGAGCTAATTTTACATTCAAAAAGTGAAATTGCGCTCCTTCCCTTCTGACCCCTGCTGTGCGCCCAAACAGTGGTTTATGACCACATATGAGGTATCGGTGTACTCAGGAGAAATTGCCCAACAAATTTTAGGATGAATTTTATGCTGTTGCCATGTGAAAACGAAAAAATTTAGGCTAAAAGAAAATTTTTGTGAAAAAAAAAGTACTATTTCATTTTCACAGATCAATTTGTAAAGCACCTGGGGGTTCAATATGTTCACTACCCATCTAAATATGTTCCCTGGGGGGTCTAGTTTCCAAAATGGGGTCACTTGTCGGGGAGCTCCAATGTTTAGGCACACAGGGGCTCTCCAAACGCGACATGGTGTCCGCTAACAATTTGAATAAAAATCAGCTCAAATTGTTAGCTGTAACCATGTTGTGTTTAGTGAGCCCCTGTGTGCCTAAACATTGGGGCTCCCCCACAAGTGACCCCATTTTGGAAACTAGACCCCCCAAGGAACGTATCTAGATGCATAGTAAGCACTTTGAACCCCAAGGTGCTTCACAAATTGATCCATAAAAATGAAAAAGCACTTTTTTTTCCACAAAAATTTTCTTTTTTCATTATTATGGATCAATTTGTGAAGCACCTGGGGGTTCAATATGCTCACAACCCATCTAGATATGTTCCTTTGGGGGTCTAGTTTCCAAAATGGGGTCACTTGTGGGGGAGCTCCAATGTGGAGACGCACAGGGGCTCTCCAAACGCGACATGGTATCCGCTAACAATTTGTATGCAAAACGAGCTCAAATTGTTAGCGTACACCATGTTGCGTTTGGAGAGCCCCTGTGCGTCTCCACATAGGAGCTCCTCCACAAGTGACCCCATTTTGGAAACTAGACCCCCAAAGGAACATATCTAGATGCATAGTGAGCACTTTCAATCCCCAGGTGCTTCACATATTAATCTGTAAAAATGAAAAAGTACTTTTTTTCCGCAAAAATCTTTTTTTTTTCATTAATTTGTGAAGCACCTGGGGGTTCAATATGCTCACTACCCATCTAGATATGTTCCCTGGGGGGTCTAGTTTCCAAAATAGGGTCACTTGTGGGGGAGCTCCAATGTGGAGACGCACAGGGGCTCTCCAAACGCGACATGGTGTCACTAACAATTTGAGCTGATTTTCCATTCAAATTGTTAGCGGACACCATGTCACGTTTGGAGAGCCCCTGTGTGCCTAAACATTGAAGCTCCCCACAAGTGACCCCATTTTGGAAACTAGAGCCCCCAGGGAACTTATCTAGATGGGTGGTGAGCATTTTGAACCCCCAGGTGCTTCACAAATTAATCCGTAAAAATGAAAAAGTACTTTTATTTCCACAAAAATTTTCTTTTTTCATTTTTACAGATTAATTTGTGAAGCAGTGGGGCGTTCAAAATGCTCACCACCCATCTAGATAAGTTCCCTGGGGGGTCTAGTTTCCAAAATGGGGTCACTTGTAGGGGAGCTCCAATGTTTAGGCACACAGGGGCTCTCCAAACGTGACATGGTGTCCGCTAACAATTTGAGTTGATTTTCCATTCAAATTGTTAGCGGACACCATGTCACGTTTAGAGAGCCCCTGTGTGCCTAAACATTGGAGCTCCCCCACAAGTGACCTCATTTTGGAAACTAGACCCCCCTAGGAACTTATTTAGATGCATAGTGAGCACTTTGAACCCCCAAGTGCTTCACAAATTGATCCGTAAAAATGAAAAAGTACTTTGTTTCCACAAAAAAAGTATTTTTTCATTTTTACGGATCAATTTGTGAAGCACCTGGGGGTTCAAAGTGCTCACTATGCATCTAGATACGTTCCTTGGGGGGTCTAGTTTCCAAAATGGGGTCACTTGTGGGGGAGCTCCAATGTTTAGGCACACAGGGGCTCTCCATACGCGACATGGTGTCTGCTAACAATTGAAACGGTTAGCGGACACCATGTTGCGTATGGAGAGCCGCTGTGTGACTAAACATTAGAGCTCCCCCACAAGTGACCACATTTTGGAAACTAGACCCCCAAGGAACGTATCTAGATGCATAGTGAGCACTTTGAACCCCCAGGTGCTTCACAAATTGATCCGTAAAAATGAAAAAATACTTTTTTTGCGGAAAAAAAAAGTACTTTTTTATTTTTATGGATCAATTTGTGAACTACTAGGGGGTTCAAGTGCTCACTATGCATCTAGATACGTTCCTTGGGGGGTGTAGTTTCCAAAATGGGGTCACTTGTGGGGGAGCTCCAATGTTTAGGCACACAGGGGCTCTCCATACGCGACATGGTGTCCGCTAACAATTGGAATTGTTAGCGGACTCCATGTCGCATATGGAGAACCCCTGTGTGCCACTAGCATTGCCATCAGCACAAGGGCAACTGGAAGAGTTGGGGTACAGCACCAGAAAATAGCACCTCTAATGTGCTATTTTCTGTGGTGGCTGTGGGTTGCAATTTGCAGCGTGGGGGGCCACAACATTTGGGTCTCTCCACGATGAGGATTGCAGCCCCCCAACTGCCAAGTTGTACCTGGCTGGCATCCAAAAATAAGGCAAAGCTCCTTGTCATTTTATTGGTAGAAGGAAAAAAATGGCATGGGGCTCCGCCATATTTTTGGTCCAGCCAGGTACAACTTGGCAGCTACGGACTGCCACCAGCCCCCAGCTGCCTCGTCATACCTGGCTGGAACCAAAAATAAAGCGAAGCCTATTTTTTTTTTATTTCTAGAATTATTTCTAGAAAAAAAATGACATAGGGCTCCGCCATATTTTTGGTCCAGCCAGGTACAACTTGGCAGCTACGGACTGCCACCAGCCCCCAGCTGCCTCGTCATACCTGGCTGGAACCAAAAATACAGCGAAGCCTATTTTTTTTTTATTTCTAGAATTATTTCTAGAAAAAAAATGACATAGGGCTCCGCCATATTTTTGGTCCAGCCAGGTACAACTAGGCAGCTGGGGGCTGGAATCCTCAGCATAGTGAGGCCCAAGCGTTCTGGGCCCTCCATGCTGTGAATTGCAGCCCGCAGCCGCCCCAGAAAATGGCGCATTCATTGAAGCGCCATTTTCTGGCGCTGTACCCATGCTCTTCCAGTTGCCCTGGTGCCGGTGGCTAACTGGGTAATAAAGGGGTTAATGCCAGCTTTTTATTGGCAGCTGGCACTAAGCCCGAGATTCATAATATAGGGCCAATGTTAGACCCGCCATTAGGAATCTCTGGTAAATAGTCATAAAATACACACAGAGAAAAATCTTTTTATTTGAAAAAAAACACAAACAAAATTCGGACTCCATCTTTATTATAAAGATCCGACGTAGTCCACAACGAAGGTCCCACGACGCTCGATCGCCTCCGACGTAGTCCACAACGAAGGTCCCACGACGCTCGATCACCTCTGCTACATCCAGAGACTGCAGCAAGGGATCAAGTGTCCTCTTGTTGTAGTTTCTGGGGTCAGAGTCATGGTGCACGGTACGGCAGATCATTGCCATACAGTGCACCATGACTGACCCCAGTGACTACAAGAGGACACTTGATCCTTTGTTGTAGTCTCTGGGGTCACAGTCATGAAGTACTGTATGGCAATTATCTGCCGTGCCGTGCTTCATGACTGTGACCCCAGAGACTACAACAAGGTATCAAGCGTCCTCTTGTTGTAGTCTCTGGGGTCAGAGTCATGGTGCACGGTACGGCAGATCATTGCCATACAGTGCACCATGACTGACCCCAGTGACTACAAGAGGACACTTGATCCTTTGTTGTAGTCTCTGGGGTCACAGTCATGAAGTACTGTATGGCAATTATCTGCCGTACCGTGCACCATGACTCTGACCCCAGAGACTACAACAAGAGGACACTTGATCCTTTGTTATAGTCACTGGGGTCAGAGTCATGGTGCACAGTACGGCAGATCATTGCCAAACAGTGCACCATGACTGACCCCAGTGACAACAACAAGAGGACGCTTGATACCTTGTTGTAGTCTCTGGGGTCACAGTCATGAAGTACTGTATGGCAATTATCTGCCGTACCGTGCACCATGACTCTGACCCCAGAGACTACAACAAGAGGACACTTGATCCTTTGTTATAGTCACTGGGGTCAGTCATGGTGCATTGTATGGCAATTATCTGCCGTACCATGCTTCATGACTTATAGGAGCTGGTACACTGCCAGGGGGATGACAGGTCATGAACTTAGTGAGGTCATGACAGGTCACGATCCTTGGGTCACACAGGGTCAATTGTGATCCCATGGTGGGATCACAATTGACCCCTGTGTGAACCATGGATCATGACATGCCATGACCTCTGTAAGGTCATAACCTGTCATATCCCTGGCAGACAGAGCAGTTTCTGCTCTGTCTGCGCCTGCGCCTGTCAGAAGGAAGAAGAGGCGCAGGAAGCAGCGATCGTCCCAGCGGTAAGTATGCAGGGATGACCGCGGGGATGACCGGGAGGAGGGGGGACCCGGGGGATGGATCATCTCCCTCCCATCTGAGCTGTCAGATGGGAGGGAGATGATGAAAAGGACGGAGGCGGCGGCGGCGGCGGCAACAACTGCAGCGGGGGCAGGAGAAGGAGCAGCGATCACCGGAGATCTGCTGTAATCTCCAGCCCAGGGATCACCGCCGAGCAGGGGAGGGTAAGCGGAGGCAGGGAGAGATAATGGGGGGGTCAGGGGAGCCAGAGGAGGACAGGGGGAAGGCATTATCTGCCGGCGGGGACGGCAGGCGCAGGAGCGGCGGGTGCAGGAGCGGCGGCTGCGGTGATTACCGGAGATCGGCAGTAATCTCCGGTAATCACCGCTGGCCAGGGGGCAGGGGAGAGTGAGGGAATGGCCAGGAGGGAGAACGGAGGGGCTGGGGATCCGGCAGAAGGACAGGGGAAGAGGCGGGGAGCAGACGGAGGCAGAATTTCTATTACAGCCGCGGTAATTGGCAGTTTCAGTTTTAAACCGCCAATCACCACGTCTGTAGCCTCAGGGGGGCAAAGCCACCCCCCTGGGGTGTAGCACAAGTCCCCAGCTACCTGCAGCTCAACTGAGAGGTCAGTGACACCTCTCACTAGAGCTGCAGGAGAGCGATTAACCCAGGACGCAGCATATGCGTCCAGGGTCGGGAACGAACTTGTTTTGAGGACGCATATGCTGCGTCCTGGGTCGGGAAGGGGTTAAAGGCCCGAGTGTGCTCTAAAAATTACATGCTTATATTCATCCACTGATCCTCAGCCATTGTTCCATACTTGAGAATGGTTGGTGCATGATAGTGGAAGCCAATCCTCCAGTAAGTTGAACATCAGGGGATCTGTCAGTGAGTATGTGTATTTTATTATTTGGTAGGGAATATCATTTATAAAATAAAAAAATAACTAAATAAATAATTCACACCTATATAGTGTTTTAATCGCTTTTTCAGTTGTTATGGCCATGGGGCTCAGTGCACCGTTTCACCCTTTGGCTTTGCATGCCCCACCTCTCTCGCTGTCACCTAGAAGGGAGCACTATCCAAAGAAAGCTCATACAAATCAGTGCTGTCAATCACTAGTGAGGGAGGCAACGGCTGCAAAATTAGTGGGCAGTATGGTGCCTCTTGGCCATTCCAAGGAAACACTTATTTCTACTTAGCATATACAATTCTACTAAACAGTCAGCGATCAGAACACTAAGGCCAGGGTTCCACCAGCGTAAGGCATCTGATGCTAGAGCATGGGATGTGATATCCTAATGACCCTCAGATCAGCCTCTGCTGCAAGCATGACCGAATGTCATCTACTATGATATGACTCTGATCAGATCACAGCTGCAGAGAGAGAGATTAATTTCTCCATCTCCTCCATTGTCGGCCTCGGCGTATATCGCACTGCACTCGAATGTCGAGGACCTCACGATGCGCATTGCGCATGTGCAAGGTTACTTTATGACAGCTTCACTGTGATGAGCAGCCGTAAAGTAACCTCGCGCATGCGCATCGCGAGGTCCTCGATACACACAATGGGTGTACCGACGTCATGACAGCCGGATATGACACGATTAGCGTCATACCGGCTTATCCTGCAATGGAGGAGGCAAAGGAATATGTAAAAGGCTTATCACGCCCATCATGGTGTAAATAATTACACTACAGCCGGCGGCAAGAAGCCGCAGGGAACGCCCTGTGTGACTTCTCAAGAGCCCAGAAGCTGCAAATGATAAAAGCACTTTTTGAAAGTTTCACTAAACCGCATCTGCTGCCTAATGCCATGCATTGTCTAAGTGGCTTGCGGCAGGTGTGGCAAGTGCAGTATAGCCACGGTCCCGGCAGTTGCAGCCGCGTAAAAAAACACCGCTGACCGCCGTGACTGCCACAAGTGCCGGAACCACGGCTATACTGCACTTGCCGCAAGCCCCATAGACAATGCATGGGGCGTGCCACAAGTGTGGCCGTTAGGCGGCAGATGCGGTAAATCTGCCGCAATTTGACAAAAACGCTAGCGTGAAAGAGGCCTAAAACATGTTTAGCACAAGGATTGCATCAGATTGTAATGTTAAATGCAGGCAGCACACAGATGACAAAGTGTAGGAGAAGCTTTGTAATTTATCTTTATCCATCTTTGAAAAATACTGATGACACACTGATTGAAAACAGTGGCGACACCTGTATTATTTTTAGATAAGTGTTTAAACAAAGATGTCTGAATTACTCCTCAAAGTGTGAATGCCTATAATGCATTATGCTTAGGCTGGCTTCACACCACTGTATTGTTCTTGTCCGTGGGATCCTGTTTTTTGCAGGACCCTACGGACAGGAACGGACAAGCCCAGATTGTAAACTCCGGATGGCATTTCTGTGTCTGGATCAGAGATTTTGCGGGAACCGGACACAGAAAGGGGAGCCGAGCCTGCAAAGCACCAGGGCAAGTGGTGTCGGCGCTGTTTACTTTTAGTTTAGCAGTGTATTTACATACACTGCTGAAGTGAAATTAAATAAAGGAATGGTTGAAAATCAATTCTCACCTGTCCGCCACGTATTTTGCGATGCATTCACCTCCAAAACCTAAAGGACCTTAAATCAGCTGACAGGTAAGGGGCACGGCAACCTGATCAGCTGATGGTTCACATGACCTCAACAGACCGGTTTAAATCTTTAAACCGTGGTGATGCAATCATGTGACCTGTGATGAATATTGTTTCATATTCCCCATATTCCACCCAGAAAGCAAGTTGAAGGCACATCTCACTCATAAAGAGGTAAGCCCCACCCTTCTGACAGGCAGAAGTCATTCATCTGACAAATGGCAGAGTAATTAGCATCTAGCTACAAGCCAACTGGCAACACAAAGACACTCTCCCTTAACTTTGATGTGGTAATCAGGTACATGTATGGGGCTTCCTCTGGACTGAGGTTATGCCAAAAGGTGACACGTTCAATTTAAGTCTCTTTCTTCCCAGGCAGACTGGAAGGCACCGTGACTATAACCTTACTATTTCATGAGCCGTGCGGTCTATGAACATGGCAAGCTTTAGATCCATGATCGTGACGTCTAGGCGGTGACAAGCATGGTATTCACATGGATGTAGGATAACTGTAAGCCATCTAAACAGGATATTGGCTACTTGGCGGCTACAGAGTAGGCATGTTTCCCATCCAGACGAAGATAAAATCATAACTAAAAATATGAAAGTATTATCTTCTGTCTGCGATGCCCATGGACCCGGCTAGGGAACATTATAGAATCTGGGTGTCCATATCTCCCCTCAGAGGGGTGGGAGTTGTGAGACATCCCAGAGGTGTGAGATGGGTGGAGACAGCGGCAACCCATAGTGTATAAAAATCATCTGCCCCATCTCCACCTGGTATTTCTTCTGAATGGGCATTATTCCACCAAGGCCAGAGATTACCCAAGGAACAGATTGGCATCACGCCGCCCTTGTGGCGCCATCAGCACTAAGGTAACTGCTCACATGTGTATGTAATTCTGTGTATTCCATTCCTCCTTTTATTGGCATATCTGACTGAATATTTGTAACATCTGAATAATAACTGTAAATATTAATATCTAGTGTACCATTAGGGTGATTAAATATATAAATTTAATCTTGAGTTGCTCTTTTTATCTTGATCACGATTCCCACGTCCGTGTGCTCATACAACGCTACCTGGGTTGGTTTCTGACCCAATATAAGCCCGACCACGGACCGGACTTATATTAAACTAGAAGCTGGTGGCAGCATTTGTGCTTGGGGTTATTCAGGGCCTCTGGCAGTGACGGGGTGGAGGAGATTATATGTGCTTCTAGCTGCGGGCTAGAAGACATATACCACACTCACTGAGAGGTGCCTTAATAAACCAGCACAGGCAAGGCAGCTGCGGCCCTTCTTTATCCTCAGGCAGTTCTCTGACTGACCTGGGTTTAACAGGAGGCGCTGTGGAGCTGCCAGGTTCAGGTCACGATTCACCACAAGTGGTGGAAACGGTGGGATCAAGATAATAGTGTTGTGGACCCAACTCCCTAACACTAGGGACTGCTGGCAGTAGCTTTTGCTGTCAGGGTCCTAAGATCAACTCAACACTAGACAGTCAGAGTGCAAATATAAGGTGTGTGGGTGCATCAGGTTGCAGCTGTGTGTCAGTGACCAGGAGGTGCTAAACTGGCCCAGGGTACCAGGAGCCAAGCGCTGCAGAGGGCACTTGCTGTGGCTGATATGCAAGAGGTGGTGGAGGACACTGTTGGTCTAGGCGAGGAGGATACCATGCACAGGTCCTCAAGGAGCCAATCCCCAGTGGTCGACTCTGCAGTGGGGCCAAGACCCCCTGTCCTCAGCCCCGCAGTGGGCAGATCACCACCTGCTGGTCCCTCCAGCCAGATGGGCTCGGATGCCCTTTTTCGAGCTGCCCTGGCTCGACTTGAAGCTGGAGATCAGGGCGCCTACGAGACCCTCATGGCAGTTGCAGAGCGACTCGCAGAGCGTGAAGCTGCAGAGCGATGTGAGGCTGCAGAGCGTGAAGCCGCCGAGCGACATGCGGAGCGTGAAGCTGCAGAGCGACATGAGGCCGCAGAGCGTGAAGCTGCAGAGCGACGTGAGGCTGCAGAGCGTGAAGCTGCAGAGCGACGTGAGGCTGCACAGCACCAGCACCAGCTCACCTTGGCTCAGCTCGGGATCTCGCAGCCCGTTCCAGCCAACCAGGAGCCCAAGCCACCGAAGGTCCGAGTTGAGAACTTTCCCCTTCTGGAGGCAGGCGGAGACCTGGATTCTTTTCTGCTGGCCTTTGAGCAGACCTGCAGGCAGTACAACCTGGACTCAGGCCAGTGTGCCCAGTACCTGACCCCCCGTCTGAGGGGTGACGCCATGAAAGCCTTGGGGGACTTCCCTGCCGGGGAGCTGCAGGATTATGCGAGCATCAAGCAGGCCCTGATCCGACAGTTCAACCTCACCCCGGAGTCCTACCGCAAGAAGTTCCGAAGCCTGCAGAGGGGTCCAAAGGATACCTGGACCGACCACATGCGGGCCCTCCTGAGAGCAGCTAACCACTGGATCAAAGGTTTGGAGCACAGCACAGCCCAGGAGATCCAGGAGTTGTTTGTGATGGAGCAATTCCTGTGGAACTGTCCTGAGGACCTCCAACAGTTCATCCGCGACCGGAAACCGAAGGGGGCCTGTGAGACAGCGGTCCTGGCGGACGAGTACACGAACAACAGAGTACCTGAGACCAGGAGGACCAGCAGCAGCACCTGGAGAGGGGGTAAGACCAACCCTGCACCCGTGACCCCAGCCCCCAGAATGCAGGGGGCAGCCCCTCTATTACCCCCTGTTCCCCTCTCCAGGTTGGCAGCAGAACCCAGACGGTGTCACCTCTGCAACCAACCAGGACACTTCAAGGCCATGTGTCCTCAGCGCCATAAGACACCGTCCCCAAAAACGGCCACTGTTTTGTGTGTGGGTGGGGGTGGTGGTAGGTCCCTTGACAATTTCCAACCCGTCACCATAGGCTGCTCAGTGGCCATGGGACTGCGGGACACCGCCGCAGAGATGACTTTGGTGCGACCAGAGATGGTCTCCCCCCAGGACTTGATCCCCGGAAAGTCCCTCGCCGTCTCCGGAATTGGAGGCGTGGAACCCGCATTGCCTGTTGCCAGGGTTTATCTGGACTGGGGTGCGGGGAGGGGAGTGATGGAGGTGGGGGTCTCGGCTAATATTCCGGCGAATGTATTGCTTGGGTCAGACTTGGGGCGGCTAGTGTCCAAGTATGTTGCCACTGACCCCCCCCAGTTCTGATCCACCAGAATGTGTACTGTCCAATTTTGGGAGTGCTGATGGGGATGACGTTATTAATGATGATGTTATTATTGACGATGTTGATGATGTTTGCAGTGACCCTCCACACAACACAGAACACAAAGGGCTGACAGTGACAGGGAGGGGGGAGGAAGATAAAGAGAATTGTAGAATGGCCTTAGGCCAGGATCAGCCAGCTCACCTTTTGTTCTCAGAGGGGAGACAGAGGGGGCTGAGGGGGCCGAGAGCTGCAGAAGGAGCAGACACAGATGGCTGTGACACTGCTCTCTGCTGTAATCAGCAAGGTATTGTAGCCAAGGAGTCAGCGGTCGAGGTCGGAGTACCCACAGGAAATGTGGTGCTGCCAGGTAAGGCCCAGACGCTGAGCGCTGAGGAGCTGCAAGGGGTGGAACATGTCGGGGAGTATGGGGCTGTCACAGGAGAAGTGAAGCCACCAGGTGAGATCCCAGGGCAGGAACCCCCCACCACCGGGATGTCAGGAGGCCAGGATAGTCCGCCTGAAACTGGCGACTTGGTCAGGAGCGGAGGGGAAGCAGGCCCATGGTTACAGCAGCCATAGCCGCTGTCACCAGGAGTGGGGGTGCTGGAGCCCAGGGGACCTCGGAGGTTCAGTGGCTTCTCCCCTTCAGACCAAGTGGCTGCCGAGTCAGACGGAGGCCAGGAGACAGGTCCCGGGGAACTGACAGAGGATGTGGCAGTTTCTTCTTCGCTGACCACGTCTCGTCAGGGGTGTCAGGCGGCGTCAGGGGCTGACGACCGCCTGGAAGCTCTCCAAGAGCAGGTGGCACAGCTTTCCTCGGACTCGAACCACGAGCAGGTGATCCGGAACCAAGGACGGCTGTACCAGGTAACGGTCCAGCAGGGGTCGCCGGAGGTGTGGCCCAAGGACCGACCGATAGTTGTACCCACTGGTTGCCAGGAGGATGGGGATGCGGTCCCCATAACCTGTCAGGGCAGTGGGGAAGGTCTACACGGAGGCCAGGAGACAGGCCCCGTGGAGCTGACGGAGGACGTGGCAGTTGCTTCTACTCTGACCACGTCTCGTCAGGGGTGTCAGGTAGCGTCAAGAGTTGACGTCAGCCTGAAAGCGCTCAAGGAGCGGGTGGCACAGCCTCCCTTGGACTCAGGCCTCAAGCAGGTGGTCTGGGACCAAGGACGGCTGTGCAAGGTAACGGTCCACCAGGGGTCCCCGGAGGTGTGGCCCAGGGACCAACATGCAGTTGTGCTCACTGACTGCCACGGAGATGGGGAGGCGATCCCCATACCGTGTTGGGGCAGTGGGGCAGGTGTTCCTACAGCCAGTCAAGGGGATGGGCGGCTCAAGCCCATAACCTGTCTGGAGGACAGAAGAATGGTACCCCCAACCGGTCAGGACTATGGGAGAGTTGTACCCATACCCTGTCCGGGTGCCATAGGGGTACCCCCTGTCTGTCAGAGTGATGGGACCTCAGTGCCCAACACCTGTCAGAAGGGCGGGGACGCGTTTCCCGTGACCTGTCAAGATGAGAGGCAGGGGCTGCCCCTAACTTGTCAGGATGATGGGAAAGCTGTATCCCCGGCCTGTCAGGATGATGGGAAAGCTGTATCCCCGGCCTGTCAGGATGATGGGAAAGCTGTATCCCCGGCCTGTCAGGATGATGGGAAAGCTGTATCCCCGGCCTGTCAGGATGATGGGAAAGCTGTATCCCCGGCCTGTCAGGATGATGGGAAAGCTGTATCCCTGGCCTGTCAGGATGATGGGAAAGCTGTATCCCTGGCCTGTCAGCAGGACAGGAAAGAGTTGTTACAGGCCAGTAGGGCCGATGGGAAGGTGATGTTATTCCCCGGGGAAACAGCTGTCCAAGGCGCTGTCGTCCCTGGACTGAGGAGCGAGAATGCAGGTCGTACACTGCTCTCTGGGCCCTCACTCTGTCGAGGGATAACTGAACCCATGTCTGACCCAGAACAGGTCCCAGAGGGTCCCTGTGGGAGTGAGGCATGTGCACCGCTTCTGGCTATGCCTAGCCAGGGGTTTGAGACTGCACTACCAGCGAGTGCCAGTCCTGAGGTGCCGAGCCGCCTCGCGGAGACGACTGTCTCCACCACCAAAGAGAGGGTACTGTGGGACCCAGGGAGGGAGGCGGCCTGCTCCACGATGGAAAAGGGAGTTTCCAGCAATTGTGTGGGCCCTGCAGCGTCTGCAGCCACACTTGTGCGGACGCCACTCCATCGTGGGGACGGACCACGACCCCCTCAGCGGTTACACACGGTCCCCGTGACGAATGGGAAGGTTGTTACATGGGAGCCTTGGGCTCCAGGAACACAACTTCACCATTCGCCACAAGAGTGACCAGGACCACGGTAACGCTGTCGGGCTACACTGCGAAGGGGAGGTAGCGGACGGGCGCACGGGGAGACACAGGAATGTGCCGTCCCCTAGCGCCGTCTAAGAGGGGGAGGTGTGATGAATATTGTTTCATATTCCCCATATTCCACCCAGAAAGCAAGTTGAAGGCACATCTCACTCATAAAGAGGTAAGCCCCCACCCTTCTGACAGGCAGAAGTCATTCATCTGACAAATGGCAGAGTAATTAGCACCTAGCTACAAGCCAACTGGCAACACAAAGACACTCTCCCTTAACTTTGATGTGGTAATCAGGTACATGTATGGGGCTTCCTCTGGACTGAGGTTATGCCAAAAGGTGACACGTTCAATTTAAGTCTCTTTCTTCCCAGGCAGACTGGAAGGCACCGTGACTATAACCTTACTATTTCATGAGCCGTGCGGTCTATGAACATGGCAAGCGTAGATCCATGATCGTGACGTCTAGGCGGTGACAAGCATGGTATTCACATGGATGTAGGATAACTGTAAGCCATCTAAACAGGATATTGGCTACTTGGCGGCTAACAGAGTAGGCATGTTTCCCATCCAGACGAAGATAAAATCATAACTAAAAATATGAAAGTATTATCTTCTGTCTGCGATGCCCATGGACCCGGCTAGGGAACATTATAGAATCTGGGTGTCCATATCTCCCCTCAGAGGGGTGGGAGTTGTGAGACATCCCAGAGGTGTGAGATGGGTGGAGACAGCGGCAACCCATAGTGTATAAAAATCATCTGCCCCATCTCCACCTGGTATTTCTTCTGAATGGGCATTATTCCACCAAGGCCAGAGATTACCCAAGGAACAGATTGGCATCACGCCGCCCTTGTGGCGCCATCAGCACTAAGGTAACTGCTCACATGTGTATGTAATTCTGTGTATTCCATTCCTCCTTTTATTGGCATATCTGACTGTAATATTTGTAACATCTGAATAATAACTGTAAATATTAATATCTAGTGTACCATTAGGGTGATTAAATATATAAATTTAATCTTGAGTTGCTCTTTTTATCTTGATCACGATTCCCACGTCCGTGTGCTCATACAACGCTACCTGGGTTGGTTTCTGACCCAATATAAGCCCGACCACGGACCGGACTTATATTGAACCAGAAGCTGGTGGCAGCATTTGTGCTTGGGGTTATTCAGGGCCTCTGGCAGTGACGGGGTGGAGGAGATTATATGTGCTTCTAGCTGCGGGCTAGAAGACATATACCACACTCACTGAGAGGTGCCTTAATAAACCAGCACAGGCAAGGCAGCTGCGGCCCTTCTTTATCCTCAGGCAGTTCTCTGACTGACCTGGGTTTAACAGGAGGCGCTGTGGAGCTGCCAGGTTCAGGTCACGATTCACCACATGACCCATTAGATGATAGGGTTGCCCCGCCCCCTTCCCGGTCAGCTGATTAAGATCCTTTAGCTTTTGGGGGTGAATGCATCGCAAAATACACGGCAGACAGGTGAGAATTAATTTTTTTATTTTTAATCATTCCTTTAATTTTACTTTAGCAGTATGTAAATACACTGCTGAAGTGATTTTACGGGTACAGAGCAGTTTTAGTGTACTGAGCATGCTCAGTACACTAAAAGCGGATCCAGGAAAAGATCAGATTTTCTCCCGGATCCGGTGCCCATAGATTCCCATGCTATGCGTACCGGATTGCCCCGGTGCCCAAAATCGGAGACTGCTCCGACAGTAAAAAACAGGACAGAAGCGAATCCGGGACTGAATTCACAAAACTGGATGGCCATTTATGACCAATCCGGCACCATAGGGATACATGGAAGACTAAAAATGATCCTGTTCTGTTCTTTCAAAAACTAATAGAACAGGATGGCAAAAACCGTAGTGTGAAGCCAGCCTTAAGGCCCCGGCTCACGCTTCAATGTGTCAGCGAACCGACCAATGATCCAACTTGACCTAGATCACTTGAACAACATTCAATTATCGCTAGTGAAGTGCCACACGTACAAATATCATTAACGACGCAGCAACGATTCTGCGACAAGTGAACGATACTTGAGGTTGTTTAATCGCTGTGGTGCTAATAAAAATATGGATATCTTAAGCCCCCGTCACACTAAGCGAGATCACTAGTGAGATCGCTGCTAAGTCGCAAATTTAGTGACGCAACAGCGACCCCGCCAGCGATCTCGCCATGTTTGATACTTAGCAGCGACCAGGCCCCTGCTGTGAGATCGCTGGTCGTGTCAGAGTCGCCTGGACCATTTTTTGATAGTTGGGGTCCCACTGGGCAGCATTAATCGGTGTGTTTGACAGGGACAACGACCTCAATACTACAGGTCTGAGAAACAGGTTCCCAATGACCGTATCATTACAGATTGTTGTCGCGTCGCTGCTGAGATCTCTGTTTGATATCTCACTAGCGATCCCAATAACGACGCACCTGCGATCCCTACCAGGTCGCATCGCTGTCGGGATTGCTGGTGCGTCACCAAGTGTGACTGTACCCTTATAGCCTACATATTGTTACATTGTGTTTGCTCAGTGTTAAATACCTAAGACAATGTTAATTGCTCTATGGTCTTTGAAGCTGTGTGTTTCAAGGATTCATTATCCTGATTTGCACACAAGTGACCACTGTGATATTTGCTTTGACAAACAGTGGTATGGTAACCAAAATCCTGATTCAAATAGTGTATGTATATTTATGCATTATGTTCCATGAGAAATACAGAGATCCATGGTCTAGAATAATGTTATATGTAAACTTCGCGAGATTACAGAAATTGGCCAAATCTGTTTTATCGACAAGGCAAACTTATAAACATTAACCGCTTTTATGCTTCCATTGTCTAAGACTTACAAAAGTAGAAGGAATCATGATACAGACAGAAGCTTTCTTGTGGTGACTTCTCAGGAGTTCTCTGTCAATTAGACAGATGATGTTTTATAACTCCTTGATGGTGAAGTCATTTTGTGTACCTGTATTCGTTTGACGTCCGAATACAGTATTGTGTTTTCCCACTGAGCTCTCCTTGTCTTCATCGTGCTTCTCTGATTGATGTTACAAGACAAGATGATGTGTCATAACTCCGTGGTGATGTGATGTCTACGGGACATTCCAGACGGCATCGTGGACACACGACTTCTGTGATGACAAGACCAGAGTATTTCCTTCTCGCTGACACTGAGGTCCCTCCGGCGGAGAAGTGATGTTACAATACTTGGTAATGTATTGATGATTATTTTTCGAGATACCATGATTTACATTAATTGTTTGATTCACATGAAATGAAGTAAAGGAACAGGGTAACATTATATCTGCCATTCTATACTTGAGCATTATCCTGATGCAATCTTAATAAATTGTTACATTATTGTTTTACCATAAAACTGTATTCAGTGTGCCTAATTTGTATATTAGTGAGCGCTACGTAAGGGCGTATCCACCCTGTCACCTTGACGTGATAAAACAATCGCCTACATCTTTCAGTTCTGAATAGGTGAAGTCGAATACAACATCTTTATCAAGCTGTCACACACACCGATGCTGCAAGTTGGACGGACGATCATCGTTTGGTTTAAGGTCAGGTTTATAAACCTCCCATCAACGATCAGCCGACTTATCATTGATTGTTTGAACATGTCACACTGAACGACGTTGTTACGACACCGTTTGAACGAATGCAAACGATATCGTTGTGTGAGACGGGGTCTTTAGACTGGGCTGACAGACTACGCTAATTCTCCTTTAGCCTATTTGGAAAAAAATTATCTAAAGTATATGTGTTAAGGTCCATTTAGACGAGTTAATAATCAGGAACGAATGATTGTTTAAGACAATCTATACAGATTAGGTAATTGTACAGCCAAACTATGGAAAGACCGGAGCGGCACAGGGCCACTCTGTTTTATGGCCTTAGCGTGACCCACGCATAAAAAACCTAAAGGCCCTGTTACACAGAATGACATCGTTAACGTCACGGGTTCAGAGACATTCCAGCAATATAGTTAGGACGTCGTTGCGTGTTACACAGAGATTCAACTACGATAAGTCGCTGGATCACTGATCGCAGGTTTGAGAACGTGTTCTCAAACCATACGATCAACGATCAGCCAACCTGCTTTATCTTTGTGTGTGACACCGCGATAACGATGTCGTTTACAACTTCGACCATTCACAGCAATGAGCAGGTATCGTTTGCTGGATTGTGCAAATAATACCTGCTCACAACATCGTTGGTGAGTCGTCCACTTTATCTAGAAGTGTGACAATCTCACCAACGATGTCAAAACGATGGCGGAAATGACCGCGTGCCCACGAGATCGTTGCCGACATTGTTCAACGTCGTGCCGTATAACGGTACCTTTAATGTAAACCTGACACTTGATTTGTGGGTATTAGACTAAAAGCACCACCTTCAGCAGCACTTATGCTCCATTTTAAAAAGGTGGCTATTATCTTCCGACTTCCCCTGCACACCTAATAAATAAGTTTTAAAAATCTCACACCTTGTACGATAATTACCTGTTACCGATCCGATGTGCTTTCTCTGTCCCACTGTCTCGTCACCATCTTCCAGCCTCTCGTGCCATCCATTCTGCCATTCCTTTTTAGTAAATGTGGATAATGCTTCTCATCTCACGCCTGGCAGAGACCTTTAGAGCTCATTCGTGCACCGCAGGCGTGAGATATCACCCAGGTCTATGACCGGAGGTGAACTTTCCCGCTTCACAGCTAGTCCTGAAGCTAGGGAATTTCAGGTCCCGCTGTGAGATGTGACACAGGAAAGTTCACATCAGGTCAGAAAGTCGCATTGCTCTGCCTGACATCAGGTTACCCACACCATGACGTCACCCCGTTCACTATGAGAGCGAAAGTCATTCAGTTTCGGGCCTCAGCAGGAACGGACGTCACAGAGGTTCGTAGATGAGTATGTGGGAGTAATAAAGATGGAGCTTAAATACGTTTTTAAGGTTTTTGTTCTAATAAATAACACACAGAGAAAAATCTATTTAACATTTACTTAGAGGTTCCAAATGGCCAGGTCTAACATTGGTCTGTCATCAGAAACCTCGGGCTTAGTGCCAGGTGGCAAAATTCAACTGGCATGAACCCTTTATTGCCCAGTTTGCCACCAGCACCAGGGCAACTGGAAGAATTTGCTAGAGCACCAAAACGTATGCAAATTGCAGCAGGGGGGTGAACCCAGAATGCTTGGGCTTCCCTACGCAGAGGATTCCAGCCCCCTGTTGCATAGTTGTATCTGGCTGGAATCCAAAGGCATGGCGAAGCCCCACGTCTCAAAAGCAAGGACAGCACGAGAGGTGGGAAGGACTAAGCTACAATAAGGCCCATCAGACCAGTAACAGGTATTTATTATACAGGGAGGGAGATTTTTAACACTTATTCATTAGGTGTACAGCGAGAATTGGGGGATAATAGCCACCTTCCTAAAATGCAGCATAGGCACTGCTAAAGGAGATGCTTTTAGTTTAAAAGGCCCAAATCAGGTGACAGGTTCTCTTTAAAATGCCAGTGTGAATGTTGTATATTTAACCCCTTCCCGACCTTTGACGTTGTACAACGTCATGAAAGTCGGTGCTTTCCCGATCCATGACATTGTACAACTTCATGGCAATTACTACGGCACCGTTGCCGCAGTAACCGCCATCGGGCCCCGGTGTTTTGTGATTCTTATCACGACCCGAGTATAAGCCGAGACCCCTAATTTTTCCTCCAATAACTGGGAAAACTTATTGACTCGAGTATAAGCCTACAGTGGGAAATGTCGCAGCCCCCCATCCAGGAATATCGGTCCCCATCTTGGTATATAGCCCCCCATCCTGGTATATAGCCCCCATCCTGTTATATAGTCAAGCCATCACTGCATATAGCCTATCCCGTCCTGATATATAGCCCCTCATGCATGTATATGTTCCCTATCATAGTATATAGCCCTTCATCACTGTATATCGCCTCTCATCATAGTATGTCTTGTCAGCCCCATAGCCACACCTTTGCTTTTCTTTTCCCCACCCCTGAGATCTCTTGGTCAATGAACCTAATAATGCGAAAGCCATGCCAGCCCCTTAACCACACCCTTAACTTTTTTCCCCACTCTTAAGTAGATCTATTGGTCAATCTCATATTCTGTACCAAACCTGCGCCAACCCCTAGTCAATTCCCACCAGGGACAACATCTGCAAAGAGTTTGTATGTTCTCCCCGTATTTGCGTCGGTTTCCACTGGGCACTCCGGTTTCCTCCCACATTTGAAAGACATACTGATAGGATGTCTAGATTTAGCCCCCATCATTATATATAGCCCTCCATGCTGGCACATGCCCTCCATCAATGTATATAGCCCCCCCATGCTGGCACATGCCCCGTTCAATGCATATAGCCCCCCATCTTTGTTTATAGCCCCCAATGCTGGCACATGCCCCCCATCATTATATATAGCCCTCCATGCTGGCCCATGCCCCCTATCAATGTATATAGCCCACCATCAACGTATAAAGCCCCCCATGCTGGCTCATGCCACACATCAATGTATATAGCCCCCCATGCTGGTACATGCCCCCGTTCAATGTATATAGCCCCCATCCTTATATATAGCCCCCCATCAATGTATATGGCCCCTCATCAATGTACAAACTGCTCTACAGGCCATTAAGGCCTTGTGCACACAAATCATGGTTTTTGGTGCGTTTTTGTGTGCAGTTTTGTCATAAAACTGCATGCCCATCCTCATGCCAACAATGTCAATAAGAATGCTGAGGATTTGGGCACATGTTGCTTACTTTTCCCGTGCGGATTTGGTGTAGAAAAAAAATTTGTAGCACGTCTATTATTGAAGCGTTTTTCCACCCCAGAATGCATGAAAACCGTGTATTAAAAATGAGCACAAAAACCGCACATTTTTTCAGCCAAGAGATGCAGATTTGGTGCGGACGTATAAGCAATCAAATACTTAACATCCTCACATACCCTAAAGGTCTTAAATTGGCTTGTATACAAAGTATCAGCAGTTGATCAGCAGCTGCCGTCAGCAAATATAAATGCACCTCCAAATATCTTCCAAGAGAGATATTTAAATTATAATCTACTCACCTTTGCTTCCTTGCCCCTTGGGTCTCTGCTGAAACAAAAAAAAAATTTTTTAAACACAAAAAACTTTCAGGAAATGAAAATAAAAGATTTACAAGAGGAAGCAAGAGGCACACAATAGAGAAACAGGGGGGGCAGGAAAAGAGACAGACAAAGTGTCTAACACTTTTGAACCTATGCCGAAGCCTTGGACTTCGTACCCTCAATGGATGCACCAAGGGAGACTCGATGGGAAGACCCTAAACTCCCATGGGGGCAGCAGCGTGATAGACTATGCTACCACAGATATGGACCCTACAAATATTGGTGCCCTTATAGTGACTCCACAAACATCTGTCAAACCACAACCAACTGCTCCTATCATTAAATCCAGAAAAAAAAAAATCGCGTTCACAAACCCCACAGAAGACCGGCCTCTTTAGCTTGTCACCATTCTTCAAATGGTCCAAGATGTCGGCCCCAAAACATAAAGATGCCATCAACAGACTAGAGATCAAGAAGCTCCAACGCTTTCAAAATAACGTGTATGAACTTAACCCAGAAGGAGTATACCTAGCGGTAAGGGACCTTAACGACATTCTCTGTGCCATGGGCCATGGCAGAAATGTCGGACCTGAAAAGAAGCATAAACAAGAGGCCAAGTAAACAAAATTCCAACATGTTCGACAAAGAATGTATGACCGGCCTTAAGAATGGTCTCAAATGGACAACGCAGAGATCCAAACAACCCCACTTTGAGAGAAGCTTACCACACCATACAACAAAATTACAAATATCCCCATCATTCCATTGCAGTCCCCAATATCCCCATCATCCTATTGCAGCCCCCCAGTATTGTACCTGCAATAAAAAAAATTAAAAAAAACACACACACACACACAAACCTATCCTTACCATACCAGTTCTCCACGGTCTGCGCTGTAATCTTCCGCTGCAGTAGATGTGCGTCAGAGTCCAAGAGCCGCGCGCCAGAGGCCATCCGCTGACGTCAGCTGCTGGCTTCTGATTGGCGCACGACTGCCGGCCCAAGTATTACCGTACATCTACAGCAGCTGAGGCGGAGCAGCACCCTCAATACAGCCGCAGGCACTGGACAAAAGCTGCGGTTGGACTGGGGATGAGTCACAGTTACATGCCCCTGTATTCTGATTGGTGGCCTGCTGGTATTCTAAAAAACTAGGTAGCCTTAATTTCAGGGGGGGGAATCATATTTAGAAGCACACTAACCCCCCTAGTACATCTTATTTTCGGGGACCGCCTTATTTTCAGGGAGATACAGTATCGGATCACCTAAAGATACCGTCACACACAGAGACATCTCAGGAGACATTGCTTGCAACTCACTGGTTGCAGTGAAATCATGGACACATTCTTTTATTTTGTTGCCGTGTACAAATGTAACAATGTGTCCATGATTTCACTGCAACCAAGTGAGTTGCAAGCAATGTCTCCAGAGATATCTCTGTGTGACGGTACCTTAAGATGTAACCGGAAAAGCAACAGCCTCCAAATCCAGAGTGGCAACATCTGGCTCCAATACTTCAAGAACCTTTACAAAAAAACATCCCAAGTGAAGACCAGAAATCTGGCACAAAAAGAGCTTGTGAATAGGGATGGGCGAACATCATGTATATCCCCATGTTCGGGATCGAGGCTGCCCTGTGGAAGCAAGGAAAGGGTTGTTAATCACCCTGAAGGCCATGTCACACGCTTCAATCTCGTTCACAACATCATTCAAAAGTCACGTGTTTGGTGACGCACGAACGATGTCGGAACGGCATCGTTGTGTGTAACACCCCGATGTCACCAGCCACATCGAACGATCCTTTATTGGATCGTTCAAACCCAGATTTGTGAACATGTTCTCATATCTGGCGATGAACGATCCTTCAACCTGCAGGATCGTGCTGTGTGACACCGCGATGAACAATCTCCCAGCGGCACAGCCTATGCTGAGAGAAGACAACCATGATACACATCGGGTTACTAAGCGCCGCGCGGTGCTTAGTAACCCGATGTGTACCTTGGTTACCAGCGTTCTCGTTGGTCCGATCGCTGGTGAGTCTGCCTGTGTGACAGCTCACCAGCGATCAGAACAATGTTGTTAGCGATTGTGCATGCATGAGATTGCTAACAACATCGTTCACAAGATTGAAGCATGTGACGTGGCCTTAATTTTACTTACCGGTCCGCGGCGGCGCAGTATCACTTCCAGGTTGTCGGGGGATTCGTCATGTGACCGGCTACAACAGCCAAACACATGGGGGCAAAACATATGGGGTGGCCCAGAAGCAACACGGTGCGCGTCACACTAGGAAGCCAGAACGCAGACCCGGTGAGTATATCTGCTGCATTAACCCTTTCTTTGCTTTCACAGGGAGGCCCCAATCCAAAACACTGGGATATACATGATGTTCGCCTATCCAGGGGCGATCGCACGCGGGCCCTGCAGCCTAGGGGGGCCCCAAAAGTCCCTTTGGCCCATAGAAAAAGACTAATATTATTAAAGATTTGCAATAATTGGGGGCCCCGTTGGAGCTTTCGCATCGGGGCCCATGAGCCTGAAGTTACGCCACTGCGCCTATCCCTACTTGTGAACAAACTGAAGGATATGGAGGAAAAGTTCAAACATTTCCAAAAGCCTCTAGATACATCAATCACGTTGCCAGAAATAACAGAAAGGATCACATTAATAATAGGTTAAAAAGACAGCGGCCCAAATGGGATCCTCTCAGAAATGCTAAAATACAACCCGCCAGACATCCAGGCTGCGATAACAAAACTATTTAATATTGTACAGCAAGCTGGCTACTTCCTCAAAAACTGGAACATAGGCCTCATAACCCACATGCACAAAAATGGGGAAACATACGACCCAGCTAACTACCAGGGAATATGTGTCAGCAGCAACCTGGGGAAACTCTTCATCTGCGCCCTGAACAAGAGGCTCTTCACATTCCTCACCAAGCACAACGTCCTCAGCAAAAGCCAAGCAGAATTCATGCCAAACCACCACACTGACCACATCTACGCCCTGCACAGCCTCAGAGACACGTCCACAAAACAAAGAACGTGAAGATATACACGTGTTTTGTGGACTTCAAGAAGACCTTTGACTCAGTGTGGCATCCAGGACTATTCCTAAAACTGCTGAGGAGCGAAATAGGAGGCAAAACATATGATGACATTTGAAGCTCCTACAGCATGAGGTCAGGAGGACAGCCTATTTCCAACAGAACCAAGGAGTGAGACAGGGCTGCAGCCTCAGTTCATCGCCCTTTAACATCTACATCAACGAGCTGGCGGTGGCCCTGGAGTCCTCCTCGGCATCAGGACTCGCCCTACATGACCTCAAGGTGAAAATTTCTGCTATATGCTGATGACCTCGTGCTGTTATCACCAACCGAGAAAAACCTCAAAGATCACCTGACAATCTAAAGGTACAGTTACACAGGGAGATGTGTCAGCGATGTCGGAAGCGATGCTGCGGGTGAGCGCTCACTTCCGACATCGCTGCTGTACCTGTCACACAGGCAGATGTTGCCGCAGCGATCACTCGCTGGGCTGGGAACAACCCAGCGAGCGATACGCTGTAATGTTGTGAATAGGCGGCATCACTGGCAACATCGCTATTGCGGTGTCACACAGCAAGATGCAGCCAAATAGCTGGTGCGACATCGCCAGGTTTTCCAACATTTTGCAGCATGAACATGATTTATCGCAGTTGCATTGTGCTGGGATTTTTCAGCGATGTTGCGGGCAAGATCGTGCCGTGTGACTGTACCTTTAGAGACCTTGAGCAGCACATATGCAATGCCAATCAACCAACCAGAAGATAACGAATACCATGGTGTTCTAGAATAGAAAGCAGAAATCTGCTGGCCATCCTCACTTTATGATAGACAACTGTCCATCTACAGAAACCAACAAGTACACCTACCTGGGACAAGAACTCAGCCAATCAGGGAGCTTAAAGCAAGCTATAGGGTACCTTTACACGCCGCAATATTTTGTGGCGATATGAGACGATCTAACGTGCGCATTTTTTATGGTCGCCTCAGATCGCCGATGGCGCCATTACATGCCGCTATTAGGCCCTCAACCTAAGGCGAGGTGTCGCCCCGGAAAATCACCTCACCAACAGAGGAACCAATCCGGTCGACTTCCTTTGCAGCTTCACGCGCTGCAATCCCCAAAGGAATGTGGGCGTATATGTTCAGCGCGGTGAGAACATAGGCGTGCCAGACTGGTGTACACCACGCCCCAAACAAGCTCATTGGACAACGCAATAGCGTTATGATTGGGCAGCCTGCGCTGGAAGGCTGGCTAATACAATGGGAACACAGTAGCCACCACCAATCATCGCTGAAGGGGCGCAGACTCAAGCAAGCTGTGGCACGCCTACGGGAAATCAATAGGCGACGCTGATTCCATTACTATCACCCTATCACACACCAAAAGCCGGGAATCTCGCTTTCATGATTGCCTCTGATTTTGGAGCAGTGCTCTGAAATCAGAACCAGGCGACAGATGCTTTATCGCCGCCAAATTCCCCAATAACATGCCGCAACTGGGAGGCAATTTGACGACGATAGTTTCAGGGCGACATATCGCCGTCAAGATTCCCACAAAATATGCGGCGTGTAAAAGGTACCCATAGAGTTAATGAAAGACAAGACATCCAAAGCCTTCTATACCATCAGAAGACGCATGTACCATCTCAAGGCATCAGTAGCTGTTTGGTTAATCTTTGATACCATCATTGCACCAATCCTTCTGTGCAGTGAAGTCTTGGGTCCAGGCTCATACCCAAACTGGTCAAAGTGGGATGCTGGGCCAACTGAAATATTCCACCTAGAGTTCTGAAAGTATCTTCTCCAAGTCTATCGCAGCACATCAAACAGCACCTGCCAAGCAGAGATGGGCAGATTTCCACTAAACCTCGCAATCCAGAAGGTGTTATCATTCAAAGCTTATCTACAAAATAGTAGTTCCAGCTACTACATAATATAATATTTATTCATTTATATAGCACTATTAATTCCATAGCAATTTACATACTACCCTCACAAAGCTTTGCTACACCAGGAACCCCAGTAAGCCTCCAAGCACAAAGTACCCAAAGCCAGCCTGACTAAGCCTACCAACCTACATGGCCTGACAAAAGGCAAAATCCGGAGATGGTACACAAAGGAAAAGAGGAATATCTCAGCATCTAAAGGAACGACAAAAACAAATTACAGTACAGATACTGACAATTTAACAGAACCTACAGAGTACAATCAGGTACCATATCTAAAGAAAATAGAAAACCTCAAAGAGTGACAGATCATGAGTCGGTACAGACTGAGCGCCCACAGCCTCCTCATCGAATCCAGGCGGCAGCGACAGAACTGCAAGACCCAAGCAGTGCCCCCAGGAGGCCCATGGAGGCCGAAACCCACTTCTTGCTGAGGTGCCCTAAATACTCTGCAGTGAGTGACACTCAGTTCAGAAGATTGTCTGATCGCCTCCCAGACTTCACCTTCATAGGAGACAAAGAGAGAAAGGGGGAGACAGAGAGGCAGACACATACACACACAAAGGGGACGGGAAAAGTCACACAAACACACACAAAGGAGGCGGCAAAAGAGTCACACACACAAAGGGTACAGGAAGAGAGTCACACACACACACACAAAGGGGGCAGGAAAAGAGCCAAACACACCCACACAAAGGGGGCGGGAATAGAGCCACGCACACCCACACAAAGGGGGCAGGAATAGAGCCACACACACCCACACAAAGGGGGCGGGAAAAGAGCCACACACACACACGGGGCGGGGAAAGAGCCACACACACACACACAGGGGGGCGGGGAAAGAGCCACACACACACACACACACACAGGGGGGCGGGGAAAGAGCCACACACACACACAGGGGGCGGGGAAAGAGCCACACACAACACACACAGGGGGGCGGGAAAGAACCACACACACAAAGGGGGGGGAAAAGAGGCACACACACACAAAGGGGGCGGGAAAAGAGACACACACACACAAAAGGGGCGGGAAAAGGGCCACACACAAAGGGGGCGGGAAAAGAGCCACATACACACACACACAAAGGGGGCAGGAAAAGAGCCACACACACAGAAAGGGGGCTGGAAAAGAGACACACACACACAAAGGGGGCGGGAAAAGAGCCACACACACACAAAGGGGGCTGGAAAAGAGCCACACACACACACAAAGGGAACGTGAAAAGAGCACACACACACACACAAAGGGAGCGTGAAAAGAGCCACACACACAAAAGGGGCGGGAAAAGAGACACACACACAAAGGGGGCGGGAAAAGAGCCACACACACACAAAGGGGGCGGGAAAAGAGACACACACAACACAAAGGGGCGGGAAAAGAGCCACACACACAAAGTGGACGGGAAAAGAGCCACACACACAAAGGGGGCGGAAAAAGAGCCACACACACACAAAGGGGGCGGGAAAGAGCCTCACACACAAAGAGGGCGAAAAAAGAGCCACACACACAAATGGGGCGGGAAGAGCCACACACACACAAAGAGGGCGGGAAAAGAGCCACACACACAAAGGGGCGGGAAAAGAGCCACACACACAAAGGGGGCTGGAAAAGAGACACACACACACAAAGGGGGCGGGAAAAGAGCCACACACACACAAAGGGGGCTGAAAAAGAGCCACACAACACACACACACAAGGGAGCGGAAAAGAGCCACACACACACAAAGGGGGCGGAAAAGAGCACACACACACAAAGGGGGCGGGAAAGAGCCACACACACAAAGGGGCGGGAAAAAGAGCCACACACACAAAGGGGCGGGAAAAGAGCCACACACACAAAGGGGCGGGAAAAGAGCCACACACACAAAGGGGGCGGGAAAAGAGCCACACACACAAAGGGGGCGAGAAAAGAGCACACACACACAAAGGGGGCGAGAAAAGAGCCACACACACACAAAGGGGGCGAGAAAAGAGCCACACACACACAAAGGGGGCGGGAAAAGAGCCACACACACACAAAGGGGGCGGGAAAAGAGCCACACACACACAAAGGGGGCGGGAAAAGAGACACACACACACAAAGGGGGGGGAAAAGAGACACACACACAAAGTGGACGGGAAAAGAGCCACACACACAAAGGGGACGGGAAAAGAGCCACACACACAAAGGGGGCGGGAAAAGAGCCACACACACACAAAGGGGGCGGGAAGAGCCTCACACACAAAGAGGGCGAAAAAAGAGCCACACACACAAATGGGGCGGGAAGAGCCACACACACAAAGAGGGCGGGAAAAGAGCCACACACACAAAGGGGGCGGGAAAAGAGCCACACACACAAAGGGGGCTGGAAAAGAGACACACACACAAAGGGGGCGGGAAAAGAGCCACACACACACAAAGGGGGCGGGAAAAGAGCCACACACACACACAAAGGGGGCTGAAAAAGAGCCACACACACACAAAGGGAGCGTAAAAAGAGCCACACACACACACACACACACAAAGGGGGCGGGAAAAGAGCCACACACACACAAAGGGGGCGGGAAAAGAGCCACACACACACACAAAGGGGGCTGAAAAAGAGCCACACACACACAAAGGGAGCGTAAAAAGAGCCACACACACACACACACACACACAAAGGGAGCGTGAAAAGAGACACACACACACAAAGGAGGCGGGAAAAGAGCCACACACACACACAAAGGGGGCGGAAAAAGCCACACACACACACAAAGGGGCGGGAAAAGAGACACACACACACACACAAAGGGGGCGGGAAAAGAGCCACACACACACACAAAGGGGGCGGGAAAAGAGCCACACACACAAAGGGGACGGGAAAAGAGCCACACACACAAAGGGGGCGGGAAAAGAGCCACACACACACACAAAGGGGGCGGGAAGAGCCTCACACACAAAGAGGGCGAAAAAAAGAATTTTGTTTACGTACCGTAAATTCTTTTTTCTTGAATCATCAATGGGAGACCCAGACAATGGGGTTTAGGGCACTGCCCTCCGGAGGCCACACTAGGTACTACAGATTTGTAGACACCGCCCCCTCCGCTTATAAACCCCTACCGCAGGGAATATCCTCAGTTTGGTCCATAAGCTGCGAGGAGACAACAGAAAAACCACACCCGAAAACCTCGGGAAGACACCGTGAACAGACGGTTCAACAACCCGGATAAACTGCCCCAACAGGAGACAGATCAACCGTAACATATAACGGAACACTGGGTGGGTGCTGGGTCTCCCATTGATGATTCAAGAAAAAAGAATTTACGGTACGTAAACAAAATTCTCTTTTTTCTGATCATCATAATGGGAGACCCAGACAATGGGGATGTCCTAAAGCAATACCCCAGGGCGGGAAAAAAGTTCCTCAAAAGACGTTTGCATACGCGGTCCCCGTCAAAGGTGGGCAACCGCCGCCTGGAGGACCCGCCTGCCCAAACTTGCATCCGCAGAGGCATGGGCATGCACCATATAGTGCTTAGAGAAGGTGTGCAGACTGGACCAAGTGGCCGCCTGACACACCTGTAGAGCAGAGGCGCGATGTCGCAAGGCCCAGGAGGCACCGACAGCTCTGGTCGAGTGCGCCTTCAAGCCTACCGGAAGAGGCAAACCAGAAGAACGGTAAGCCTCTTGAATGGGTGCCTTGATCCATCTGGCCAAGGTTGATTTTGACGCCGCTGACCCCTTACAGCGACCCGCCGTCAGTACGAACAAGGAGTCCGAACTCCGGAAGGAGGCAGTTCTGGACACATAAATGCGTACAGCCCGTACGAGATCCAGAGTGTGGAGGTCGCGCTCAACCTGATGAACAGGAGCGGGACAAAATGATGGGAGAACAATCTCCTGGTTCAAATGAAAAGTGGAGACCACTTTTGGCAAGAATTCCGCCCGCGGGCGCAACACCACCTTGTCTTGGTGAACCACCAGAAAGGGTGACTTGCACGACAGTGCCGCCAGTTCAGAGACCCGTCTCAGGGACGTAATAGCCACCAGAAAGACCACTTTCTGTGACAAATAAGAGAGAGAGACTTCTCTCAATGGCTCAAAAGGTGGTTTCTGTAAAGCCGCCAAGACCATGTTGAGATCCCAAGGGTCCAGAGGTTGCCTATACGGCGGAACCACTCGAGACACCCCTTGGAGAAATTGACGAACCTTTGGGAGGAGCGCCAAGCGCCTGTCGAACAATACAGACAGCGCTGATACCTGACCCTTCAGAGAACTGAGGGAAAGGCCCAACTCCAAACCTGACTGCAAAAAAGCCAATAGGGTCGGGATCGACAAAGGCCAAGGTACGTGTCCCCCAGAGGCGCACCAGGCGAAAAAGACTTTCCACGTTCTGTGGTAAATCTTCCGTGACGTGGGCCGTCTAGCTCGATTCATGGTGGAAACCACCGTAGGGGAGAATCCCCTGGATGTTAAGAGCCAGGCCTCAAGAGCCATGCAGTCAATCTGAGGGCCCTGGAATTGGGGCGGAAGAAGGGGCCCTGCGCGAGAAGATCTGCGCGGTCTGGAAGAGCCCACCTGTGTCCGCCGGACAGTTGCCACAGATCCGGATACCAGGACCTCCTCGGCCAATCCGGAGCCACTAGAATGGCTGTGTGACATTCCGTCTGTAAGCACCATTTAGGGAGGCCTCGGACAGAGCTGACTCCAGTCCGGTCTGTAAGCACCATTTAGGGAGGCCTCGGACGGAGCGGAGCTGTGCAAGGCTCCTATCTCCCACTTTCCAGAGCCCCCAGGGGGAATGGGAAGGAGCGCGGCAGCGTACCGGGAGACACAGTGTGTCCAGGCTCTCGGCCCTCCGGTACCTCGACCTGCGTGTTCCCCGAAGGTGGACAGGGAGACTGCCGGAGGTCCCCGACTGGGACCTTCTTTTACCTTGTCTTCATACGCCATCACGTAAGCTGTGAGAATGCAATGAAGTGCAAGCAAAGCGTGTGATACCTCCGAGCACACTAAGTTTAAAACTGAGGATATTCCCTGCGGTAGGGGTTTATAAGCGGAGGGGGCGGTGTCTACAAATCTGTAGTACCTAGTGTGGCCTCCGGAGGGCAGTGCCCTAAACCCCATTGTCTGGGTCTCCCATTATGATGATCAGAAAAAGAGCCACACACACAAAGGGGGCGGGAAGAGCCACACACACAAAGGGGGCGGGAAAAGAGCCACACACACAAAGGGGGCGGGAAAAGAGCCACACACACAAAGGGGGCGAGAAAAGAGCCACACACACAAAGGGGGCGAGAAAAGAGCCACACACACACAAAGGGGGCGAGGAAAAGAGCCTCACACACACAAAGGGGGCGAGAAAAGAGCCACACACACACAAAGGGGGCGAGAAAAGAGCCACACACACACAAAGGGGGCGAGAAAAGAGCCACACACACACAAAGGGGGCGAGAAAAGAGCCACACACACACAAAGGGGGCGAGAAAAGAGCCACACACACACAAAGGGGGCGAGAAAAGAGCCACACACACACAAAGGGGGCGAGAAAAGAGCCACACACACACAAAGGGGGCGAGAAAAGAGCCACACACACACACAAAGGGGGCGAGAAAAGAGCCACACACACACACAAAGGGGGCGAGAAAAGAGCCACACACACACAAAGGGGGCGAGAAAAGAGCCACACACACACAAAGGGGGCGAGAAAAGAGCCACACACACACAAAGGGGGCGAGAAAAGAGCCACACACACACAAAGGGGGCGAGAAAAGAGCCACACACACACAAAGGGGGCGAGAAAAGAGCCACACACACACAAAGGGGGCGAGAAAAGAGCCACACACACACAAAGGGGGCGAGAAAAGAGCCACACACACACAAAGGGGGCGAGAAAAGAGCCACACACACACAAAGGGGCGAGAAGAGCACCACAACAAAGGGGCGAGAAAAGAGCCACACACACACAAAGGGGGCGAGAAAAGAGCCACACACACAAAGGGGGCGAGAAAAGAGCCACACACACACAAAGGGGGCGAGAAAAGGCCACACACACAAAGGGGCGAGAAAAGAGCCACACACACAAAGGGGGCGAGAAAAGAGCCACACACACAAAAGGGGTGGGAAAAGAGCCACACACACAAAAGGGGTGGGAAAAGAGCCACACACACAAAGGAGGCGGGAAAAGAGCCACACACACACACAAAGGGAGTAGGAAAAGAGCCACACACACAAAGAGGCGAGAGAAGGGAGGAGGATAGAGCCACCAAAAGGAGGGGTGTTAAGGCACACACTCAATGGAGATGGGGTGGAAAAGGACACACAAAGGGGGGAACAGACAAGTGGGCAGGGCAGTGGGAAATACACAAAGGATGGGTGGGAAAAAAAGACGCACAAGGATGGGGGGTGAAAAAGAGACACAAGGGGGGGGAAGAGAGGGCAATGAAAGTGACAAAGTAGAGGTGTGAGGAGGGGAGGAAAGAAAACAGCCCAGAATTAAGAAATTCCAGATAAGGGAGTAGAATGTTATGGCAGCAGACCACACAGCAACATCTTCAGGTAAATATTAAGAAATGGACCTTGGAAGATCATTTAGCAATGCTGATGAACACCAGGAATTATAAGAGGGGCATTCCAGGACAGAATGAGAATACAGGCACATGATGGGGAAGGGGAATGACAAGATGGAAAAGGAAAGCAGTGCAAGAGACAGGCAATGCTGGCGGAGGAGTGTAGGTGCGGGGGACGGTGAGGCATGGTGAGGGCGGGGTCATGTCGGTACCGGCTCCAGCAGACTACTGGCGGACATATCGTCGGCGGAGAATTGATCCGGGAGATGCAGCAGGAGCGCGCCCTGAAAGCAGGAAAGGGGAGGGGACTGTGGCGCGTACACAGATGCGCCGACATCGACGTGTTTCTGTGCCCAGGCAGCCATGTTGAGTGAGGGCACTTCCGTTACGCATAAAAGGATCCTGGGCACGTTGTCTTCCTCCGGCGTGAGCTTCTAGGCCTTCAGTTTGGCGCCAGGGACGTCACCCTGCGCCCGTGAAGCCACCGTTGACGCATCTGAGGCTCGGTTCGGTCGTACACAATTATTAGGCTCTTTGCTATGAAGATTCGAGTTTCTTGGTTTTAGCTTCTCCAAGTCGTGTATAATATGCTATGTGTTTGAGTTACTGGGATTGATGCAATGGCGCACATACATCAGCTGCTGTCCAGTTCCATACAGCTGGCATGTCGGTTGGTGGCAACGTCTCTGGCCATCTCTATGGCTGTGGCATCTTGTGAACACAAGTCCCAGTAAATAGCAAAAGCGTGGGATGCTAAAGTCTGTCTTCTTTTTTGCTTTCTTATAGATGTTATGTTGACGAAAACTGATCCCAGTAACACAATGCAGTGAGGGGAGCTGACAGCACTGCCAAACGTTTACAAGTGAATTTCAAGGGTGTTATCAGAAGGGTTAAATGGCTGTGAAGCGCTGATCTCACACTGCAAACCCACAGCCGAAGGCCCACGATCCGCAGTGTACCTACTCCACAGCACCAGAGCACATAGTCCAGGTTCTGGGTATTGTGGACTTTCGTTGGCTTCTCCCACTGAAGAACACTTACAACTCTGCAGGAATCAATTGAAATGCTGCGGCTCGGAAAGGTGTTCCGCATGTCAGTTTATGCTACAGAGAAAACAACCACATTGGAAACCGGATTTCTACCAATCTCATCCACGGTGCTTGTACTGTACAACGCAGCGTTCTGGACGAAGTGACAACACGCTACATCCAAAGCACTGCAAACCCTGATGGTGGGAACTTTCTCCTAGGTCGTTCACCATGGTCTTGAGAGGGCATGCTGGATTCAGACACTTGGTTAATTATGAGTGGAGTAGTGTCTGATAAGCGGCATGCGCTGCACCAACAATTTCTCATCAGTACTGAAGTGACATTTCCGGTGTAAAGGCCCAGTTACAGATAATTGTGCAGAGATTGTTCGCAGATCTCTGGTTGCAGTGAAATCATGGACACATTGTTACATTTGTACACAGCCACAAAATGGAGCAATGTGTCCATGATTTCACTGCAACCAGAGATCTGCGAACAATCTCTGCACAGTTATCTGTGTGTGTAACTGGGCCTTAAGGAAAATCACAGGTTGTCCTAAATTAGACGACCTATGGCATACCACCTTCAGCTCTGCACATTTTGCTGGAGCTGTTGAAAAACTAGTGTTAAGCTCCAAAAGTCACAACATTTCAGCGACGTTTCAAAGCCTTTATGCCTGAATTCAGGTGAGAAAGCTTTGAAGAATACAGCCTATAGAGAGGGACACCTGTGGTGAATCAGCCACTGAACCTGGCAGCTCCACAGCGCCTCCTGTTAAACCCAGGTCAGTCAGAGAACTGCCTGAGGATAAAGAAGGGCCGCAGCTGCCTTGTCTGTGCTGGTTTATTAAGGCACCTCTCAGTGAGTGTGGTATATGTCTTCTAGCCCGCAGCTAGAAGCACATATAATCTCCTCCACCCCGTCACTGCCAGAGGCCCTGAATAACCCCAAGCACAAATGCTGCCACCAGCTTCTCGTTTAATATAAGTCCGGTCCGTGGTCGGGCTTATATCGGGTCAGAAACCAACCCAGGTAGCGTTATATGAGCACACGGACGTGGGAATCGTGATCAAGTAAAAAGAGCAACTCAAGATTACATTTATATATTTAATCACCCTAATGGTACACTAGATATTAATATTTACAGTTATTATTCAGATGTTACAAATATTACAGTCAGATATGCCAATAAAAGGAAGAATGGAATACACAGAATTACACACACATGTGAGCAGTTACCTTAGTGCTGATGGCACCACAAGGGCGGCGTGGCACCAATCTGTTCCTTGGGTAATCTCTGGCCTTGGTGGAAAAATGCCCATTCAGAAGAAATACGAGGTGGAGATGGGGCAGATGAGTTTTATACATTATGGGCTACCCCCTGTCTCCACCCATCTCACACCTCTGGGATGTCTCACAACTCCCACCCCTCTGAGGGGAGATATGGACACCCAGATTCCATAATGTTCCCTAGCCTTGTCCATCGGCATCACAGACGGAAGATAATACTTTCATATTTTTAGTTATGATTTTATCTTCGTCTGGATATGAAACATGGCTACTCTGGTAGCAGCCTAGTAGCCAATATCCTGTTTAGATGGCTTACAGTTATCCTACATCCATGTGAATACCAGCCCTATTTCCGTCTAGATGTCACGATCATGGATCTACGCTTGCCATGTTCATAGACAGCACGGCTCATGAAATATTAATGTTATAGTCACGGTGCCTTCCAGTCTGCCTGGGAAGAAAAAGCCCAGTCCTGAGGAAGCTCCAATAACCTACCTGATTGCATATCAAAGGTGAGGATGGCTCCTTTTGTGTGGCCTTGTTGGCTGGCAGCTAGGTGCTAATTACTCTGCCTTCCAAGGGTTGGGGCTCATCTCTTTGTGAGTGAGATGTGTCAATTGCTTTCTGGGAGGAATGGAATATGGCAATATTCCTTACCAATATTCATCACAACACCTAACATCAAATTCAGGTCTGTCCATAAGTATACAGTTGAGGCCAAAAGTATTGACAGCCCTGTAATTCTGTCAGATAATACTCAGTTTCTTCCTGAAAATGATTGCAATCACAAATTCTTTGGTATTATTATCTTCATTTAATTTGTCTTCAATGAAAAAACACAAAGGAGAATGAAGCAAAAAGCAAAACATTGATCATTTCACACAAAACTCCAAAAATGGGCCAGACAAAAGTATTGGCACCCATAGCCTAATGGCCACTTTACACGTCCCGATATCGGCGTCCAACTCCGACAAAAGGTCACATGGTTCGTGCATTGGCCTCAATATCGTTCGTGCGTTGTATGGTATAAATGTCCAATACGATGCACGAGCGATGCCAAAACGATATCGGGGAAAAATGAGCCTGCTCTCCAACGGCCCGATATTGGATGGACGTTGTGGCCGGATCGTGCTGTGTAAAAGCCCAACTATGATGTGGAGTACAACTTCCCCTATTCTCTCCCAGGTTAAATGGTCGTTCCTGGGTCGGCCGTACAAGGGGGCGTACACATCGCTCTTGCGTTGGCTGCCGATATCGCGCTGTGTGACATCTCCTATGCGATCTTGGAATTCTGCCCAAGGTGCCAGGAAGGGCGCCGAAACGCGTAGGAAGGAATAAAGAAGTATACTGCTACAACATCTTGCATCCCAGGTGATTTTGTGGACTCAGCAGGCGGACCGTGGTACACCTTGCTTCCCATATTTTCTGGCAGTTTTTCCATGTTGGAGTGGTCGGTGGAGGTCCTGCAGCAGCTGATACTGTGATATGCTGTTTTGTTTTTTTAATCAGATATATTTTTATATATAAAGTAAATCCAGACATTACAAAGAATCCACAAATATGCATCAAAATTTACATGTTAATGCACCCCAAACAATCCCCCTCTCCCCCCTCCCTTCAATATCCCTTCCCTCCCCCACCCTTTCCGTAGACAGCTATTAGTTATCTATAGTGATTATTTAAATGGACAAAATCTTCCGACAATATAACAGTTCGGATAACAGCAATTTATGGATATAAGAAATAGTCTACTCTCCTAAGTCTTAGACTTCCCTACCCAACCTTCCTTAACTCTATCCATCACCGTATAAGCCAGGGTTCCCACAGTTGATCAAATAGTTTCTCCGCACTCTGCCTCCTGTATATCTTCCCCTCCAGTTTAATAATATATTCTACACTCTTAATATATTCCATCCTCGAGGGCGGCTTGGCCCTGATCCAATGCCTTGCTATCAACTTACGGGCAATGAACAGCAGTCTTGCCACGGCCACTTTACGCACATTCAGAACCTTAATAAGTTCTACATAGCCTAACACACATACAAGGGGTTCTCTGGGTATCACGCACTCATACCTGCCCTCTATCAGGGTCAACACTGTCAACCAAAATGCTTGTAAACTGGGGCAATTACACATCATATGTATAAGTCCGGCATTCTCACTATGACATCTCGGGCACTCTGATGATTCCCGTACTCCAATTTTGAACAAAAAAGCAGGTGTTCTGTACGATCTGTGGACCAGGTATAGCTGCGACAGTCTGCCCGGTTCGCTCAGTGACAACTTGGGCCCATATTCCAGAATTGATTCCCAGGCTTCATTTTCTATCTCCCCTATATCCTCCTCCCACTTATCCCGTGCCTTTATGGGGTATCGCAGCAGAACAGTATGCATAAAGTCTCTATAAAGTGTGGATATGACCCCTTTCGTGACACCTGCCATACATATGTTGTCTAATACCACATCCACCTGCAACCGCAGATCAGTCAGTTTAGCCTGTTGTCTGAAGGCATGTCGGACCCTGTAATATAAAAATTTGTCAGACTCTCTCAAATGAAATTCATTCCTCAGGTCCTCAAATGCCTTCAGTCTTCCTCCTGATAAAATCTGAGACACCCAAGCTATACCCCTGCGCCTCCACACCTTCTGTTCCCCCAATTTATACAATTCCCCCAGATTCGTATTTAACCATAGAGGGGTATATTTCAAAACACCTGTAACTCCTCTCACCGCCTTAACCTTTCTCCAGACCCTATGGACCAGGCACAGGATGGGAAACTGACCCCCAAACCTACCGAAATCTCCAGCTTCCAACCCCCCTACCAATGGTTTCTGAGAGATAAATTGTTCAAGAATTAATTGAGTAGAAGAACTCACTCCCCCCTCTGCCCAGCCCCCAAAGTGTTGGCTCTGTGCAGCTAGAAAATAAATCCATGGATCTGGCATAGCCAGCCCTCCTTCATCTTTTGGCCTCTGCAGTGTTTCCAATTTTAGTCTTGGCTGACCCGTACCCCATGCTAGTTTCCGTAGTAATGACCTCAATTTCTGAAACAATCCCCTCTGAATCCAGACAGGCGAGTTATGGAGCACATAGAGGAGTTTTGGCATAAGAACCATCTTTGCCAAGTTGATTCTACCTACCACCGAGAGGCGCAGACCACACCAGGCCCGTATCTTATCTTTCAGGGATTTTATCAAGGGCAAAACGTTCCACTTAACGTAGTCCAGGACAGGCAAGGAAATCTGGATCCCTAGGTATTTAAACTTATCAACCAATTTCAAATCAGCACACCCCCCGTCCACCAGTCCCACCTCTCCGTCCTCATCCACCTTCATGATGCTTGATTTTTCCCAATTGACCCTGAGGCCAGACATGTCCCCAAATTTCTTAACCACCCCCACCGCCTGAGCACGAGAGACCCCCGAGTCTCGTAGGAACAACAGTACATCATCTGCATATAGGGCCACTTTCTCTTCAACCGAACCAAATCTAAACCCCTGCACCCCAGTCGTTTGCCTGATATATGCAGCTAAGGGTTCTATGGCTATAGCAAAAAGCAAGGGCGACAGCGGGCAACCCTGGCGAGTGCCCCTAAACAATCGAAACTTACTCGACCGCCAACCGTTCACTCTCACACTGGCCACAGGATCCCGATACAGTATCTTCACCCACGAGACAAACCGCTGGTGGAAACCCATCCTCTCCAATACCAACCACAAGTAGTCCCATTCCACACTATCGAAGGCTTTATGGGCGTCGAGAGAGACCACCACTCTACCTCCTCTATTATCCGCAGGAACCTGGATGTTCAAGAAGAGGCGTCGCAGATTGACAGCTGTGGATTTATGAGGCATAAATCCAGTTTGGTAAGGGTGAATCACATCAGTAATCACCTCTCCCAACCTACGTGCCAGGACCTTGGCCAGCAGCTTCATATCTACGGATAGTAAGGAAATGGGCCTATATGATTCTGGTTTGCTCCTATCCTTGCCTTCTTTAGGTATGACCACCACAACCGCTTCCCTCATTGACTCGGGCAGACCACCTGTCTGCAAAGTCTCCTGAAAGACTATCAGCAGTCTGGGTAGCAGAATCTCTTTAAGTTGTTTATAAACCTCAGCTGGGAGGCCGTCTGACCCAGGGGCCCTATCATTCGACATTGAGGCCAATGCATCCTCCAGTTCATCTATTGTCAACGGCGCCCCCAACCTATCATCACACTCCTCTCCCACCCGTGTTAACCCGGCTCGTTCAACATAAGCAGCCAGCTCATCTCTCGAGATTGTGAGACCAGAGGAGTACTTTTTTTCGTAAAAGCATTTAAAGACATCTAGTATTTCCTCTGTGTCATCAAACATCCCGCCCTTACCATTCGCAATAGAGTATACGTAAGAAGATTCCCTCTGGGCAGCCGCTACTACAGACAAAAGTTGGCCTACCTTCTCCCCATCTTCAAAAAAGGATGCCTTATAGAACTCCTGCCTCCTCTCCGTTGCCCTGATATATAAATCATCCACAACCTTTTGGGTCTCCCTGAGGTGGGCCTGCGCCTCCATCGACGGTCTGTCAACGGCAGCAGTTTCCGCCTTTCTCAGTGCATCCAGCGCCCTCTGTTCTTCAGCCCTAGTTTCAGATCTAAATCTAGAGATCTCTCTAATAAACAAACCTCTCAGGAACGCTTTCATTGTATCCCACACCACTCCCCTGGGGGCACTATCCTCATTATCTAGAAAAAACCCTTCAAGCTCTGTACCAATTTTTTGCATATCCAATGTCCGCAACCACAAGGGGGGAACCTTCCACTCCCCCCTGCATCCCCCCTTCCCCATCCCAGTTCCAAGAGTTATAATTGGTTTGTGATCTGACACCACCCTCGGCAAGTAATCTACCTTGGTGACCATATTATCCAGGTGACGATTACCTAGCGCCATATCAATCCTGGACATTGAGCCGTGTGGAGTGGAGAAACATGAGTAGCAGCGGCACCCCTCATTTCTCACCCTCCACAAGTCAATCATTCCCAGCTCCCTAATGTATCTTGCAAATGAAGTTAACCCATGCCCCCCAACAGACCTCTGGCCTCTCCCCTCCCGATCCAAGCCCTGCTCCAGCACTGCATTAAAGTCTCCCACAAGTAGTAGAGGTATTCCCACCCTGTGCCTGGTGCAGTCTACAATCTCATTTAACATGGCCTCAGAAAACGGTGGTGGAAAATAAACCGCCACGAAGCAAAACATATATCCATACACACGACATACCACCATGACATACCGACCATCCTTGTCCAAACGCACTTCTAACTTCATATGGCACCGAGGCATGGACCAGGACCGAGACCCCCCTCGCATAGTTTGAGTATGCAGCGTGGTACGCATGACTTTGCCATCTCCTGGCCAAGCCATTTTTTTTCTCGTTAGTCAGATGAGTCTCTAACAAGCATATAATGGCTGGCCTGAAGGAGAGAGCATGCCGCAACACCGTTGCCCTCTTAGTCCTATCAGCCAGCCCCCGTACATTCCAACATAATAATCTTATTTGATTCGCCATATTACCCATTTAATAACAGTCCTAACAAAGAGCCTCCAGTTTACTTTCATAGGCAGCCATCCACGAATCCCACCCAAAACCCTTCCCCCCCCTCCCTTCACCCCCCCCCCACTCCAACCCCAACTCAGGCCCACTTCTCGCTCCTCAGACCTTCCCATAGAGTAGTTTTCTCCCAACAGGGAGTGGGTAACAGTGTCAAGCTGAGCCTCAACACCTCTCCAATCACTTACCAGCGCAAAGCGTGCGCTCTCACCTCCCACCACCCCGAACCTCTCCCGCCTTCAGTAATCATTTAATTAGACAGTAAATGTATTTTAGGCTCTATAAGCCTCACCGCAGCCCCCATCACTCAGGAGCCCCCAACATTTGGTAGCATAACAGTCCCTCTAACAAATAGAGATATAAACAGAGGGAAAAGATAAAAAATTTAGAAAAATAGAAAAAAGAAAGAAGAACAAAGGAAAACAGGCATCCAACCATGGAAAAGGACAGTTACGCTTCTGGTACCGTCCCGTATTCAGCGTAGATTCCAAGAAAACTAGACATATCCACCTTCTCAAGGTCCATCAGTTCAGCCCTTTCCTGAAGCCTGCTGGCCTCGCAAGCTCCTGTTATTGCGTTCCAGCCAGTCTATCGCCTCCTCCGGAGTAGGGAAAAAATGCACTTTTTCCAGCGCCACCACACGCAACTTGGCCGGATACAACATAGAATATTCAATGTGTAGATCTCTTAATTTCCTCTTGATGTCCCCAAATCTCATCCTCATTTTCTGGACTGTTGGGGAATAGTCAGCATAAATCGACACATTATGTCCATCAAAGGTTAGGTTTTCCGCCATCCTCGCCTTCCTTAAGATGGCGTCCCTATCCCTGTAGTTTAGTATTTTTGCCAGGATGGGACGAGGGGTGCGCCAGGGGGAAGCGGCCTCAATGGGATCCTGTGGGCTCTTTCAATTGCGAACACCCCAGAAAAGGCGTCAGCGCCAAACTTCTGAAGCAGCCATGTCTCTATAAATTCAGATGGCCTAGAACCCTCCGCCTTCTCAGGGATCCCCACAATTTTAATGTTATTCCGCCTGGAGCGGTTTTCAAGATCGTCATTTTTTAATTCTACTTCTCTCAGCCGGGTTTCACATTTCTTTTGACTTTTAGTTATCTTATCTATAACATCCTCCAGCATACTGACCCTCTCTTCCACCTCTCCTGTCCTGACATCAGCTTTCTTCATATCCACTTTTATATTAGATATCTCAGACTGCATGCCTGCAGCTTGCTGTGTCAGTTTGGACAGTTTAAGATCACAAGAAGTCACTGCTGTAAAAATGTCTCTCAGAGTGGGTTCAGGCATATCTTCTACACTTCCAGCATCCTCTCCAGCCTCCTCCTGCACAGTGTCACATTCTGCTGCAGCCATTTGCATCTAGGGGCCCTGCTCCATGTTCTCCCCCCCCCCTTGCTTCTGGTCTGAGTCTTCAGCCCTGTTATTGTGCTCCCCCAGCTCCGATTTAGCAGGTGAGGCTCCCCTTGCAAACCTTTGCAGCTTCTCCACTGCCACCATCCTCTGTGCACACGCTGCATTCTGCTTCTCTGCAGCCTTGGCGCCATCTTGGGCTGTGCAGCACCCGGCGGTCCCCGCATCTTTTTGTCTCCGGCGGGTCATAGCAGCCCGTTCCGCCGCTCAAAATGTATCCCCGGGGTCTAGGGACTTTCCGGATCACTTTCCGGTGATTATTGTGGCCGTGGCGGTCTTAGCCCTGAGCTATTTCACGGCGGGAGAGGTTCAGACCCGCGACCGCTCACAGCTCCAGCTTAGCGACGCCGTGATATGCTGTTAAACCAGTTGTGGGTCTCACAACTGGAATAGGTGAGTGTAACTGCATTACACCACTCACATCTGAGTGTCACTAGTGATAGGGCACTATTGCGCCTCTTGTTCCCCCACCTTTTTTGTATTGACTGCGCATGGTAGACACAGGAACATTCAGGTCTTTGGAGATGGACTTGTAGCCTTGAGATTGCTCATGCTTCCTCACAATTTGGCTTCTCAAGCCCTCAGTTCTTTGGTCTTGCTTTCTTTTCTCCATGCTCAATGTGGTACACACAAGGACACAGGACAGAGGTTGAGTCAACTTTAATCCATGTCAGCTGGCTGCAAGTGTGATTTAGTTATTGCCAACACCTGTTAGGTGCCACAGGTAAGTTACAGGTGCTGTTAAGTACACAAATTAGAGAAGCATCACATGATTTTTCTAACAGTGGCAATACTTTTGTCCACCCCCTTTTTTATGTTTGGTGTGGAATTGTATCCAATTTGGCTTTAGGACAATTCTTTTTGTGTTTTTTCATTGAAGACAAATTAAATGAAGATAATAATACCAAAGAATTTGTGATTGCAATCATTTTCAGGAAGAAACTGAGTATTATCTGACAGAATTACAGGGGTGTCAATGCTTTTGACCACAACTGTAAGTGCTAAGCTTTATCTTTACTTGAGGGAACAGGGAATAAAAAGGGGTTGCCTGTGTAGTGGCAATGACCAATGTCTACTCACAGCAGCTGTTAAGCTACCAAAATAGATGGTCACCTACCATCCATACTTGCTGAAATATGGCAAAAACAAACTCACTTGCAGTCTAATGGATCCCATGTGACTAATTAAATGTCGCTGTCAATCACAGTGGCATCTAAGTGGTAAAAGCCACCTGCACGCCAACAGAAATCGCAAGTGCCAAAGATTGCCATTGTATCCCAAAGTCATCTATTGACCTCAGGGTTTAGTCGCTTGTTAGATCCTGCTATAAGCAGGGTTTTTAGCTGGTTTCACACTGCAGTTTTTTCCCTGATCAAGTTCCATCTGGTTTGTGTGCCAAAAGCAGGAGTGTCTCCAAAACTCAGAACAGGTGTCAATCTTTCAATTATACTATTTCTCTGCAAGGTCCTCTCCTGGTTTTGACACAAACTGGACGGAACCTGGTCAGGAAAAAGACTGCAGTGTGAAACCATCCTTCCTGGCAAACTCTCAGGCAAGGCAGTGCAAGGGTACTGCAATCCATGAGACAAGCAATCAAGGTAAGAAAAATTATTCATCACATAGTGAGACTAAAGGCCCTGTTACACATAACGATGTCCCAGCGACCCAACCAACGATCGGGTTGCTGGGACATAGTTATATGATTGCTGGTTAGCTGTCACACAGGCAGACTCGCCAGCGACCAGCGTTCTCGCTGGTAACCAGGGTAAACATCGGGTAACTAAGCAGAGCGTTGCGCTTAGTTACCCGATGTTTACTCTGGTTACCAGTCTCCCAGCGTGTACTGTGCAGCGCTGGGAGGTCGTTGGTCTCCCGCTGTCACACACGCCAATGCTGGCCGCCCAGCGGGACACCAACGATCAAAAAATGGTCCAGGTCATTCATCGTTGGTCGTTGGTAAATGTCACATGCAACAATGAGAGATTACAAAAGGAGGGGGAACTGAGGTCACCACAGAATTATAAAGTAGAGATCAGCTCTAACATGTCAATACCAACATATAAATTCAGAGAAAGGAGACAAAATGTATGAACAAGAGCGATCACCAAAAAGTAGTCACTAAGCTGTGTAAGCAAAAAATCAAACAAAATTTTATTGTATAGACCACACCAAAAGACAAAGTTAAAAACATTTAAAAGGCAGATTTGCCCGAGTTCAAGGTGTCCCCTGCAGATGTTACATACTCAACTTATGGTAATACAATAACAACAATATGCACTTACATAGGCAATAATCCAAAAAGTCATCAAAGATTAAATCAAACCCCAATTTTTGGTTACTATTGTAAGAATCCTGTAAATTCCTAGCCCTGACCACCTATTAACCAGTAAACCCTTGTGTCCCTCTAAATCACTGGGACAGGTCCAAGTTGTTATCACTAGTACCTAAAGTCAGGTCAGTTTGGACGAGACAAACAAGAAGTAGAAAGGCAGGCGAGCCAAATGGCTAAGAAGACGATTTACCTGCAAGAAAAATGGTTATAGGGGATTACCATCAACCAGAAAGTATGCTGGAAATGTTAAAGTCAAGTTTCAAAGTACATTACCATATATAGAGTGTGGAGAAAGGCAGGCGGGGGGACACCACTGGACCCCATGCGTTACATCAACTGAGTGATTTTTTCAGGGTAGTGTCAACACATGAGGGCCCAAACCGCATATAAATATTTTAAATATAATCAATTGATGGGAGATTCCTGGTGTCTGATCGCTGCCAGAGCTTACGGAGTCGGGCAGAGATGACATTACCAGAAGTGCGTCATCTCAATGGGGTTTGCGGTTGTGCGCTGGCGCCCGGGTGTATGCAGCTTCACCAGAGTTTGCATATGGCTGCGGCGCATGCGCAGATCGTGGCCGAGCGGTGGACAAGAGTTATAAGATCTGTTGCTAAGTAGTAGTGTAAATGGAAGCAAATATAGGCTTGCGAGCAGCACACAAAGCAGAGAGAGCTTAGGGAGAGAGTGGAACTGAGTTTCTGAGTTTAGTTTGGGATGTAGGAGATTAGAATGGAGATAGTGGTAATCAATGTTAATTTGCATGTCAGACGTGTGCAATTTCTAGAGCAATGTGTATGTACAGTCTTGTAGACAGGAGTGAAGTGCGTCACACTGACTGACAGCCTTATATACAGAAGTGAAGTTCGTCACACTGACTGACAGCCTTGTAGACAGGAGTAAAGTCTGTGATACTGACTGACAGCCTTGTAGACAGGAGTGAAGTTTGTTACACTAACTGACAGCCTTGTTGACAGGAGTGAACTGCGTCACACTGACTGACAGCCTTGTAGACAGGAGTGAAGTTCGTGACACTGACTGACAGCCTTGAAGACAGGAGTGAACTGCATCACACTGACAGCCTTGTATACAGAAGTGAAGTTCATCACACTGACTGACAGACCTTGTAGACAGGAGTAAACTGTGTCACACTGACTGACAGACTTATAGACAGGATAAAGGAGTGAGGATGAGGAGGCTGTGAGAATGGGGAGGCTGTGAGGATGGAGGAGGCTGTGAGGATGGGGTGGCTGATGGGTTGGAGGAGGCTGTGAGGATGGAGGAGGCTGAGGGGATGGAGGAGGCTGAGAGGATGGGGAGGCTGTGAGGGTGGAGGAGGCTGTGAGTATGGGGAGGCTCACGGGTTGGAGGAGGCTGTGAGCATGGAGGAGGCTGGGGGATGGAGGAGGCTGTAAGGATGGGAAGGCTGAGGGTTGGAGGAGGCTGTGAGGATGGAGGTGGCTGAGGGGATGGGGAGGCTGTGGGGATGGGGAGGCTGTGAGGATGGAGGAGGCTGTGAGGATGGGGAGGCTGAGGGGTTGGAGGAGGCTGTGAGGATGGAGGAGGCTGAGGGGATGGAGGAGGCTGTGAGGATAGGGACGCTGTGAGGATGGGGAGGCTGTGAGGATGGAGGAGGCTGTGAGGATGGGGAGGCTGAGGGGATGGAGGAGGCAGTGAGGAGCCTGCACTCTGCGGGGACACTCACCGGCGCTCCGTTCCGTTGTCTGCCTGGAGGGGATGAAGGAGGCTGTGAGGATGGTGAGGCTGAGAGGATGGAGGAGGCTGTGAGGATGGAGGAGGCTGAGGAGATGGAGGAGGCTGCGAGGATGGAGGAGGCTGTTAGGATGGAGGAGGCTGAAGGGATGGAGGAGGCTGTGAGGATGGGGAGGCTGAGGGGATGGAGGAGGCTGTGAGGATGGGGAGGCTGAGGTGATGGAGTAGGCTGTGAGGATGGAGGAGGCTGTTAGGATGGAGGGGATGGAGGAGGCTGTGAGGATGGGGAGGCTGAGGGGATGGAGGAGGCTGTGAGGACGAAGGAGGCTGCAAGGATGGGGTTTGCATTCAAACCGCGTGCCAAGCCGCAATACTTTTCTGATTGATCGCCGTGGCTGCGGCGAACAATCAGAGAAGTAGTGCGGCTTAGCGCGCGGTTTGAATTCCGCTCCTCTGATTGGTCGACCGCGGCGACCAATCAGAGACGCGGAATTCAAACCGCACGTCAAGCCGCGCTACTTCTCTGCTGCGGCGACCAATCAGAAGAGTACTGCGGCTTGGCGTGCGGTTTGAATTCCGCTCCTCTGATTGGTCCTGACTAGCTCACCACTGACCGGAGCACAGCCGCGGCTACTGCTGCACAGAGGTCAGGTAGCCGCAGCTGAGCTCCAGTCAGCGGCTCTCCAGCCGGGAGATGACCGGATGACGCCGGTCATCTCCCGGCTGGCTTGAGCGCGCTGTGGCCACCATTGGCCGGGCCTCAGCGACAGCGGCCGGCAGGAGCGGTAAATGTGAGCTCCATTCAGGAGCAGAGGAGCCTATCACAGTTTCTGGAGAAGAAGAAAGGGGGGGAGTGTGTGTGTGCGTGTCTGTGTGTGTGTGGGGGGGAGGGCTGTACAGGGGGCAGTGTCTGTGTGTGTGCGCACGGGGGCTGTACAGCGGGCAGTGTGACTGGGTATGGGGGGACTGTACAGTGGGAAGTTTGTGTGGGGGGCTGTACAGTGGGCAGTGTGTCTGTGTTTGTGTGAGGGGAGGGCTGTGTAAGGGGCAGTGTGACTGGGTGTGTGGGGGGCTGTACAGTGGGCAGTGAGTCTGAGTGTGTGTGGGGGGGGCTGTACAGAGGGCAGTGTGACTGGGTGAGTGGGGCAGCTTGTACAGGGGCAGTGTGTCTGTGTGGGCAGTATGTATGCTATATGGAGGGCTATGAGGCTGCATTATTGCATTATACTATATGAAGGGCTGTGACGTTGCATTATATGATATGAAGGGCTGTGACACTGCATTATATTATCTGGATGGCTGTGACGCTGCATTATATTATCTGGAGGGTTGTTACGCTGCATTATACTATATGAAGGGCTGTGATGCTGCATTATATTATCTGGAGGGCTGTGAAGCTGCATTATATTACCTGAAGGGCTGTGATGCTGCATTGTATTATTGGAGGGCTGTGACACTGTATTGTATCATCTGGAGGACTGTGACGCTGCATTATATTATATGAAGGGCTGTGACGCTGCATTATATTATATGAAGGGCTGTGACGCTACATTATATTATTTGGAGGGCTATGACACTGCCTTATATTATCTGGAGGGCTGTGAGGTGGCATTATATTATCTGGAGGGCTATGAGTCTGCATTATATTATATGACGGGTTATGAGGCTGAATTATATTATATGGATGGCTATGAGGATGCATTATTCTATGTGAAAGGATATGAGGCTGCATTTTACTATATGGAGGGCTGTGAGGCTGTATTATACTATATGGATAGCTGTGAGGCTGCATTTTACTATAATGGAGGATCATATATATCAGGATAAGGGCATATTCCAAGAGGAGGACCATATATAGCAGGATGAGGGACATTAATACATAATGAAGGGGAGAGGGGTCAATTTGTGAGTCTTTATAGGATTTAGAATGTTACATGGGGCCCATATATCTGACTAATCTGGTCGCGTGAGGGAAGGAGGGGGGACCCAGGTCCAAATTTCACACCAGGGCCCTTCGGACTCTAGTTACGCATGAGATACACATTGTTTTTGGGAAAACTTGTTAAGATGATGAAGATGGACTTGGTGGAGGTATCTTAAAAGGAAATTGAGATTTCTTTGACATTTGTGAAAGTTTTATAGAGTATTTACCTTACAATTATAAAACCTTGCAAGATAATTTTGGACTAACCACTTGGTTTTAACAAAGGATGCTGCTGGGAGATCTACTGATAAGCTACTTTTCCACTAGAGGTTATGTCTGCAATACAAAGCCATGCATCATGAGGATGAGATCATATACTACTATTTCCTCTACAATCTCTAATATTCTTTCATGGGATAGAGGAGACATGGGCAATTTTTATTATTGGCGCTCATTTGATGCCACTGTTAAAGGTTACTTTATTGTTCATTAACCTATTGCACAGCAATTTATATTGCTACATTGATTTATATCAAAAATATTATATATGGAATTGTCTTTTCTAGTCATATCTACCATTTTTATGCTTTCTTTTGTTTATATACGTTATGTGTTAATGTAATCCTAAAAATGTTAATAAACACATTTGTTTGGTCCCCTGGCACTGCTCCTCTACTCACCTCTCCTGGGTCGGCATCTTTTGCTCCTCTGCCGACCGGGCATCCGGCGTCCAGGCGTACTGTGTCTCGGAGCTGACACCGGGTCCCCGTCCTCCCTGCTGACCGCTCAGCTCAAGCACCAGCATGCTGCAGGGGTCAGGTTTCATGAGTGTCATGAGCAGTGCACTAGGCACGGCCGCGCCCTTTCCCTGTGGCTCTTGGGGCTGGCCCGGCACAAACTGGCACTCCCCTTGACCTATAGCTACCCGTCCTCTGGTATATCAGGCCACCTCCACTGATGGGAGGTGCCTATTATTAAGTTAGTTTGCTTCTGCCTTGCTAACTGTTGGTCAGTCCTTCCTTGTACTCTCCTCCAGTAGAGCCATTCCTACTATCCCTGCCTTGGGCTCTGTACCTGTGTTTCCTACCTTGCTATACCGTAGTATAGGCTAACCCTACGAGCCGCCTCCCTAGTACTAGCAGCTGTGGTATTTAGACCCCCTGGGCCTGCCCCTGACTATCTCTGTGTAGGTGTTGGTTAAACTAGGATCAGCTCACCCAGGGGAGTTGGGTAACACAGCCCAGTGGGTCCACTCCAGGGCGCCTTCCCCCAGAAGCGTGACAGAATAATCAGGCCATGGACCCCGCTGGTACCTCGTTTTCAGTACAAAAGGAGCTGGCTTATCTTCGGGAAAGTCGGAACCGTATAGCGGCTTGTCTTCAGTCCATGGATACCCGGTTAGCCTCCCTTAAGACCTCCGACACAACATCCGCTACTCAGCTTAAGAGCCTACAGCAGGAGCTGTCAGCACAACGAGAAACGCAGTCTCGCACGCTGTCTTATTTATCTTCTGTGGACGATCTTGAGGTCTCCGTGCAGTCTGCAACAACGGCCTCGGCTCAGGCCACATCCTATGACCGGTCCCCGGGTGGCATCCCGATCCCTCCGCCTCGCCTTGGGAGACCACCTAGATACAGCGGTGACCCCAAGATGTGCCGCAGCTTCCTCACCCAGTGCCGCCTACACCTTGAATTGCTGCCACAGCAGTATCCCACCGATTTTGCCAGGGTGGCCTTTGTGGTGTCCCACCTGGAGGGCGAGGCTCTGGCGTGGGTTATCCCCATATGGGAGCGTGATGACCCTGCGGTCTCCCACTTATTGACCTTTCTGGAGACATTCCGGAGGGTTTACGATGAACCCGGGTCGCATCTGTTACAGAGTCACTCTTCAACCTCCGTCAAGGGACACTCACCGTTGGGCAGTACACCATTCCCTTCTGCATCCTCTCCTCCGAGTTGAGATGGAATAACGAAGCTCTGACTTGAGCCTTCTGGCGTGGCCTGTCCGACAGGATAAAGAACAAACTCGCGGGTTGGGATATCCCAGCCGAGCTGGAGGACTTGATCTCACTAGCCACTCGCATCGACTTGCGTTTCCAAGAGCGCTCCCGTGAAACCGCCAGGGAGAAGGGATACGTCCGGTTGCTTCCCTCTGCAAGCAGTTAGCCCAGTACACAGACCATGGTGCCTGTCGCCGCCCCCTTTTCCGACCCTATGCAGGTGGATCGAGTCAGGATGTCGGAGCAACGCCGAGGACAGAGGCTGGTTTGCGGCCTATACCTGTATTGCGGAGGCCCATCCCATCAGCGCCGATGTTGTACTGAAAGACCGAGAAAACCGCTCCGCTTAGGTCAAGTATGAGAGGCCGTCCTAGGCAAGAGAGATGCCTCTCAACCCCTCACCCTGCCCATGGAGGGGATACATCCACAGAGACGCTTCTCTGAGCTAGCCTACGTGGATTCTAGGGCAGCAGGAAACTTCATTCGGCAAGAGGCGGTGACTCAGCTTGAAATCTTTGTAATACCTCTGGTGATGCCTTGCGTGATTGCATCAGTGGATGGCAGACCGCTGCAGGAGATCGTCACCAAGGTGACAGAGGAGGTGGAGATGAAGATCGGGGCTCTACACCGTGAAAAGATTGCCTTCTAATTCCTGCCTGGTCTCTCCCATGCCCTTCTCCTCAGGCCTCCCTGGCTTCGGGTTCATGAACCTGTCCTGGACTGGCACTCACGGGACGTGCTACGGTGGGGGGCCTCCCTGCCACGGGAGATGTCTGAAGTCCGTTCTGCCACCCGCTTCCCCGCAACCGGCTTCTGTTCTACCTGGTTTACCAGCTGCCTATTGGCAGTACGTGGATATCTTCAACAAAACGGAGGCAGAGGTCCTCCCGCCTCATCGGCCCTATGATTGCCTTATTGATCTGGTTCCTGGTGTTACACCACCCAGGGGACAAATCTACCCGTTGTCTCCAGCCGAGTCGCAAGCCATGTCTGAGTACATCATGGACAATTTGGCTAGGGGCTTCATTCGAAAGTTCACGTCCCCTGCTGGCGCCGGGTTTTTCTTTATGAAGAAGGAGGGCACCCTTCAACCCTGTATAGATTACAGAGACTTCAATGCCATCACTGTCAAGAACAAATACCCCTTGCCGCTGATTCCGGAGCTCTTTGACAGGCTCAAAGGGGCTCGCATTTTTACGAAATTGGACATATGAGGTGCGTTGCTACGAGAGTAAATACCATCTTGGATAATTTGTGAATAAAACAACAACTTTATTGTACAAATTTCAATTAAAACGGATCTAGACTCACAAAACAAATAGCATAGGTAGAAAATCAGGACAGTAATTTCAAACAATTCACAATGTGATCAAAGCAGACAATTTTTTGATCTTATAAAAATACCATAGACAAACAGTAGTTATCTTAATAACTTCAGGATGCTTCCACTTGGTGGCTAATCCTACCAACAGACTTGTTTGTCCTCACAAAACACAAACAACAGACTTGTTTGTCCTCACACCCTACTTGTCTCTGGTATACACATTGTATGTTTATCGTCCATCAGAATCCTATTATTAAATTCTCCATACTTGACGCGTTTCGCCCATTTTTATAACTGGGCTCATCAGAAATTTTTGGAGAGGTCCTTTACAGCCTGGAAAGACAACCATGTCATTACATGCATCTTTTTCTGAGTGAATATAGCATCCATTATTTATCAATTTACTATGGAATACCTTGCACTCTATTGCTGCAGCATCAAAGAGAAACAGCTGTGTTACTAGATCCCTTTGAGTATAAATATTGAACCAGGTGTACTATAAGTTGAAATAAGGTCATGTAAATAATGGTTACCCAAGAGAACTGGGGTCAAAAATGTGTGAATTGGATACTTACAGGATAAACACCAAGAAAATCAATTGACATCCCACCATGAGGCCAGAGCCTTAAATATTAGTCCACTAAAGATCTGTAAAGATGTTTAAAATTAAAATTCAGCTATAATAATCACAAAAAAATTGGCTGTATCAACATACTAAAATAAAGCTTACTTACAGGCTCATGATATGAGAGTTCCCCAAATATCAGGAACATATTAGTCCATGGTAGTCATATCAAACACAGTATCCACCGACCTCAAGCCCTGTAAGGGAGGTTTTTGTTTAGGAACTTTCAGATATAAACAAAAACCATAAGGATCCCAAAAGGGGTATTCCTCATGTGATATCATTTGCTAATCAGCCAAATCATGGTTACTTACAGTTTCAGTGGACATCAATGGTATGGCCCCATGGCAGGAGTGATTGGGATCCTCTCCCATCCCCTTATATAACCCCCATAACACGTGATTCAATGTACCTGTGTCCAATATGGTGGGATCACCTCCACCTGAGGAGGAGGAGCACAAAATTAGGCTCCATACATTCCCTGTATCAGAGGTGCATTATCGCATCCTCCATAGTGGCGTGACATCACCATTCACAGCCTCTCGGCGGCCGGAAATGATGCCTGCGTTCCATTTGGAACGCAGCTGCTACCCGGAAGTGGCGCTCCATTTGGAACGCACCAGCGTCCCGGAAGTGACGGGAGCGCAAATTAATGCGCTCCCCATACACTCCAAACCGGCGACCGGAAGTGGCATGTGCACTCTGCTAATTTGATTATTACACATATGTACACATCCTCCATAGTGGCGTGACATCATCAATCGCAGCCTCTCGGCAGCCGAATAAACACGCTTGCGTTCCATTTGGAACGCAAATGCAACCCGGAAGTGACGGGAGCGCAACTAGAACATGCGGTCCCCAATCACTCCACTCGGCAACCGGAGGTGGGATATGCACTCTGCTAGTTTAATCACATACACGGAATGTATTTGATAGTAGGAGCGCGATTCCTATCAGATTGTTTTAAAAAGGATGCGCGTTCCTAATACAGAGGGGTATTTTACATCGCTAACAGCATATGGACTTATATGCCATTGACACCTAGATATTAAATTCATATCAAATCTCTGCCATCACTAAATCTCAGTACGTATCAATTTAAAAAAAAAAAAAAAAAAATAGATTTATATATAGAAACCACAGGATCATATACAGTGCCTACAAGTAGTATTCAACCCCCTGCAGATTTAGGTGGTTTGATAAGATGCAAATAAGTTAGAGCCTTCAAACTGCAAACGAGAGTGGGATTTATTAACAGAAGCATAAATCTTACAAACCAAAAAGTTATGTTGCTCAGTTGAATTTTAATAAATTTTAAACATAAAAGTGTGGGTCAATTATTATTCAACCCCTAGGTTTAATATTTTGTGGAATAACCCTTTGTTGCAATTACAGCTAATAATCGTCTTTTATAAGACCTGATCAGGCCGGCACAGGTCTCTGGAGTTATCTTGGCCCACTCCTCCATGCAGATCTTCTCCAAGTTATCTAGGTTCTTTGGGTGTCTCATGTGGACTTTAATCTTGAGCTCCTTCCACAAGTTTTCAATTGGGTTAAGGTCAGGAGACTGACTAGGCCACTCCAACACCTTGATTTTTTCCCTCTTGAACCAGGCCTTGGTTTTCTTGGCTGTGTGCTTTGGGTCGTTGTCTCGTTGGAAGATGACATTATGACCCATCTTAAGATCCTTGATGGAGGAGCGGAGGTTCTTGGCCAAAATCTCCAGGTAGGCCGTGCTATCCATCTTCCCATGGATGCGGACCAGATGGCCAAGCCCCTTGGCTGAGAAACAGCCCCACAGCATGATGCTGCCACCACCATGCTTGACTGTAGGGATGGTATTCCGCCCCCGCGGTGTTTCAAGAGTTCGTCAATGACGTGTTCCGTGATCCGTTGTACACGTGTGTGGTGGTTTACTTGGATGACATCCTTATCTTCTCCCCAGACTTGTCCTCTCATAGACGGGACGTGCGGCATTTTCTCCTCCAACTGAGGAGGAATCGGTTGTATGCCAACATGGAGAAATGTGTGTTTGAGCAGACCTCTCTGCCCTTTCTCGGATACATCATCTCTGATTACAGATTACAGATGGACCCTGAGAAGCTCTCCGATGTTCTGAAGTGGCCCCGTCCTGTGGGGACTAATGCTATCCAGCGGTTCCTCGGCTTTGCAAATTATTACAGGCAATTCATTCCCCATTTCGCTTCCTTGATCAAGCCTATCATGGCTCTCATCTGTAAGGGAGCAAAAGCCTGCAATTGGACCCCAGAGGCTGAGAACACCTTTTCCACCTTAAAGTGCTCCTTCTCCAAGGCTATTACCCTGCACCGACCTGAGGTAAACAGACAGTTCATTGTAGAGGAAGACACCTCCTCCATAGGAGCAGGGGCTGTCCTCTCCCAGAAATCCTCTTCGGGTCGGTTAGTCACCTGCGGGTTCTTCTCCAAAGCATTTACCTCATCGGAGCGCTACTCTATCAGGGATCGTGAATAGCTGGCCATCAAATTGGCATTGGAGGAGTGGTGACACCTCCTCGAGGGTGCCGTTCATCCGTTCATTATCTTCACCGACCACAAGAACCTGGCTTATATCCAGTCCACCAAAAGGCTCAACCCCCGGCAGTTCTGGTGGTCCCTGTTCTTTGCCCGTTTCAACTTCGAACTGCACTTCCGGCCTGGCAGTAAAAACGTCAAAGCTGATGCTCTGTCGAGGTCCTTCCAGCAGTCGATGTGGACGAGGAGCCCTTCCATATCATCGACCCTACCAAGATAATCACCGTGGCTCCCTTACGTGTAGCTGGACTTCTGCCGGGTAAGACCTTCATAGCAAAGGATCAGAGGAAGGCAGTCTTTGCATGGAGACACTCTTCGAGAATTGCCGGTCACGTAGGAGTTAAAAAACTCTCTCTTTGATCTCTCATCACTATTGGTGGCCTACTATTCATCAAAACATCCACGACTTTGTTGCTTCATGTCCGTCCTGTGCTAGAAATAAGGTGTCCAGAGAGTTACCGGCTGGATGTCTGCTGCCTCTCCCGGTCTCATCGGCTCCTTGGCAACACATAGCTATGGATTTCATCACGCATCTACCCTGCTCCTCCGGCTGTATGGTCATATGGGTAGTTGTGGATCGCTTCTCCAAAATGGCTCACTTCATTCCTTTGCCCGGTCTACCGTCTGCTCCTGAGTTGGCCAAGATATTCATCAAACACATCTTCCGGCTCCACGGATTTCCTCATCATATCGTGTCCAATAGGGGAGTTCAGTTCACCTCCAGGTTCTGGAGGGCGCTGTGCAAGCATATGGACATCACGTTGGAGTTCTCCTTGGCTTATCATCCTCAGTCCAACGGGCAGGTGGAGCGCATTAACCAAGTCCTTACCACCTACCTTCGGCACTTCGCCAATGCTCATCACGATAACTGGACCAGTTTCTTTCCTTGGGCAGGATTTGCTTACAACAATCACTTCAGTGAGTCGGCTGCTAAATCTCCTTTTGTCGTGGTATTCGGGCAACATCCTGGTTTGCCTCTTCCAATCTCTTCAGCATCCAGCAACGCAGAGGCTGATGCATTGTCCGTGGACTTCTCCAAGATCTGGAGACAGACCAGAGACGCTCTTACATAAGCCTCCGGCAGGATGAAGAGACATGCCAGTAAGAGACTCTTAGATGCACCATCTTATCTCCCAGGCAATAAAGATACGTCAGACTGAAGGTGCTGTCCTACAAGCTAGGACCGCGTTACATCGGTCCCTTCGAAGTCCTGGGACGCATCAACAACGTTGCCTACAAGTTGAGACTGCCTGCCTTGCTTTGCATCCCTAACTCCTTTCAGGTCTCGTTGTTGAAGCCAGTGTTGCTTAATCGCTTCTATCCATACTCCAACACTGTGCCACGGCCTCTCAGCTCCGAGAACGTCTATGAGGTCAGGGAAATCCTTGCCATCAAGAAGAGTAGAGGCAAATCCCTCTCCCTGATTGATTGGGTTGGCTTTGGTCCTGAGGAAAGATCTTGGGAGCCCCAGGAGAACATTGATGCGCCACGCATTCTGGTGAGGTTCTTAGCACGCCTTCAGAGGAGGGGGCGTGAGGGAGGGGGTACTGTTAGGTCCCCTGGCACCGCTCCCCAGCTCACCTCTCCTGGGTCAGCATCCTCTGCTCCTCTGCCGACCGGGCATTCGGCATCCAGGTGTACTGTATCTCGGAGCTGTCGCCGGGTACCCTTCCTGTCTGCTGACTGCTAAGCTCACGCACCAGCATGCTACAGGGGTCAGGTTTCATGAGTGTAATGAGCGGTGCACTAGGCACACCCGCGCCCTTCTCCTGTGCCTCTTTAGGCCGGCCCGGAACAACCTGACACTCCCCTTGACCAATACCTACCCGTCCTCTGGTATATCAGGCCACCTCCACTGATGGGAGGTGCCTGATTATTAAGCTAGTTTGCTTCTGCCTTGCTGTTGGTCAGTCCTTCCTTGTACTCTCCTCCAGCAGAGCCATTCCTGCTCTCCCTGCCTTGGGCTTTGTACCTGTGTTTCCTACATTGCTATACCATAGTATAGGCTAACCCTACGAGCCGCCCCCTGGTACTAGCAGCTGTGGTATTTAGACCCTCTGCACTTGCCCCTGATAATCCCTGTATAAGGGTTGGTTAAACTAGGATCAGCTCACCCAGGGGAGTTCGGTACCACGGCCCAGTGGGTCCACTCCAGGGTGCCTTTCCCCGATAGTGTGACTACATTCTTTAAATTATAAAAACAGAAAACGCGCACAGTTATGAAAACTCATTTTGCAAGTAAAAATAAAATATTTGTGTTAAAACAAATGATCGAAATAAATACACCATGTTCTAAATTATTATGCAAATTGGTTTTAAGTGTTTTTTTCAATGAAACCCATTGATGGTATTGTATCTCAGGGTGCGTTCACATACTGCATATTTGCAGCATATTTTTACACGAGTGCTCTTGCAGTTTTTGTAGCCAACACCAAGAGTGGCTGATTAAAACCAGCAGTGTGTGATTAAATACAGAAGTGGAGCACTTGTTTCTATTAGGCTGAAGGTACACTGTCGTGCATCAAACACGAAGCGTGTTTGATGCACGACAGTGATGCGAGTGCTGTGCGTGTTTGTGGGTGGGTGTGGTGCGTGTCGCTGGCTGTATGTATGTTAGTGTGCTGCGATTGTGAGGTGTGAGTGCGTGTGTGCTGCGTGATTGTGATGCTGTCCGTGGTCCTGAAGGACCGTGGGCAGCATTTGTCGGGAAATTAAAGCTCTGCAGCTGTCAAAGTCATAGAGTTTCAATTTCCCGCTTTGCCAGGTACAGTAAGTAATCATCTAAGCACCCAGCTGCTGGGCACTTTTGTATATTTTGTGGGGTTAAACTGCATATGCAGCATCTGTGCAGCATATGAGCACAGATGCTGCATATGCTGTAATGAACCCCCCTAAGAAAGGGTTAATATGTGTCAAAGATGTTGGCACCATGTCTGTAGAGATTGCCCCCCTCCCTAGAGACATAGTGCCTAAAATCATTGGTAGTTCAGGGGTTAAATGGGGACATTTCTGAATAGCCCACTTTAACCCCACAAACTTTACAAATGTGCCCAGCAGCTGGGTGCTTAGTAATCATCTTGCACCGCTGACGGTACAAGATGATTACTTACTGTACCGGTAAAGCGGTCATTTTAAACTTGCCGGCTTTGACAGTTTAAAGCGTTTTTGGCTGCTCACTCGCACTGTGTGCTGTATGGGGGCGAGATACACTTGCACTGCGCTCACGCGCGTCAGAATACTGGCAGTTGCAGCATGCTGCGACTGTACTCGCTTCTGACTCGCATTGTGAGTTAGGTGCGGGGAACTCGCACCAGTGTGCCCTGCCTGATAGGGCAACACTGGTCCGAGTGCAATGCGAGTTTCCCTCGCATTGCACTCGCATGAGTCCCTCGCACCGTGTGCCTCCAGCCTTAGACTTTTCCTCTGATTGTTCCGCTCCTTGTTTTGGCTTTGCAGCAAATACACAATGTGTGCAAAACTTTGCAGCAAATACACAGTGTGTGAATGCACCCTCAGGGTTCTTTGGATCACTGAAATCAATCTCAGATACCTGTGATAATTAGTTTGGCAGGTGAGCCCAGTAAAAGGAAAACTGGATGTTCCACAATATTGAGCAGTTTTCAAGTAACATGGGAAAGAAAAAGGATCTCTCTGCTGCCGAAAAGCAACAAATAGTGCAATGCCTTGTACAAGGGATGAAAACATTAAATATTGCACGAAAACTTAAGCGTGATCATCGTACTGTGAAGAGATTTGTGGCTGATTCTGAGCACAGATGTGTTCGTGCAGATAAAGGCAGAATCAGGAAGGTTTCTGCCAGGCAAGTTCATCGGATTAAGAGAGCAGCTGCTACAAAAGCCTTACAAACCTGCAAACACATATTTGAAGCTGCTGGTGCCTCTGGAGTCCCTCGAACCTCAAGGTGTAGGATCCTTCAAAGGCTTGCTGTGGTGCATAAACCTACTATTTAGGCTGCCCCTAAACAGTGATCACAAGCAGAAACGGTTGCAGTGGGCCCACACATACATGAAGACTAAATTTCAAACAGTCTTATTTACTGATGAGTGCCAAGCAACCCTGAATAGTCCAGATGGATGGAGTAGTGGATGGAGTAGTGGATGGTTGGTGGATGGCCACCACGTCCCAACCAGTCTGCGACGTCAGCAAGGAGGTGGAGGAGTCATGTTTTGGGCCGGAATCATTGGGAAACAGCTGGTAGGCCCCTTTAAGGTTCCTGAAGGTGTGAAAATGACGTCTGCAAAGTATATAGAGTTTCTGACTGAGAACTTTCTTCCATGGTACAAAAAGCAAAAATGTGCCTTCAGTAGCAAAATCATCTTCATGCATGACAATGCACCATCTCATGCTGCAAAGAATACCTCTGTGTCATTGGCTGCTATGGGCATAAAAGGAGATAAACTCATGGTGTGGCCACCATCTTCCCCTGACCTCAACCCTATAGAGATCCTTTGGAGTATAATCAAGCAAAAGATCTATGAGGGTGGAGGCAGTTCACATCAAAACAGCAGCTCTGGGAGGCTATTCTGACATCATGCAAAGAAATACAAGCAGAAACTCTCCTGAAACTCACAAGTTCAATGGATGCAAGAATTGTGAAGGTGATATTGTTGAGGGTCTCAGTTCAATCACAAGTCCATCAGCCACTCCTAATTATTATATTTTTAGGCAAATTACGCATGTCTGCGTATCGCAAGTAAATGATACGGACACCAGAGCCGTCTCAAGCCTTACTCATGCCTACGCCGTACAAGATCAAACACACTGCGCAGGTATTTATTGAAACACACATTTTTATACAGAAAGCAAGAGGCGTGTTAGAATTCTGGAACTTTCTACAAAATAATCATTTCCTAATTGGTCAATCCTTATCAAATAATCAAATATCTGAATTCCTTTCTTAATAAGCTGCATGGAGCGTGGGCGCCATCTAGTGTATAACAGACAACATAACATTTCAAATTAGAATTTATAAAAAGAGAGAAAAATTATGATATTTAACCCAATAATTTTATCCTTAACAATATCAAAGAAGGGTTCCTATGTTAACATGTAACTTGGCCTGTTAGGATATTTTGGAGTTAAATAGCTTTTTATTTCAGTGAATGTGATCTCCTAATGCTGCAAATTCAACAAATTAGCATTTTCAGTTCTTTCAAACATATCAAATGTTTAGAAACTCTACTGTGCCTAATAATTTGGAACAGTGCATTTAGAGTTTTTTTAATTTTGAAGATTATACTGTTATCATTGGGAGGTTTCTTCAATAAAATTTGATGTATTCTCTAACGGATGATGACTTTTATTACACTGACTGACATTTGCACCAGCCATGTAGGAAAATCAGAGAAAAAGAACATTTATATAATAATTTGGAACATGGTGTGTATGTGTATTATACAGTGCCTACAAGTAGTATTCAACCCCCTGCAGATTTAGGTGGTTTGATAAGATGCAAATAAGTTAAAGCCTTCAAACTGCAAACGAGAGTAGGATTTATTAACAGAAGCATAAATCTTACACACCAAAAAGTTATGTTGCTCAGTTGAATTTTAATAAATTTTAAACATAAAAGTGTGGGTCAATTATTATTCAACCCCTCAAACCACCAGAATTCTGTTTGGTCCCCCTAAAGTATTAAGAAGTAGTTCAGGCACAAAGAACAATGAGCTTCACATGTGTGGATTAATTATCTCATTTGCCAGCCTTTTCTGACTATTTAAGACCCTCCCCAACCTTGTGAACAGCACTCATACATGGTCAACATGGGAAAGACAAAGGAGCATTCCAAGGCCATCAGAGACAAGATCGTGGAGGGTCACAAGGCTGGCAAGGGGTACAAAACCCTTTCCAAGGAGTTAGGCCTACCTGTCTCCACTGTTGGGAGCATCATCCGGAAGTGGAAGGCTTATGGAACTACTGTTAGCCTTCCACGGCCTGGACAGCCTTTGAAAGTTTCCTCCCGTGCCGAGGCCAGGCTTGTCCGAAGAGTCAAGGCTAACCCAAGGACAACAAGGAAGGAGCTCCGGGAAGATCTCATGGCAGTGGGGACATTGGTTTCAGTCAATACCATAAGTAACGTACTCCACCGCAATGGTCTCCGTTCCAGACGAGCCCGTAAGGTATCTTTTACTTTGAAAGCGTCATGTCAAGGCTCATCTACAGTTTGCTCATGATCACTTGGAGGACTCTGAGACAGACTGGTTCAAGGTTCTATGGTCTGATGAGACCAAGATCGAGATCTTTGGTGCCAACCACACACGTGACGTTTGGAGACTGGATGGCACTGCATACGACCCCAAGAATACCATCCCTACAGTCAAGCATGGTGGTGGCAGCATCATGCTGTGGGGCTGTTTCTCAGCCAAGGAGCCTGGCTATCTGGTCCGCATCCATGGGAAGATGGATAGCACGGCCTACCTGGAGATTTTGGCCAAGAACCTCCGCTCCTCCATCAAGGATCTTAAGATGGGTCGTAATTTCATCTTCCAACAAGACAACGACCCAAAGCACACAGCCAAGAAAACCAAGGCCTGGTTCAAGAGGGAAAAAATCAAGGTGATGGAGTGGCCTAGTCAGTCTCCTGACCTTACCCAATTGAAAACTTGTGGAAGGAGCTCAAGATTAAAGTCCACATGAGACACCCAAAGAACCTAGATAACTTGGAGAAGATCTGCATGGAGGAGTGGGCCAAAATAACTCCAGAGACCTGTGCCGGCCTGATCAGGTCTTATAAAAGACGATTATTAGCTGTAATTGCAAACAAGGGTTATTCCACAAAATATTAAACCTAGGGGTTGAATAATAATTGACCCACACGTTTATGTTTAAAATGTATTAAAATTCAACTGAGCAACATAACTTTTTGGTTTGTAAGATTTATGCTTCTGTTAATAAATCCTACTCTCGTTTGCAGTTTGAAGGCTCTAACTTATTGGCATCTTATCAAACCAGCTAAATCTGCAGGGAGTTGAATACTACTTGTAGGCACTGTATTATATATATATATATATATATATATATACTTATATAATTGGCAGTTGGGAATTCGGGCGTTGTAGCCGAATCCCAAGATGCTTTGCGGTACTGCGAGCTATGACGCGCAGCGTCATCGCGAGCCGCAGCCGCACTACTGTAAAAAAAAAAAAAATTCCTCACCTCTCCCCGAGCCCCCGCCGTCTCCCGCCAGGCTCCCGGTGGCTCCCGGTGCCTGCAGAGCTCTTCTACACCAGTACAGGACCTGCGGTGATGTCAGAGTCACGTGACACCAGCTTACTCCATGGTAACCGCGGGTCACGTGACTCTGACATCAACGCAGGTCCTGAACTGCAGTAGAAGAGCTCTGCAGGCACCGGGATCCACCGGGAGCTCGGGGTGAGGTGAGCATAAACTTTATTTACATTTTTTTAACCCCTGCCTTACTCTGCCTGTCTCATGTCTCTGCACACTCTGCCTGTCTCATGTCTCTGCACACTCTGCCTGTCTCATGTCTCTGCACACTCTGCCTGTCTCATGTCTCTGCACACTCTGCCTGTCTCATGTCTCTGCACACTCTGCCTGTCTCATGTCTCTGCACACTCCGTCTGTCTCATGTCTCTGCACACTCTGCCTGTCTCATGTCTCTGCACACTCTGCCTGTCTCATGTCTCTGCACACTCTGCCTGTCTCATGTCTCTGCACACTCTGCCTGTCTCATGTCTCTGCACACTCTGTCTGTCTCATGTCTCTGTACTCTGTGTCATGTCTCTGCACACTCTGCCTGTCTCATGTCTCTGCACACTCTGCTTGTCTCTGCACACTCTGCCTGTCTCATGTCTCTGCACACTCTGCCTGTCTCATGTCTCTGCACACTCTGCCTGTATCATGTCTCTGCATACTCTGCCTGTCTCATGTCTCTGCACACTCTGCTTGTCTCTGCACCTCTCTATCTCATGTCTCTGCACGCTCTGTCTGTCTCATGTCTCTGCACGCTCTGTCTGTGTCATGTCTCTGCACGCTCTGTCTGTGTCATGTCTCTGCACGCTCTGTCTGTGTCATGTCTCTGCACGCTCTGTCTGTGTCATGTCTCTGCACGCTCTGTCTGTGTCATGTCTCTGCACGCTCTGTCTGTGTCATGTCTCTGCACGCTCTGTCTGTGTCATGTCTCTGCACGCTCTGTGCGGAACAGCCCGCCTGATCTAATAGAGGGCGTGACCAATAGGCTGCTCTGACACTATGCCTTGCATGCACCGTGAATGGCAGAGCCCTTGGTAACCTCGTGTCTTTAAATGCCACCAGTCACCTCCCTGACAGCATGGCCGGACGCTGGTGCCACAACCGCCCCCACTGTGGGTTGCAGGTGATTGAGTACCGGCATACAGACACCTGTGTTGCCTCCAGAGGAGCTGACAGCCGCTGCTAAGTGCAATGGGTATTTACCTGGCAAATTTTGGTGAGTTTTTTGTCTGTTTTTAAGTCCATTCGGTGAACAATCTGTGTCATGTCTCTGCACGCTCTGTCTGTGTCATGTCTCTGCACGCTCTGTCTGTGTCATGTCTCTGCACGCTCTGTCTGTGTCATGTCTCTGCACGCTCTGTCTGTGTCATGTCTCTGCACACTCTGTCTGTGTCATGTCTCTACACTCTGTGTCATGTCTCTACACTCTGTGTCATGTCTCTGTACTCTGTGTCATGTCTCTGCACACTCTGCCTGTCTCATGTCTTTGCACACTCTGCCTGTCTCTGCACACTCTGCCTGTCTCATGTCTCTGCACACTCTGCCTGTCTCATGTCTCTGCACACTCTGCCTGTCTCATGTCTCTGCACACTCTGCCTGTCTCATGTCTCTGCACACTCTGTCTGTCTCATGTCTCTGCACGCTCTGTCTATCTCATGTCTCTGCACGCTCTGTCTGTGTCATGTCTCTGCACACTCTGTCTGTGTCATGTCTCTGCACGCTCTGTCTGTGTCATGTCTCTGCACGCTCTGTCTGTGTCATGTCTCTGCACGCTCTGTCTGTGTCATGTCTCTGCACGCTCTGTCTGTGTCATGTCTCTGCACGCTCTGTCTGTGTCATGTCTCTGCACGCTCTGTCTGTGTCATGTCTCTGCACGCTCTGTCTGTGTCATGTCTCTGCACACTCTGTCTGTGTCATGTCTCTGCACACTCTGTCTGTGTCATGTCTCTACACTCTGTGTCATGTCTCTACACTCTGTGTCATGTCTCTACACTCTGTGTCATGTCTCTATACTGTGTGTCATCTCTGTATACTGTCTGTAATGTCTCTATACTCTGTCTAATGTCTCTATACTGTGTGTAATCTCTGTATACTGTCTGTAATGTGTCTATACTGTGTGTAATGTGTGTATACTGTCTGTAATGTGTGTATACTGTGTGTATAATCTCTGTAATCTCTGCATACTGTCTGTCTATACAATGTCTCATGTATGTATATACTGTGTGCTTCTCTCCTCACCCCTCCACCACTGAGCCGCTTCTCTCCTTACCCCTCCACCAGTAAGTCGCTTCTCTCCTCACCCCTCCACCACTGAGCCGCATCTCTCCTCACCCCCCTCCACCACTGAGCCGCATCTCTCCTCACCCCTCCACCACTGAGCCGCATCTCTCCTCACCCCTCCACCACAGAGCTGCATCTCTCCTCACCCCTCCACCACTGAGCCGCATCTCTCCTCACCCCTCCACCACAGAGCCGCTTCTCTCCTCACCCCTCCACCACACAGCCGCATCTCTCCTCACCCCTCCACCACACAGCCGCATCTCTCCTCACCCCTCCACCACACAGCCGCTTCTCTCCTCACCCCTCCACCACAGACACCCATCTCTCCTCACCCCTCCACCACAGAGCCGCATCTCTCCTCACCCCTCCACCACAGAGCCGCATCTCTCCTCACCCCTCCACCACAGAGCCGCATCTCTCCTCACCCCTCCACCACAGAGCCGCATCTCTCCTCACCCCTCCACCACAGCCGCATCTCTCCTCACCCCTCCACCACAGCCGCTTCTCTCCTCACCCCTCCACCACAGAGCCGCATCTCTCCTCACCCCTCCACCACACAGCCGCATCTCTCCTCACCCCTCCACCACAGACACCCATCTCTCCTCACCCCTCCACCACTCTGCCGCTTCTCTCCTCACCCCTCCACCACAGAGCCGCTTCTCTCCTCACCCCTCCACCACAGAGCCGCATCTCTCCTCACCCCTCCACCACACAGCCGCATCTCTCCTCACCCCTCCACCACAGAGCCGCCTCTATACTCTTCTACCCACAGAGCCGCCTCTATTCTCTGCTACCCACAGAGCCACCTCGATACTCTGCTAGCCACAGAGCCGCCTCCATACTCTGCTACCCACAGAGCCGCCTCGATGCTCTACTACCCACTGACCCGCCTCTATACTCTGATACCCACTGACCCACCTGTATACACACAATTCATTTCACCGTGCTCCCGATGCAATTGCATCGGGCCTTTTTACTAGTATATATATATACACATATGCATGCACATATACACATACACATATGCATGCTTTTCTCACTATCAGACATGAAATCCCGTTTTCGTTCAATTGGGATTACTATCTAATATATAATCACCCTAACGCACTTCCGTAACTTTCGGCACTGTTTCCGTCGTCGTGTCCGTGGCTGCCTTGCAAAGCCTAACTCGCAAAGGCTTTGCGAGTCTTCACAGACTACGCTCCACTGTCTGTCAAAGCCAGCAATGGCGCCTTATCCCGCGCACAGTCTGCACCCTCTCCTCACTTCCTGGACTCCACGTAGTCATCTATGGCCCCCGCAGCCCCCTGGAAGTGCAGCCTCTCCATGCCTCCTTCAGGTGGCTGCTCAGTGACAAGGAGGAGGAGAAGGCAGCTCCAGGAAGAAGCCAACACCGAAGGGAACAGACATGGAGGGAGGAACGGAGGGGGAGAGGAAAGGAAGCCGGCTCCTGGGGACAACCTCTCCTCACTGAGGTGCACGAAGGAGCTGCAGCCAGGTCACAGAGCAGTGTGTGGCACCACAGCTCCCAGCTGTGCCTCTGTCCTCCAGCTTCTGCTCTCCTCTGCCCTCCAGCCTCCCCTGTCCTCTGCCCTCAGCCTCCCCTGTCCTCTGCCCTCCAGCCTCCCCTGTCCTCTGCCCTCCAGCCTCCGCTCTCCTCTGCCTTACAGCCTCCGCTCTCCTCTGCCCTCCAGCCTCCACTCTCCTCTGCCCCAGCCTCCACTCTCCTCTGCCCTCCACCCTCCGCTCTCCTCTGCCCTCCAGACTCCGCTCTCCTCTGCCCTCCAGACTCCGCTCTCCTCTGCCCTCCAGCCTCCGCTCTCCTCTGCCCTCCAGCCTCCGCTCTCCTCTGCCCTTAGCCTCCCCTGTCCTCTGCCTTCCAGCCTCCCCTGTCCTCTGCCCTCCAGCCTCCCTGTCCTCTGCCCTCCAGGCTCCCCTGTCCTCTGCCCTCCAGCCTACCCGCTCTCCTCTGCCCTCCTGCCTCAGCTCTCCTCTGCCCTCCTGCCTCCGCTCTCCTCTGCCCTCCAGCCTCCGCTCTCCTCTGCCCTCCAGCCTCCGCTCTCCTCTGCCCTCCAGCCTCCGCTCACCTCTCCCTGTCCTCTGCCCTCCAGCCTCCGCTCTCCTCTCCCTGTCCTCTGCTCTCCAGCCTCCGCTCTCCTCTGCCCTCCAGCCTCCGCTCTCCTCTCCCTGTCCTCTACCCTCCAGCCTCCGCTCTCCTCTCCCTATCCTCTACCCTACAGCCTCTGCTCTCCTCTCCCTGTCCTCTGCCCTCCAGCCTCTGCCCTCCACTCTCCTCTGCCTCCAGCCTCCGCTCTCCTCTCCCTGTCTTCTGCCCTACAGCCTCCGCTCTCCTCTCCCGGTCTTCTGCCCTCCAGCCTCCCCTCTCCTCTCCCTGTCCTCTGCCCTCCAGCCTCCGCTCCCCTTTCCCTGTCCTCTGCCCTCCAGCCTCTGCTCTCCTCTCCCTGTCCTCTGCCCTCCAGCCTCCACTCTCCTCTCCCTGTTCTCTGCCCTCCAGCCTCTGCTCTCCTCTCCCCTGTCCTCTGCCCTCCAGCCTCTACCCTCCTGCCTCCGCTCTCCTCTGCCCTCCAGCCTCCGCTCTCCTCTGCCCTCCAGCCTCCGCTCTCCTCTGCCCTCCAGCCTCCGCTCTCCTCTGCCCTCCAGCCTTTGCTCTCCTCTGCCCTCCAGCCTCCCCTGTCCTCTGCCCTCCAGCCTCCCTGTCCTCTGCCCTCCAGCCTCCCCTGTCCTCTGCCGTCCAGCCTCCCCTGTCCTCTGCCCTCCAGCCTCCCCTCTCCTCTGCCCTCCAGCCTCCCTCTCCTCTGCCCTCCAGCCTCCCCTGTCCTCTGCCCTCCAGCCTCCCCTGTCCTCTGCCCTCCAGCCTCCCCTGTCCTCTGCCCTCCAGCCTCCGCTCTCCTCTGCCCTCCTGCCTCTGCTCTCCTCTGCCCTCCTGCCTCTGCTCTCCTCTGCCCCCAGCCTCTGCTCACCTCTCCCTGTCCTCTGACCTCCAGCCTCCGCTCTCCTCTGCCTGTCTTCTGCTCTCCAGCCTCCGCCCTCCAGCCTCCGCTCTTCTCTGCCCTCCAGCCTATGCTCTCCTCTCCCTGTCCTCTGCCCTCCAGCCTCCGCTCTCCTCTCCCTGTCCTCTGCCCTCCAGCCTCCGCTCTCCCTCCCTGTCCTCTCCCTCCAGCCTCCGCTTCTCTCCTCCCTTCCTCGCCTCTCCACCCTCCCCTTCCTCTGCCCTCCAGCCTCTCCGTCCTCTCCCTCCCTCCTCTGCCCTCCGCCTCCGCCTCTCCCTCTCCTCTGCTCCAGCCTGCCTCCTCCCTGTCCTCTCTCCTCCAGCCTCCGCCTCTCCCTCCTGTCCTCTGCCCTCCAGCCTCCGCTCCTTCCTCTCCCTGTCCTCTGCCCTCCAGCCTCCCGCTCTCTCTCCCTGTCCTCTGCCCCCTCCGCTCCCTGCTCCTCCTCCCTTGCTCACCTCGCCCTCCTGCTTCTCGCCCTCAGCCTCCGCTCCTCTCCTGTCTCTGCCCTCCAGCCTCCGCTCTCCTCCCTGTCTCTGCCTCCAGCCTCCGCTCTCTCTCCCTTCCTCTGCCTCAGCCTCCGCTCCTCTCCCTGTCTCTCTGCCCTCCAGCCCTCTCCTCCTGTCCTCCCTCCAGCCTCCCTCCCCTCCCTGTCCTCTGCCTCCAGCCTCCGCTCTCCTCTCCCTGTCTCTGCCCTCCAGCCTCCGCCTCCGCCTCCCTCTCCTCTGCCCTCCAGCCTCCGTCTCCTCTCCCTGTCCCTCTGCCCTCCAGCCTCCGCTCTCCTCCCTGTCCTCTGCCCTCCAGCCTCCGCTTTCTCCCGTCCTCTGCCCTCCAGCCTCCGCTCACCTCCCTGTCTCTGCCCTCCAGCTCGCTCTCCTCTCCCTGTCCTCTGCCCTCCAGCCTCCGCTCTCCTGCTCCTGTCCTCTGCCCTCCAGCCTCCTCCTCTCCTCCCCTGTCCTTCTGCCCTCCAGCCTCCGCTCTCCTCTCCCTGTCCTCTGCCCTCCAGCCTCCGCTTCCTCTCCCTGTCTCTGCCTCAGCCTGCCTCCCTCTCCTGTCCTCTCCTCCAGCCTCCGCTCTCCTCTCCCTGTCTCTGCCCACTCTCACCCTCCCGCTCTCCTCCCTCCCTGTCCTCTGCCCTCCAGCCTCCGCTCTCCTCTCCCTGTCTCTGCCCTCCAGCCTCCGCTTCCTCTCCCTGTCCTCTGCCCTCCAGCCTCCGCTCTCTCTCCCTGTCCTCTGCCCTCCAGCCTTCCGCTCTCCTCTCCCTGTCCTCTGCCCTCCAGCCTCCCTCTCCTTCCCTGTCCTCTGCCCTCAGCCTCCTCCCTCCTCCTCACTCCCTGTCCTCTGCCCTCCAGCCTCCGCTCTCCTCTCCCGTCCTCTGCCTCGCTCGCCCTCAGCCTCGCTCTCTCTCCCTCCAGCCTCGCTTCCTCTCCCTGTCCCTGCCTCCAGCCTCGCTCTCCTCTCCTGTCCTCCCTCAGCTCGCTCTCTCTCCGACCTCTGCCCCAGCCTCCTCCCTCTCTCTGCCTCAGCCTCCCTCCCTCCGCTCTCCTGCCTCCAGCCTTCCGCTCACCTCTCCCTGTCCTCTGCCCTCCAGCCTCCGCTCTCCTCTCCCTGTCCTTGCCCTCCAGCCTCCGCTTCTCTCCTGTCCTCTGCCCTCCAGCCTCCGCTCTCCTCTCCCCATCTTGCCTCCAGCCTCCGCTCTCCTCTCCCTGTCCTTTGCCCTCCAGCCCCCGCTCTCTCCCTGTCTCTGCCCTCCAGCCTCCGCTCTCTCTCCTGTCCTCTGCCCTCCAGCCTCCGCTCACTCTCCCTGTCCTCTCCCTCCAGCTCCGCTCTCCTCTCCCTGTCCTTGCCTCCAGCTCCCTCCTCTCCGCTCTCCTCCACCTCGCTCTCCTCCCCCTCCAGCATACTTAACTAGCTCGTCCTGTCGCACTTCCTACTTGTACCACATACACACACACACACACACTTCGCTATACTTACCACCGGCCTGCGTCCCTGCCTGGATCCTCAGTCAACATGTCGCCTCCCCCAAACTACTAGATCCAATATAGCATCTAAGATGTCTCGCCAAACTACCTGGACGACATATTGAATGCAGTCGTCGAAGGGCGGCGACATGTCGACTCAGGATCCAGGCGGCGGGGAAGACGCAGGGTCAGTAGTAAGTATAGCGGAGTGTGTGTATGTGTGTGTGTGTATGTTTGTGCTGACCACTCTGCCCACAGCGCTGCGCTGACCACTCTGCCCACGGCGCTGCGCTGATCACTCTGCCCACGGCGCTGCGCTGCCCACTCTGCCCATGGCGCTGCGCTGCCCACTCTGCCCACGGCGCTGCACTGACCACTCTGCCCACGACGATGCGCTGACCACTCTGCCCACGACGATGCGCTGACCACTCTGCCCACGGCGCTGCGCTCACCAATCTCACCGCACTCACTGCTAACCACTGAGCCACCGCACTCACTGCTAACCACTGAGCCACCGCACTCACTGCTAACCACTGAGCCACCGCACTCACTGCTAACCACTGAGCCACCGCACTCACTGCTAACCACTGAGCCACCGCACTCACTGCTAACCACTGAGTCACCGCACTCACTGCTAACCACTGAGCCACCGCACTCACTGCTAACCACTGAGCCACCGCACTCACTGCTAACCACTGAGCCACCGCACTCACTGCTAACCACTGAGCCACCGCACTCACTGCTAACCACTGAGCCACCGCACTCACTGCTAACCACTGAGTCACCGCACTCACTGCTAACCACTGAGCCACCGCACTCACTGCTAACCACTGAGCCACCGCACTCACTGCTAACCACTGAGCCACCGCACTCACTGCTAACCACTGAGCCACCGCACTCACTGCTGACCACTGAGCCACCGCGCAGTGCTAACCACTGAGCCACCGCGCAGTGCTAACCACTGAGCCACCGCACTCACTACTAACCACTGAGCCACCGCACTCACTGCTGACCACTGAGCCACCGCGCAGTGCTAACCACTGAGCCACCGCGCAGTGCTAACCACTGAGCCACCGCACTCACTGCTAACCACTGAGTCACCCCACTCACTGCTAACCACTGAGCCACCGCACTCACTGCTAACCACTGAGCCACCGCACTCACTGCTAACCACTGAGCCACCGCACTCACTGCTAACCACTGAGTCACCGCACTCACTGCTAACCACTGAGCCACCGCACTCACTGCTAACCACTGAGCCACCGCACTCACTGCTAACCACTGAGCCACCGCACTCACTGCTAACCACTGAGCCACCGCACTCACTGCTGACCACTGAGCCACCGCGCAGTGCTAACCACTGAGCCACCGCGCAGTGCTAACCACTGAGCCACCGCACTCACTACTAACCACTGAGCCACCGCACTCACTGCTGACCACTGAGCCACCGCGCAGTGCTAACCACTGAGCCACCGCGCAGTGTTAACCACTGAGCCACCGTGCAGTGCTAACCACTGAGCCATGGTGCTGTGCTAACCACTGAGCCACCGTGCAGTGCTAATCACTGAGCCACCGTATACTGTGCTACCCACAGAGCCGCTTGTATACACACAATTCATTTCACCGCACTCCCGTAACTATTAGTAAATAAACTATACATGGATTCTAGACTACCCGATTCTTTAGAATCGGGCCGCCATCTAGTAACCATTAATATTTGCCAGATGTCAGAAGAGAGAGAATGTTTTAAGACATTTTCATTACTTTCTGCAAATTCACAACTTTACATACTTTTCATTAGTTTTTGGTACCATTGTCCTTTAACTGAATGACTCAAACGTTTGGTTATCCTTCCACAAGCTTCTCACAATAGTTGGTAGGAATTTGGACCTATTCCTCCTGACAGAACTGGTGTAACTAAGCCATGTTTCTAGGTTGCCTTGCTCGCACCAGCCTTTTCAGCTTTGCCCATATATTTTCAATAGGATTGAGATATGGCTTTGTTATGGTCACTCCAAAACATTGACTTTGTTATCCTTAACCGAGTCACTTTGTACGCTAATAACCAAGCCTCATTTTGCAATTCTGACCAGTGTCATTTTACATACATAGTAACATAGTAACATAGTTTTTAAGGTTGAAGGAAGACTTTAAGTCCATCTAGTTCAACCCATATCCTAACATGTTGATCCAGAGGAAGGCAAAAAAAAACCCATGTGGCAACACTAGCTCCACATTGGGGAAAAAAATTCCTTCCTGACTCCAGATATGGCAATCAGACTAGTTCCCTGGATCAACGCCCTATCAAAGAATCTAGTATATATAACTGGTAATATTATATTTTTCAAGAAAGGCATCCAGGCCCTTCTTAAATGTTAATAGTGACTCACTCATTACAACATCATGTGGCAGAGAGTTCCATAGTCTCACTGCTCTTACAGTAAAGAATCCGCGTCTGTGATTATGATTAAACCTTCTTTCCTCCAGACGTAGAGGATGCCCCCTTGTCCCAGTCTCAGGCCTAAGAGTAAAGAGATCACTAGAAAGTTCTCTGTACTGTCCCCTCATATATTTATACATTACTAGCTGTGAGCCCGATGCAAATGCATCGGGATTCTAGAACGTGCATTAATTTGATTATAGTAGTTATAGCTGTTAGCCTGATGCAAATGCATCGGGTATCTAAAATATGTTTATTGTTTTTTTAAAGATTTTTAAATAATAATCGCATCATCAATAGCAATAATATAAGCCATAGCATTATTATTAGCAGTAATAGCAGTATTAATAGCATTATTAGCAGTATTATGAGCATTAATAAAAGTATTAATAGCATTAATAGCATTATTATTAGCATTAATAGCATTATTAATAGCATTATTAGCATTAATAGCATTAATAATGCCATTAATAGGATAAATATTAGCATTGATAGCATTAATAGCATAATTAATAGCATTAATAGCATTATTAATAGCATTAATAGCATTATTATTAGCATTAATAGGATAAATATTAGCATTAATAGCATTAATAGCATTATTATTAGCATTATTATTGGCATTATTAGCATTAATAATAGCATTAATAACATTATTAATAGCTATTAATAGCATTATTATTAGCATTAATAGCATTAATAGCATAATTAATAGCATTAATAGCATTAATAGCATTATTATTAGCATTAATAGAATTATTATTAGCATTAATAGCATTAATAGGATAAATATTAGCATTAATAGCATTAATAGCATAATTAATAGCATTAATAGCATTATTAATAGCATTAATAGCATTATTATTAGCATTAATAGCATTAATAATAGCATTATTAGTATTAATAATAGCATTAATAACATTATTAATAGCATTAATAGCATTATTAATAGCATTAATAGCATTATTATTAGCATTAATAGGATTAATAATAGCATTATTAGCATTAATAATAGCATTAATAACATTATTAATAGCATTAATAGCATTATTATTAGCATTAATAGCATTAATAGCATTATTATTAGCATTAATAGCATTAATAATACCATTAATAGGATAAACATTAGCATTAATAGCATTAATAGCATAAATAAGAGCATTAATAGCATTATTAATAGCATTAATAGCATTATTATTAGCATAAATAGCATTATTAGCATTAATAATAGCATTAATAACATTATTAATAGCATTAATAGCATTATTATTAAAATTAATAGAATTAATAATAGCATTATTAGCATAAATAATAGCATTAATAACATTATTAATAGCATTAATAGCATTATTATTAGCATTAATAGCATTAATAGTATTATTAATAGCATGAATAGCATTATTAATACCATTAATAGGATTATTATTAGCATTAATAGCATTAATAATAGCATTATTAGCATTATTAATAGCATTAATAACATTATTAATAGCATTAATAGCATTAATAATAGCATTATTAGCATTATTAATAGCATTAATAACATTATTAATAGCATAAATAGCATTATTATTAGCATAAATAGCATTAATAATAGGATTATTAGCATTAATAATAGCATTAATAACATTATTAATAGCATTAATAGCATTATTATTAGCATTAATAGAATTAATAATAGCATTATTAGCATTAATAATAGCATTAATAACATTATTAATAGCATTAATAGCATTATTATTAGCATTAATAGCATTAATAATACCATTAATAGGATAAATATTAGCATTAATAGCATTAATAGCATAAATAATAGGATTAATAGCATTATTAATAGCATTAATAGCATTATTAATAGCATTAATAGCATTATTATTAGCATAAATAGCATTAATAATAGGATTATTAGCATTAATAATAGCATTAATAACATTATTAATAGCATTAATAGCATTATTATTAGCATTAATAGAATTAATAATAGCATTATTAGCATTAATAATAGCATTAATAACATTATTAATAGCATTAATAGCATTATTATTAGCATTAATAGCATTATTTATTAGCATTAATAGCATTAATAATATCATCAATAGGATAAATATTAGCATTAATAGCATTAATAGCATAAATAATAGGATTAATAGCATTATTAATAGCATTAATAGCATTATTAATAGCATTAATAGCATTATTATTAGCATAAATAGCATTAATAATAGCATTATTAGCATTAATAATAGCATTAATAACATTATTAATAGCATTAATAGCATTATTATTAGCATTAATAGCATTAATAGCATTATTATTAGCATTAATAGCATTAATAATACCATTAATAGGATAAATATTGACATTAATAGCATTAATAATAGCATTATTAGCATTAATAATAGCATTAATAACATTATTAATAGCATTAATAGCATTATTATTAGCATTAATAGAATTAATAATAGCATTATTAGCATTAATAATAGCATTAATAACATTATTAATAGCATTAATAGCATTATTATTAGCATTAATAGCATTAATAATAGCATTATTAGCATTATTAATAGCATTAATAACATTATTAATAGCATTAATAGCATTATTATTAGCATAAATAGCATTAATAATAGGATTATTAGCATTATTAATAGTATTAATAACATTATTAATAGCATTAATAGCATTATTATTAAAATTAATAGAATTAATAATAGCATTATTAGCATTAATAATAGCATTAATAACATTATTAATAGCATTAATAGCATTATTATTAGCATTAATAGCAGTAATAGTATTATTAATAGCATGAATAGCATTATTAATAGCATTAATAGGATTATTATTAGCATTAATAGCATTAATAATAGCATTATTAGCATTATTAATAGCATTAATAACATTATTAATAGCATTAATAGCATTATTATGAGCATTAATAGCATTAATAATAGCATTATTAGCATTATTAATAGCATTAATAACATTATTAATAGCATTAATATCATTATTATTAGCATAAATAGCATTAATAATAGGATTATTAGCATTAATAATAGCATTAATAACATTATTAATAGCATTAATAGCATTATTATTAGCATTAATAGAATTAATAATAGCATTATTAGCATTAATAATAGCATTAATAACATAATTATTAGCATTAATAGCATTATTATTAGCAGTAATATTATTATTAGCATTTTTTTTTTAATTATTATTTATTATTTGTTATTTATTTTTTAATTATGTTTTATTTATTTTTTTATAATTTTTTAATTATTTTTTAATTATTTTTTTATTATTAAATTTATTATTTAGGCTGAGAGGCAGTTGTCATTCAGGTGCGCTAAAGGGCTGATCTTATGAGCATATATTTTTTTTTTTTATTATTATTTTTATTGAATTTTTTATTATTTTTAATTAATTTTTTTTATTATTTTTTAATTCTTTTTTAATTATTTTTTTTATTATTTAATTTATTATTTAGGCTGAGAGGCAGTTCTCATTCAGGTCCGCAAAGGGCTGATCTTATTAGCATATATTTTATTTTTATATTATTATTTTTATTGAATTTTTTATTATTTTTAATTATTTTTTTTTATTATTTTTTAATTCTTTTTTAATTATTTTTTTTATTATTTAATTTATTATTTAGGCTGAGACGCAGTTCTCATTCAGGTCCGCAAAGGGCTGATCTTATTAGCATATATTTTATTTTTTATATTATTTTTATTGAATTTTTTATTATTTTTAATTTTTTTTTTTATGATTTTTTAATTCTTTTTTAATTATTTTTTTTATTATTTAATTTATTATTTAGGCTGAGACGCAGTTCTCATTCAGGTCCGCAAAGGGCTGATCTTATTAGCATATATTTTATTTTTTTATTATTATTTTTATTGAATTTTTTATTATTTTTAATTATTTTTTTTTATTATTTTTTAATTCTTTTTTAATTATTTTTTTTTATTTAATTTATTATTTAGGCTGAGAGGCAGTTCTCATTCAGGTCCGCAAAGGGCTGATCTTATTAGCATATATTTTTTTTTTTTATTATTATTTTTATTGAATTTTTTATTATTTTTAATTAATTTTTTTTATTATTTTTTAATTATTTTTTAATTATTTTTTTTATTATTTAATTTATTATTTAGGCTGAGACGCAGTTCTCATTGAGGTCCGCAAAGGGCTGATCTTATTAGCATATATTTTATTTTTTTATTATTATTTTTATTGAATTGTTTATTATTTTTATTTAATATTTTTATTATTTTTTAATTCTTTTTTAATTATTTTTTTTATTATTTAATTTATTTATTTTTTTAAGTTTGACTGAGACGCAGTTCTCATTGAGGTCCGCCTTTTTTTTGCCCATTGACATACATTACCGGTGTGTCAGCGATTTTATGGCCGCCCACCTGGTTCTATTTGTCGGCCCTAAAATCGCGGACACACCGCTAATGCATCTCTATGGGCAGTCAGCCCGATTTCGGATTGAACGGCAACCAATCAGAAGTCGAGCTGACTGCCCATAGAGATGCATTAGCGGTGTGTCCGCGATTTTAGGGCCGACAAATAGAACCAGGGGGGCGGCCATAAAATCGCCGACACACCGGTAATGTATGTCAATGGGGAAAAAAGTCGGACCTGAATGAAAACTGAATGAGGAGCTCTTCTGATTGGCTGAGGGCATTATCCAGCAACCAATCAGAAGACGGCGTGAGATTTCATTGAGGTAGAATGGGGGATTTTTCCTCCATTCTATCTTAATGAGAAGGAAGAGGACGTCGGAGGTGGAATTTTCGGAAAAGAAGACAGAAGATCCCCGGGGCCGGACGAAGAGGCGGAGATGGCGGAAAGAAGAGAGAAGACCCCCGGGGCCGGAGGAAGAGGACGCCTGGCCGGACGGAGGATCGGACGGACGATCGGACGGACGATCAGATGACTTGAAGACATGTAAGTGATGGACGGGGGCTTCGGGTGTAGGGCCTGGGACTGTAGTATACTATAGCGGTGTACAGTACAGCAGCGCGTAGTGGCTTAGAGCGGCAGGGGGCTGTAGTGTAGAGCGCGATGGTATACTACAGTCCCATGGCGCTTATGGGCATGGGACTGTAGTATACTATAGCGGTGTACAGTACAGCAGCGCGTAGTGGCTTAGAGCGGCAGGGGGCTGTAGTGTAGAGCGCGATGGTATACTACAGTCCCATGGCGCTTATGGGCATGGGACTGTAGTATACTATAGCGGTGTACAGTACAGCAGCGCGTAGTGGCTTAGAGCGGCAGGGGGCTGTAGTGTACAGCGTGATGGTATACTACAGTCCCATGGCGCTTATGGGCATGGGACTGTAGTATACTATAGCGGTGTACAGTACAGCAGCGCGTAGTGGCTTAGAGCGGCAGGGGGCTGTAGTGTACAGCGCGATGGTATACTACAGTCCCATGGCGCTTATGGGCATGGGACTGTAGTATAGTATAGCGGTGTACACTACAGGAGTATGGGCTTCGGTGGCTTGGTTAGCGGTGTAGCGACTCGCAATGCCCGCTTCGCGGGCATTGCTTCGCTAGGCTGCAACGACTCGCAATGCCCGCTTTGCGGGCATTGCTTCGTGAGTCGCCTTGGCCGCTACGCGGCCACGGGCAGAGTCCAGGAGAAGCAGCTCGGTCTCGCTAACCAAGCGACCGGAAGCAGCGCCGCTCCGACGGAAGTCGCTACGGCAATTATATAATAGATTATAAGATCACCCCTAAGCCTTCGTTTTTCCAAGCTAAATAACCCCAAGTTTAATAACCTGTCTTGGTATTGCAGACCCCTTAGTCCTCTAATGACTTTTGTCGCTCTTCTCTGGACCCGCTCTAGTTCAGCTATGTCTTTCTTATACACCGGAGACCAGAATTGTACACAGTAAGTGTGGTCGCACTAGTGACTTGTATAGAGGTAAAATTATGTTCTCCTCATGAGCATCTATGCCTCTTTTAATGCATCCCATTATTTTATTTGCCTTTGCAGCAGCTGCCTGACACTGGCCACTAAATGTGAGTTTGTCATCTACCCATACACCCAGGTCTTTTTCAGTGACAGTTTTGCCCAGTGTTTTACAATTAAGCACATAATTATACCTTTTGTTTCCACTGCCCAAGTGCATGACTTTACATTTATCCCCATTAAAGTTCATTTGCCATTTAGCAGCCCAAGCTTCTAGTTTACATAAATCCTCCTGTAATATAAAATTGTCCTCCTCTGTATTGATTACCCTGCAGAGTTTAGTGTCATCTGCAAATATTGAGATTCTACTCTGTATGCCCCCTACAAGGTCATTAATAAATATATTAAATAGAAGCGGGCCCAACACTGATTCCTGTGGTACCCCACTGTTAACTGTGACCCATTCTGAGAGTGTTCCATTAATAACCACCCTTTGTTTCCTATCACTAAGCCAGTTCTTAACCCACTTACACATATTTTCCCCTATCCCCATTGCCCTCATTTTATGTATCAACCTTTTGTGTGGCACCGTGTCAAAAGCTTTTGAAAAGTCCATATACACCACATCCACTGCATTTCTTTGGTCCAGTCCAGAACTTACTTCTTCATAGAAGCTTATCAGATTAGTTTGACAGGAACGATCCCTCGTAAAACCATGTTGATAATGGGTCATGAGATTAGTTTTCTTCAGATACTCCAGTATAGCATCTCTCCCACAGTAGAGGTTAAGCTTACTGGCCTATAATTTCCAAGTTCCGTTTTTGTCCCCTTTTTGAATATTGGCACCACATTTGCTATACGCCAGTCCTGTGGTACAGACCCTGTTATTATGGAATCTTTAAATATTAAAAATAATGGTCTATCTATGACAGTACTTAATTCCTGCAGCACTCTGGGGTGTATCCCATCCGGGCCCGGGGATTTGTCAATTTTAGTGATTTTTAGACGATGCCGTACTTCCTCTTGGGTTAAGCATATTTTATGAAGCAATAACTCTGAAATGCTTCAACGAATCCTAGTGATTCTGAGTTTGTTTTTCATTAGATATTGAACGTCATGTTAGTGGTAAACTTGTGTCCATAATTTTTTAATTTCTATGTGAAAAAAAAATCACGAATTTAGTGAAAATTTTGAAAATGTTGCAAAAAACATAGGTGACCCCATGTTGAAAACTAAACCCCTTAAGGAATTTATCTAGATGAATGGTGAGCACTTTGTACCCCTAGGTGCATCATAGAATTTTAAAAAGTGGAGCTATGAAAATGAAAAGTCCTTTTTTTCCACAAAAATGTTCTTTTAGCCTCAATTTTTTTATTTTAACAAGGACAAGACGATAAAGTGGATCCTAAAATTTGTTGAGCAATTTGTCTTGAGTACACGGATACCTCATATGTGGCGGAAATCACTGTTTGTGCGCATAGCAGGACTCTGAAGTGACATTTTGGAACGCAGATTTTGATGGAACGGTCTGCGGGTGTCATGTCTCCTTTGGAGAGTCGCTGTGTGATGAAAGAGTGGAGCTCCCCACAAGTGACCACATTTTGGAAAACAGACCCCCCCCAAGATATTTATTTAGATGTGTGGTGAACACCTCGAATCTCCAGGTGCTTTATAGATATTTATAACATTAAGCCGTAAAAATGAAAACATGGAGACTAAAAGAACATTTTTGTGGGAAAAAAAGAATTTTTTCATTTTCACACAGGCAACATGATAAAACAGACTCCAAAATATGTTGGGCAATTTCTCCTGAGTATGCTGATACTCCATATGTGGTGTGAAGCAATTTTTGGGCGCACAGGACGGAGCAATGTTATTGAGTGGGGACCTGGTATGTGAATTTTAGGCTATGTGCCTATGCTGCGGATCTCCCCACTTTTTTTTGCTTATTTGTGACAATTTCGCAGTACAGCACCTCCTGCAAACTGTATAGGCAATAATCACTGTTGTACACATGCTGCGTATTTTACCTTGGCGGAAATGGTGCGCATTTCACTCAGGAAAAATCTGCAGCATGTCAATGCTTTAGCATATTTTGCCGTGATTTTCACCCATAGACCTCAATGTCATCTCCAAAATACTCTATAAATGTGCAGCACTGTTGACACAGGGAATATTTGCTGCGTATTTAGTGAGTATATTTTGCACTGATGATGTGGAGCCCTTCTGTATTTTTGGTCACCAGCACAGGTACAGCAGGCAGGTTTGGGCTATCACCCACCCCCAGCTGCCTAGTTTTACCTGGCTAGTAATCAAAATACAACAGAACTTTTTTTTAATTATTTCTAGAAATATTTTTAAAAAAATGATGTGGGTTTCCGCTGTATTTTTGGTAGCCAGCCAGGTGCAACTAGACAGCTACGGGCTGCCTATCCCCAGCTGCCTAGTTGTACCAGGCTGGTAATCAAAATACAGCAGATCCCTTTTTTTTTTTTATTATTTCTTTAAATAATTAAAAAAAAAAAAAAAAAAGACATAGGGCTTTGCTGTATTTTTGTTTCCAGTCAGGTACAACTAGGCAGCTGGGGGGCTGGAATCCTCAGCATGGAGAGACCCAAGTGTTCTGGGCTCTCCACACTGCGAATTGCAGCCGTTAGCTACCCCAGAAAATGGCGCATTCATTAGAAGCGCTATTTCCTGGCTCTGTACCCAGACTCTTCCAGTTGCCCTGGTGCCAGTGGCAAACTGGGTAATAAAGAGGTTAATATGAGCTTTGTATTTGCAGCTGACACTAAGTCCGAGGTTCATAATGTTGGGCCAGTGGTAGACCAGGCCATTAGAAACCTCTAAGTCAATGGAAAATAAGACACCACACCATGAAAAAATTATATTATTATAACAAAAACCACAAATACATATTTGGACTCCATCTTTATTACCCCCACATACCCTCCAATGTAGTCCACAACAAAGGTCTCACGTCACTCAGTTTCCTCCAGACACTGCAACAGATGATCAAGGGTCCTCTTACTGCAGTCTCTGGGATCACACTGATGCTGCACTGTATGGCAATAATTTGCCGTGCAGTGCTGCAAACCCAAGTCCCAAAGATCACATGATCTCTGAGGCTTGGGTCAGGTGACCAGATGTCACCATGGGTTGCCATGGCAATGTTGGGTTACCATGGTGATTGGCCATCGCAATTACATTATGCTGGGCCAATCACCGCGGGGAGAGATGCGTGACTGTGCATTCCCTCTCCCCTGACCCTAAGTGCTGCGATCGCAGGCACAGGACTGTAGGGAGCTGACAGAGGAGGAGAACGGGCACAGGACCGAAGGTAACGGAAGGAGGAGAGGAGTGGGCACAGGAGGGGAGGAGACAGAGGAGTTGAGCAGGCACAGGAGGGGAGGAAGCTGACAGAGGAAGAAGAGATCGGGCACAGGATGGCAGAAGACAGAGGCGGGCACAGGCAGAGTAATGATTGCTGGAGCCGGGCACAGCTGACAGCCCAGCTCCTGCAGAGATTGTGCTGGGATGTGCTCATATTCAGCACTTTCCTGCGCGATCATGATGTGATAGGTCAGACAAGTTGGTTGACCGGTCACATCGGTCTGAGTGTGGGAACCTCTAAAAAGGGTCCCTAGACCTATTCCCCTGCCCCTTATCTGTCACTGACAGCTGTTGGCATGGAACTGTCACGGTGTGTTTTCATTCACTGACAGTTCAAAGCCATGACTGATACAGTCATCATGGTGCGCGAACTGACATCTTTCCTTGACGGCTGTATCAGTCATTGATCGTAATGGGGTTAAACAACTTTGGAACAAGTTTGCCAGTATGCTTTAGGTCATTGTCCATTTGGAAGACCCAATTTCCACCCGAGCTTTAACTTTCTGTCTGATGTCTTGAGATGTTACTTCAGTATTGCCACATAATCTTCTATCCTCATGATGCCATCTATTTTGTGATGTGCACAAGTCACTCCTGCAGCAAAACAACCCCACAACATGATGCTGTCACCCCTGTATTTTACAGTTGGGATGGTGTTCTTAGGCTTCCAAGCTTCTCCCTTTTTCCTCCAGACATAACGATGGTCATTATGGCCAAACAGTTCAGTTTGAGTTTTGTAAGACCACAGACATGTCTCAAAAAATGTAAGTCTTTGTTCATGTGTGCATTTGAAAAAAATAATTTGTCTTTTGTTATGTTTCTTTTTAAGTAACTTCCTGCCAGAGTAGCCTTTCAGCCCATGTTGATACAGTACTCGTTTCACTGTGGATAATGACACAGTCTTACCAGCTTCCACCATCATCTTCACAAGGTCTTTTGTGCTTAACCTGATATGCACATTTTGGTCCAAAGCACATTCATCTCTGGGGCTCAGACCTTGTCTCCTTCTTGAGCAGTATGATGGCTGGACATTCTCATCTTGTTTGTAATTGCGTAAAACTGTTTATACAGATGAACGAGGCATGAACTAGACTTGTGCAAGTCCACAATTATCTTCCTGATATCTTGGTTGATTTCTTTTGACATTCCCATGATGCTACATAAAGAAGCAGTGTGTTTCAGGGGAGTCTCTAATTAACTCAGATGTTGCCAATAAACATGAGAAGCTCCCAAAAACTTGACATCACGATATGGACTGTCCCAAATAGTTTAAAGGCATAGTAATCTTAGTGTATTTAAACTTGTAGAATAAAGGTGTAGAATCCGGTGCCACAAAATTTCTTTTTATTTTCAAAAAATTAAAAATCACACATACTCCAGAGGAGATTCTGGACGCGTTCCGTGGGTTTAGCCCACTTAATCGTCACTGGTGGTTGCCAAGCCACCTTCCGGTTTGCCTCGGAGTCCTGGGAATATTAGGTTGTTGGAGCTAATCCTTCTCTTGAATATTTAAACTTGTGACTATGCAGAAAGTAATAAAAATGTCTTAAAACATTATTTCTCTCTCATTATTCTGGCATTTGGCAAATATTAATAACTAACTGTAGAGCCTGGCGTGGTAACTAACTGTGCTTAGGTATAACAATTAGGTACACAATTTGCAGTTGAGAGCGATCTAAAAAGATTACCGTATTTTCTGGCGTATAAGAGGACTTTTTAACCCCCAAAAATCTTTTACAAAGTCGGGGGTCGTCTTATACGCTGGGTGCAGGGCGCCACCTATTGGCAAAAAGAAAGGGCGGCATCTGCAAGGGGCCCGCCGTGCTAAATTGCTTAATCTCCCCCCTCCTCCCCCGAGAATGGCAGTCAAAAAAATAAAAATTGTCCAAGTCCTCCGGAGCTTACCGCTACCACCACCGGCGCTGCTTGATGTCACCCGGTGTGTACGTAGCCGCCTGGTGCCGTAGATGTATGATAATAAGCCATCAGCCAATCAGGTGGCTGCTAATGGCTGATTGGCCGCGGCATTACCGTACATCTCCTGTACGGAGGTCATCTGCGCTGCTCAGTGTAGTTGTACGGTAATGCCGCGGCCAATCAGACGCCAGCAGCCACCTCATTGGCTGATGGCTTACCATCGTACATCTACGGTGCCCGACTACGTACAACGATGGCAGCGGTAAGGCTCGGGTGATACCGTAGTGTGTGTGTGTCTTTGTGTGTGTATGTGTGACTGTGTGTGTGTGTGACTGTGTGTAACTGTGTGTGTGACTGTGTGTAACTGTGTGTGTGACTGTGTGTGTGTCTGACTGTGTGTCTGTCTGTGTATGTGACTGTGCATGTGTGTGTCTGACTGTGTATGTGGGTGTCTGTGTCTGACTGTGCGTGTGTGTGTCTGCTGTGACTGTGTGTGTCTGAATTTGTGTGTGTCTGTCTGTCTGTGTCTGACTGTGTGTGTGTGTTCTGACTGTGTCTGTGTATAACGGTGTGTGTGTGTCTACAGAGGGATATTGGGGGATTATGAGGGCTGCAGAAGAATATTGGGGGTTGATGGGGGCTGTACTCCCCCACCACCACTGTCACGACCCTCTTTCCATGTCACCTACCCCCCTCCCCTTGATGCTGGCACATCCACCCTTTTCCATGTCACCTACCCCTCTCACCACGACACTGGCATGTCCCCCTCTCCGTGTCACCTACCCTTTCCACCCATCCCAGGGCTGGCACATTACCCTCTCTGTGTTTACAGTATATGGAGGACTATGGGGGTTCATTATTCTATATGGAGAACTATGGGGGGTGTATTATACTATATGTAGGACTGAGGGGGTGCATTCTACTATATTATGGAAGCCATAATAATATATGGAGGGATCTGTGGGAGCATGATAATACTTGAAGGGGTATGAGGGAGCCTCTATACTTTATGCGGGGCTATTTTAGGGCTGTGTGGGGGGTCATAATACAGTGTGAATAGATGTAGGGGCCATTATTCTAGAGGGCTGTGTGGGGGTCATAGTGGGGTTCATACCGTAGAAGAGGGGTAGTCTTATACGGCGAGTATATTACAAACTCTCTATTTTTTTTTTCAAAATCTTTATTTAGAATAGATTAACCATACATAAAATAGTACTCATCATAGGTAGCAAAACCAAAAAAGCTACCAACTGTAGCCAGGCTTAGTACAAAATGTATAATCATTATATAACAGTACATATATTATTAGTGACAGTTAATTGTTGGCATCAAAGTACAAAAAGTTAGTGGATCTTTATGATCATATACATTACATTCCCCCTTGTCAAAAGGTCACGGGGGATCGTTTTCCTTAGAGAATGTTATTTTGCCAAACAGATGATAACTCAATAAAAAAATAAATAAAAAATAAAAAAAAAAAGGAAAAGGAAGCAAGAGATAGGGTCAGAGAGAGAGGGGTAAAGAGAAAGAAAAGAGAAATAAAGGAAGTAAAGAGAAGAATAAGGAGGAGGGGGGAGGGAAGAAGAGAAAAAGAGGGAGGAGAAACCTCATGCTATACTCCCCAGGGTGGATAGAGAGCACATGGGCCACTGTTAGTTATGGCCACCCTTATTCATTGACCACACAAGGTTACCCATCAGGCCATGAGGACATCAGAAAAATCAGAGGAATCTCTAAATAGTAACCACTCTTGCCAAGTAACAAAGTACTTATCAACCTGGGTAGTAGAGTGGGCGGAGAGCCTCTCCATTCTGCACAAAAGGTCCATTTCTTTGACCCAATGTAGGATATCAGGTGCCTCAGCAGTCTTCCACCGCATTGGGATCGTCAGTCTAGCCGCCGTGAGGCAATGTCGAAGAAGTCCACGCTTAATCCCCTGGAAAGTTCCAGGTATCATCGCCAGAAGACCAACCTGAGGGTGACATGGGACAGATGAACCAGACAAGTGTCTGTACACCGCGAAGACTTTTTGCCAGAACGCCAGGATAGGCGGGCATTTCCACCAAATGTGGACAAGAGATCCAACTTCTGAGGAACATCTCCAACAGATGTCCGGTACAGATGGGAACATTTTATGAAGATCTCTGGGACATATGTACCACTTTGTTACAAGTTTGTAATTTGATTCCTGTATCCTGCATGGCACCGGCAATCTGTGAGCACAAAAGAAAACCTTTTTCCAGTCCAGGGCTGAAAATTCAAGGCCCAATTCCAATTCCCATGACCGAACAAACCAGAGCGATTTGAGGTCATCAGGAGCAGATAGCAGCGTGTAAATCTGGGATATGAGATGAGTTGGCATTGATTCCTGCACCAGAAGAGCCTCAAAGATAGTAGGATCCCTGGTCAGACCAAAGATAGGTCGATCGGTGCTAAGAAAAGATCGTAGCTGCAGGTAGGCAAACCACTGAACTGCGCTCCCCGGATATCTGGACTGAAAATCCAAGAAGGTTGGGAAGGAGAGGCCCCCCAACAGTACCTCATGTACCTTAGTAAGTTGTTGTCGCGACCATACCATGTACGTCTCCGCATGAACCGCCGGGGAAAGTCAGGATTGTCGAACAGCGGAGTCAACGGTCCCCAACCGTCAGAGAGGTGAAATTTGGAACTTGCGCCATCCCACACCCGCAATGTATCTCGTAGAAGAGCGGAAGATGCAATGCACTCCGGACGTTTGGTCTGGGTATCCACAGGAGAGAAGCCAAATTCCAACCCACCAAATGACCTTCCAGATCAACCCACTGTTTTGACTTAGCTCCGTGGAACCAACACACCAGTCTACATAATACAGCTGCTATGTGATAAAGGTGAAAATCCGGGAGTCCAACTCCTCCGTGTGATTTGGGTCTACCAAGGATTCCCCTTGTCAGTCTAGGTCTGTTATTGGACCAAACAAAAACCGTAGAGGCTGTTCTCAGCTGGGCAAAGAAAAATCGGGGCAAAGCAATGGGAACCGTCTGATATAGATAAAGCAATTTTGGGAGAATGTCCATTTTGAGTACATTAATCCTGCCAAACCAGGATAGACGCTTCCCAACATGCTTTTAAGGTCGCTCTTAATCCGCTGGAGGAGAGGTTTATAATTTAGGTCAAATAAATGAGAGTAATCAGCAGACAAGTGGATGCCAAGGTGTTTCAAAGAGGCCATACACCATTTGAAAGGGAATGCCGATTTCAATCGGCTCTGCCGTTCTGAAGATAGCCTCACGTTCATGACCTCCGATTTGGATCAAATTGACCCGAAAGTGACTAACCGCGCCATATGCCTCGAATTCCTTCAGGATGGACGGGAAGGAAATCTCGGGTTTGGTAACAAACATCAGTAAGTCATCTACGTACAGCGCCAATTTGTACATTTTCTCGCCAACTACTGCCCCCTGTATGTCAGGATTATGTCTCAAGGCTATGGCCAGATGCTCCATTACCAGCGCATACAGCATGGGCGAGATAGGGCAGCCCTGTCTCGTCCCATTACGCACAGGAAAGGGCTTTGACATTACTCCATTACACCTAATCCTCACCGAGGGAGTTGTATACAAGCCGAAACCTTATCACGAAACCATGGACCTAATCCTATCTGCGCGAGCGTCCCCTTCAGAAAGGGCCAACTGACCCTGTCGAAGGCCTTCTCCGCGTCGACCGACATCACACAAGCTGGGATATTCTGCTTCTTCAGATGAGAAAGGAGCAGGATCGTCTTTATAGTATTATCTCTCGCCTCTCTCTGTGGTATGAAACCAACCTGGTCGGTGTGCATCAGTCGAGGCAGAGAAGGGCCGAGTCTAACTGCCAACAACTTTGCAAAAAGTTTTACATCGATATTGATCAGTGAGATCGGGCGGTAGCTCGCGCAGCACTGGGGGTCTTTGCCAGGCTTGGGCAATACTGCGATAGTAGCCTCAAGGGTCTGCCCCGGAAAAGGAGAATTTAAGGAGACAGCGTTAAAAACCTTGGCGAGGAAAGGTGCGAGGGGCTCCGCAAAGGTTTGGTAAAATTTGGCTGTGAATCCGTCTGGACCAGGACTCTTGTTTGACGGAGTAGATTTAATAATTTGAGCTATTTCATCCGCTGAGAACGGAGCATCCAATTCCGCCGCCATTGTTTCCGGGATAATCGGCAAGGCTGTATTGGCGATGTACTCATCGACCCTGGGACGCACACCTGGCAAATCTCGATTTGACTCAAGGCCTTGAATATTGTACAGTTCTTGGTAATAGGAGGCAAATGCGACTGCTATGCTAGTAGGGCTATGAGCTACCCCTCCCTCAGGCAAGGTGACAGAATGTACAAATGTAATAGATGCTCTTGGGTGGATATATCGGGCTAAAGGGCCGCCGCACTTGTCTGCAAATTCATAAAAGAACTGTTGTGAACGCTCCCTGAATTTCGTGTGAGCTTGGTCTAGTAAGTTCTTAAGATCGCAACGTAATTTGTTTAAGTCTAATAAAGTGGAAGGATTCAAGTTGCGTTTGTGCAAAAGTTCCAGGTGATGAATTCGGGAGAGCAGATCATCCATCAACTTAGTTTTTTCCCTTTTAATTCTCGCCCCCTCCTTCATCAAAATACCTCTGATTACGCATTTCATTGCTTCCCATTGAATGGGGAGAGGTGTGGGATCGGTTGCGTGATCTGCTATGAAATCTGAGATTGTATCGTGAGTTGTCCGTGCAATATCCTTATCTATCAAAAGATTAGGGTTCAATTGCCAATGCCACGCTCGCGAGGTGGCAGTAGGGGGATGTAATGTCAAATATATGGGCGCATGGTCTGACCACGTCATTAGACCTATGGATGCTTTGGGATTCCAGTCCAACATTTGGTGGCCGAGGAAAAAGTAGTCAATGCGACTATATGACGAATGGACTGAGGAGAAATGTGAATAGTCCCTCTCCGACAGATGAAGGACCCTCCAAACATCTACCAGACTAAGGGAGTGGATTGCTTGTTTAAAAGATCCCAATTGGGCGTGTGAGATCGCTGACTTTCCCGCCGACGTGTCCACCCGTTTATCCATGGTTTCCCTTGGGCGAAGGCACTCAGTCTTCTCATATAGCGCAGCCCAGCGGGCACCTGACCCGCATTGGGGAGGTAAACGTTAGATATTGTAAACATTTGTTCACAGAAATTTTTTTTTTTTTTTGAACCATCATTTTTATTGTTTTTATAAATATGCAGGTATAACGACATACAAAGCAAATGATCAGAGATAAACATTAGTATAACATATTGTTTTGTAACCGCGCACAGTCGGTGACAATTTGATAACAACATTTTAGAAAATCATAATACCCCTAAATCCCACCCTCCTCCCTTCCTAGAGAACATCTCCGCAGTATTTACAGTTCTTCAATCTCATATAAATTTTTCAAGATTGAATGTCTCTTTTAATTTGTGAGTTTTAGTTTGCCCAGAGTACCTCTCAAGTCCTCCATGGCAAACCAAGCTGAAGACCTATGAGGCATCATAAAAACTTTTATTTCATCATCAGTGAATTCTTGTTCAATAAACCTTTTCCACTTATGAAAAAATTTTTGTGTTAGTTTGCTGGGATTACGCAGTGTATCTAAAGACTCAATTGCGAGAACAGTCCGTCGGGAAGACTTGATCTGAGACAAATCGGGAGGCCCATCGTTAAGCCAGAATTGAAGAAGGAGTCTCTTTGCAGTTATAGCAATATAGTGAAATAGTATATGCGGTTGATCCCTTCCTATCAAGTCTCCATAGTAGTGGAAAAGCCATAACATCGGATTTAGCCTCTCCAAACCCTCACAAATTCCTCTCGCCCATTTTTTCTACTGATTTCCAAAATTGCTGAGAAGCAGGGCAAGACCAAAGACCATGTTCCAGATCCGTCATGTGAGTCTTACATTTAGGGCAGTCTACCCATCTTCCCTGAGTAGCCGGTGTCAGAGGTATATTGAATGCCTGAACTGTCCCATGAATGATCCTAAATTGGGAGTCTCTCCATCTCTCATTATGAATAAAACGTCTGAAGGTTACCCAGCCCTCCAAGACTTTCCGTGTGAGGTCAGGGTCATTCATATGTTTCTTTTATTTAGCGAAGAGGGTCACCCCTCTCGCGGGCCTCAAAAGAGGCTGCAATTTAGCATATAGAGAGGTGATGGAGATATCCCATTCATTCATGGCCAGCAAGTTAGACCACATGTTGTCCTCGACCTCGCCAGAAACATCTCGTAACCGAGAGAGTAGATAGTGGTGTATCTGACGGTATTGCATGGCTTGGAATCGAGGAAGGTCATAGGTAGTTAGGACCTCATTCTCGGTCATCCACCTCCCTTCACCTGTTTTTATAAGGTCACCCATAGTTCTGATACCTTTCTCCCGCCAAGCTTCAAAGAGCCTGTTTTCACGACCTAACGGGAAGGCGGGGCATCTCCAAGGGTTGAGTATTTTTGAGATTTTCCAGGATAAATTTAATTTTCTTCTCACCCCCTTCCATGCCATGATCGTATCTCTATAGATAACAGTACCTTTGAGGGCCCTAGGCAGACAGGACAGTGGTGAATGTAGCAAAGCTGATAGATCCCAGGATTTAGCAAACGCTCCCTCCAGAGTGACATCCGAGTATCTGTTGGTGCCTCTGATCCAGTTGAGAACATTACGTAAAATACACGCCAAATTATAGCCACGCACATCTGGGAGTTGTAGGCCTCCCTCCTGCTTCGACTGCATCAAAACACCAAAAGCCAGCCTAGGTTTTTTTCCTTTCCATAAGAATTTTGAAAAGGCTTCGATTATTTTAACTAAGTCTGTATGTTTTAGCAGCATGGGGATACATTGGAGTGGGTATAATAGCCTCGTAAAACTGACCATCTTAAGCAGATGACTTCCCCCAAGAGAGTGGCAAACCAGCCCAACCCGCCAGTTCTTTCTCTATTTTTAAAATAATCGGGGTGAAGTTAAGTTTATATGTCTGTCCAGGATATCTAGCCAGCTGGATACCCAAATATTTAATACTGTCTTTGGCAACTGGTAGATCACAAAATTGCGGCCTTTGCGAGAGTCTGCTTTTAGGATTAATGAACATGATCTCGCACTTATCTTTATTCAGGCAAAAGCCTGAGTGTTTGCCCAGAATTTCAATGTCTGCAAGAATACAAGGAAGGTCTCTTTCAGGGTTCTGGACGTATAGGACAATATCATCTGCAAAAAGCGACAGCCTAACCTCCCTAACCCCCACCTTAAAACCCTCATATACATTGCCGTTTTCCAGATATAGAGCCAAAGGCTCTATGGCCAGATTAAAGAGTAGGGGGGACAGCGGGCAGCCTTGTCTCGTCCCCTTCTGCAGGAAAAAGGAATCCGACAGGTAGCCAGGGGCGCTAATGCAGGCCTTTGGTCTGCTATATAGAGATTGGAGATATTGCCTAAATGGTCCCACTATCCCTACCAAGTCCAAGACCCTTCCCAGCCATGACCACCGTACATTATCAAATGCTTTTTCTGCATCTAGGGTGATCACAACTGGGTCCCCCCTCTCCGTTCCCACTCTTTTTCCCATAACATCTAGCAGCAGCATCGTTCTTCTAATATTGGTGGCAGTCGATCTACCTTTAATAAAACCCGCCTGACGGGGAGGTATTAAGTTAGGCATTACCATTGCTAGTCTGTCGGCCATTATATTGGAGAGAAGTTTTAGATCCTGGTTTATCAATGAGATTGGTCTAAAACTTGCCGGATCTGTCGGTATCTTACCTGGTTTGGGAATAAGTTTTATATAGGCCAAGTTCATTCTGTCTGGGATAGGGGTTCCCTGGAGTATCGCATTGTATAAAGGGCCTGTCACACACGTCAATGTCGTCAGTGAGATGATCGCTGACAACATTGACGGCTGATTGCTGGTGAGCTGTCACACAGACAGACTCACCAGCGATCAATTGACCAGTGACATCATGGAAACGATTTAAATATCGTTTCCACGATGTCTTGCTCCCGCTGCCAGCCTGCTGGAAGCGGGAGCAGGCTGGTCTCCAAGGTAAACTGTCGGGTATCTAGGCAGCGCGCGCTGCCTAGATACCCGACGTGTACCTTAGTTACCAGCCTCCTCCGCTCACCGGCTGGTATCTAAGGTACACAGCAGGTAACTAGGGTCCCTAGTTACCCGCTGTGTACCTTAGATACCAGCCGGTGAGCGGAGGAGGCTGGTAACTAAGGTACACGTCGGGTATCTAGGCAGCGCGCGCTGCCTAGATACCCGACAGTTTACCTTGGTTACCAGCTCCCAGCGCTTGTGAGAGGCGCTGGGAGCTGGAATATCGCTCGCTCCCGGTGTCACACGCAGCGATTCTGCGTGTCCACCGGGCGACAATCGCCAGGTTTTAGGACTGATTCTAAAACCTGGCGATCATCAACCAGCGATTTATCGCTGGTTGATTCACTATGTCACACGCGTCAATATCGCTGCAACGTCACGTGCAGCCGATATCGTGCAGGCGATATTGATGCGTGTGACAGGCCCTTAAGTCTCGTAAGACAGGGGAGATATGTTCTCTAAGGGCTTTAAAGAATGCACCATTGTAGCCATCTGGGCCAGGTGCTTTGCCAGGGTTAATATTCTTAATGGCTACCCCTATCTCTTCCACAGTGACAGGGCTATTCAAAAATTGTTTATCGACTTCAAGATGGCCGCGGAGCAGAGCAGACGTGTTTAAGTAGGCTCTGCCATCCACCCTGTATCCGCGGCATCCAGACCTGAGGAGAGCCCATCCATCACCAGCCGCCTTGCCATCAGTGCTAATGCACACCTGGAGCACATCTGAGGCCCATCTTGTAGCCAGATTGTGCTTATTTCGGCATCAGCGTAGGAGAGTCTTCACCTCCCCCTGGCCGCCATCTGCCTGCTGAAGCAGCACCACTGAAGACCGGCTACACAGGCCTCCAACCCACACCGAGCAGAGCGCCCATCACAGGTGAGAGACCTCTCTCCTCCCCAACACCCAGCGCTAGTTTATAGCCACCAGAGACCTCAGTGCAGCCCGGGAAGCGGGCCGACATCCACTGGGGCCTACACTTCCACCTTGCTGCGGCCTTGCTTCTAGTGTGACCTCATGCTATACCAGCCCACCGGAGACACTGGAGAAGACCGAGGGATGAACTGATAAGACGTGGAGCTCTGGTGTTCATCCAGCTCCTGCACACTGCAGCTGCAGACCGTGCCTCTGTGCCTAGCACCCTGCCATCATCTACCTCCCAGAGCGCTGCATCCAAGCACCAACACCGCTCTCCATAAGCCCAGCTTTCATCTCCTCAAGTCTGGAGAGAAATCCATCCTCCCCCGCAGCAGCCGATATTGTTGTATTGACTGTGTGTGTGGCGGGGTCTCCCAGTGAAGCTCAGATAAATTACTGTATGTGTAACAGATAAAGTGTCTTCAGCACATTGCAGCTCCCGCCCCCCCCCCCCCTCCTCTCTCTCACAAGCCCCGTGCTCTGCATATCTCCTCTCATAGCAGGCTTCAAAAAGAGCTGCCTCGGTGACTGAGCAGTGTCATTAACCCACTCCACCCCGAGATCACAGGAGCTGGGACTGCAGGCACAGAACCTGGACAGTCATGACCAACAACCCCCACCAGACACAGGTTATCTGCTGCTCTCCACACTGTGCCCATACTAAAACCCCATATACCTTTCCACTATTGACACCAACAAGCTACCTGATCTGTGGGAACTCCAGAACCATATTGAGGATAGATATATATATATCTAGGTGTCACAGCCTCCCCATCCTGTGTCCCAGCAGCATAAATACATGCAGAGCCTGACACTCAATTCCAGCCTGAAGGAGAGCAGAGCTGGGGAGAGGCAGAAAGCTCAGTGAAGCAAAGACAAACAGTTAAATAAAAAAAAAAAGATTAACCCTGCACTGCCCTGCACGATCCCACAGACTGAGGACACATGCCACTCATAAGAAGGCCCCACTATCTCAGAGCAAGCAGGCAGGGGGACACCAGATACTAAGGGAGCTACACTGGAGACAGCACCCACTAATAAATACTGGTAGACCGATTGAAGCGCTGTTGAGAAGCACTGTAGTGGCTGAACCCTGTCAGCCCCCCCCAACCTACCAAGAACCAACGCCACCAACCACCCATCAATGGGTCCTCTACCTGAAGTGCAGACAGATGCCAGTCCATCCCCACCACAGCTTTCACCACCAGTACGTGTCCCTGAACTGGCCAAGCAAGACCCTTCACAAATAGCTTTGTTAGCTGATGAGGTCTCCAAGCTCCTGATGCCAAAACTTGACCAGCGGACTGACGCCCTCCATGCCGCCCTCGCCGCAGCCATGGCCCTAATTAGTACCAACTCCCAAAAGATCACAGAGCTGGAAAGCAGAATCCAGGCCAATGAAAAGGAGATCGCGGAATTAAGGGCCTCTCTCAAACAGCGCCAGGCCGGAGAGCGAGAAACACATGAAAAACTGGAGGACTTGGAGAACAGAAACCGCCGCAACAACCTGCGTTTTGTGGGCATCCCAGAGTTGGTGGGCAGTGAACATCTCGTGGACTATCTCACTAAAGACCTCCCAGCGGCCCTCGGACGGATATTGCCAAAGACCAAATGATCATAGAACGAGCGCACAGGCTAGGTCCCCCAGGGCCCAACCAAAACGGCAGAAACAGCAGACCTCGCCCAGTCATAGCAAAGTACCTCAACTGGACAGTAAAAGAAAAAGTTTTGAAAGCATACCGACGGCAACGAGAACTGAATGTCCATGACTCCAAGATTCTTATCTTCCAGGACTTTTCCCCAGCTGTAGCTCAAAAACGCAAGGCATTTGGGCCCACCTGTCGGCTACTGATTGAAAAAAACATCAGATTTCAACTACTCTATCCAGCTAAGCTCAAAGTCCAAGAGGGTGGCCGTGCAATTATTTACGAAGACCCTGAGGTGGCGGAGAGAAGATTCCGCCATGCCACGGATGTCGCAGTGGGACGACCTAAAGACCTGCCACCTACACTACCTCCTACTATAGGAAGACAGTCATCTCCATAGTACAATGTCTCCCCCAGTGATGTCACAGCGCGCTCCTGGCGAGCTACTATCACTGATTTGCAATGTTGACTGTATTGTTGTTTTTGTAACCCCCCCTGCTTTTACCCTTTTATACTCTCCCCCTTCTCAGTCCAGGTACCAATCCATGCGAGACCCACCACCGACGGCACCGCTACTACATGTTCACTCCTGCGGCTCGCTGGGACCGACAGGAATGAACACACCCAACTGCCAGATGCTGCACAGACCCTACCTTGGGACCCAGGATGAGTACCCTTAAAACACCAGACCCTGACACCACTTACACCTCACCACACTTGCGGTTTCTGTCATGGAACGTGGCAGGCCTTAACACCCCCATTAAACGTAAAAAGGTCTTGAACCATCTAAAACGATTCACACCAGATGTGGTCTTCCTTCAAGAGACACACTGGATGGCTGACAAACCTGGTAAATTGCTAGCTCCCTGGATAGGAGACTGCTACACTGCCTCGCATACTTCATCATCACGCGGAGTAGCCATTCTCATCAAAAAGGGCCTGCCATGCACCATTAAGGACTCCATTAGTGACAGCCAAGGCAGATACCTGATACTGAGGGTGGAAATAGCGGGGAGAATATACTTCCTGGTCAACCTCTACGCTCCTAACCACGACCAACATATCTTCTACACATCGATTCTCCAGGTTCTCCTGGGACTTGAGCCTGGTCGCCTGATAGTGGGAGGAGACTTTAACCTAGTACAATGTCCCACCCTAGACCGCTCCTCACCCTCCCCACAAACCTCAGCAGCCACAACATCCCTCTTACACTTCATGGAACAGCTTTCACTCTGTGACCCATGGAGAGTGACAGACTCCACAGCTAGGGAGTACACGTGCCACTCCCCCACCCACCAGTCCTTCTCCCGGATCGATTTCTTCCTCATCTCCTCACAACTATTCCCCCAACACCATGACTCCCGTATCCACCCAATACTGATCTCGGACCATGCTCCCATCTCACTGTTCCTCACTCTAGTGGAGCCAAGCCCTCAGACGGGACAATGGAGGTTCCCATCCTACCTAGCAGAATCGGATGACTTCAAAATCTTCCTTAAATCACACTGGAATAATTTCCTAGATGACAATATCGCCCACACTGACAACACCCCTCTGCTCTGGGCCACTTCAAAGGCCGTTATGAGAGGCCATATCATCAGTTATCTATCATGCAGGAGGAAAACACACAGAAAGAAATTTGACACCTTACACACTTCCCTACTCCAGGCTCAGTCGGCGCTTGCCCTAAACCCATCCCCTGACACACAACAAGCTTACAGCATGGCCAAACACTTACTGGACTCCCACATACATTCCCAATCACACTGGCAAGTTCAAGTGACTCGAAACAAGTTCTATCGCTGGGGAAACAAGACGGGTAAATTATTAGCGACCCTAACAAAAGGCAAACAACCCTACAAACCAATTCTTAAACTACTGAACCCCACAACAGGTTTGCAGACAACCGACCAGGAAGAGATAATGCAAATTTTTAGCGACTACTATGAAGACCTCTACAGAGCTCCCCCTGCTAATCTCCCATCGATTAATTCCTTCCTGAACCCAATCAATCTCCCATCCCTGACTACTGAACAACAAGTGACGCTAGACTCGGAGATAACAGAAGACGAAGTGAGACGAGCTATAGCAGACTCGTCCAGCGGTAAGACCCCGGGCCCTGATGGTTTCTCTGCTGAATACTACAAAATACTATCCCCTGACTTAGTACCCACTGTGACTAACCTCTTCAACACAGCTTTCCTACAGGGGTCCCCATCGATAGATTTACTGACTCACGCACCATAGTTATCCCTAAACCCAATAGAGACCCGCTACTACCACAGTCATACCGCCCAATCTCACTCCTCAACCATGACTACAAACTCCTGGCAAAAATCCTAGCAAACCGCCTACAACTGATACTACCCAGCCTCCTATGCGAGGCTCAAACAGACTTTACTCAGGGACGGAGCAGTGTGGCAAACATACGCCTGGCGGTTGCTGCCACGGTCTTGGCCCAACACTCACCGAGCCCACCTGCAATGCTGATGAGTCTAGACGCCGAAAAGGCCTTTGACAAAGTGGCATGGCCTTTTTTGTATGAAGTTCTGGGCAGGGGAATTTTGGCCCGAGGTTCCTAGAATATATCCAATATCTCCACACGAATGCAAATACCCAGGTCTCTGTCAACGGATGCAGCGCACCAACTATAGACCTCTTCCGAGAAGTCAAGCAGGGATGCCCTCTGTTGCCCCTCCTATTTAACCTTTCTATTGACCCCCTACTACGCCATCTGTTGCAGACTCCTACTTTTAGGGGACTGACAGTGGGCTCTAGGGAGCTCAAGGTCGCCGCATTTGCAGATGATGTCCTGCTGGTAGTAACTAACCCCAAACAGGTTCTGCACACACTCACACACTCACACACGAACTAGAGGACATGGGAGGACTTTTGGGCTATAACATTAACTGGGACAAAACAGAAGTGATGATGTTAAGCGGCCCCTCCAGACCGTCGTGGACATCGGGGTTCACCTGCCAGTGGACCACTAGCTCACTAAAATACCTGGGAGTGCAAGTGACTAGATACCCAGCTAATCTATACAAAACCAACATCAACTTGTACCTCAACAACTTACACTCCACTTTAGCCAAATGGAAAGATTTTCACCTATCATACCTGGGCAGGGCCAACTTAATTAAAATGACAGAATTCCCACGCCTCCTCTAACTTTTTCACACTCTTCCAATCTACTTAGACCCCAAAGAGGAGAAACGGATCAACTGTCTATTCCGCTCATTCATCTGGGAGGGAAAGAAGCCCCGTATTGCCTATAAATTACTCCAACAACTGAAGAGAAATGGTGGGATAAACTTCCCCGATATCAGACACTATAATTTAGCATCCCTATTCCGAGTGGTGGTGGACTGGCTAGGAGGGACCTCCTGCTATGCCCAGTATGAGTTAGAATGCTGTCTCTCACCAGGACTAGCTCTTCCTGCTCTCCTACACCTCCCTTATACTGAACTGCCAGCTGAGGTGAGGGCGAACCCCCTCCTGGTGTCTACGTGGAAAGCATGGCAGAAAATACGCCAAAGGCTCCAACTCTCTCCCAAAACATCCCTCCTCCTCCCACTCATTGGTAATCCCCACTTCCAACACAGACATACCCACCCTGTCTTCCACCGGTGGCACTCCCAGGGTATAACATCCATCAAACACCTGATCCACCCAGGGGAACGCCGCATGTATTCAATAGAGGAAATGCAATCCAAACACCCGACCACCACATTCCCCCCATTCAATACCTACAGGCTAAGAGTTATGTGACAAAGATAATAACTTGTCTCCCTGAGCGAGAGTGGAGTCCACACCTACTTACATGGTTCACTAGGTCGAATACCTCAGGTGGCCAAATAGCCTCCAACTACAAATTCATCCACGGCACGCTGGACTATGAGCAATCCCGATTCCCGCTAACAAAATGGCAGATCGACAACCCCGCCTTATCCTACAACACAATCCTAAAAGCTCTAGACCAAGCCCGCAAATTCCTCCCCTCAGCCCGTTTCATTGAAATGAGACTGAAAATCTGCCACAGATCCTACTTAATCCCCCAGAAGGGTCATAGAATGGGGCTATACACAACCTCCGAGTGCTTTAAGTGCCGCTCCCCCGAAGCCAATCTATTCCACTGCCTATGGACATGCCCGACCATCCAGCCCTTCTGGACCAAAATACGACAATTTACCACCACACACCTGACAAACTTTGCCCCTGATGAGCCTCTATGGGCCATTTTTGGATACCTAGAGCCAGATAAATACACATGCTCTCCGGGGGCCCGTAAACTGCTACACATGGTGGCGGCAGCCGGAGTAAAGGCCATCCTGCAGGTGTGGATCCACGACCAAGCTCCTCCATTTAGGATCTTTTTAGACAAACTGTCATTCTTGCTTCAGATGGATTGGGTTGAGGCCTCCTTGCACAAGGAGGAAAGGGTGCAGTCCTTCTTTGAAACCTGGGAAAGTTTCATCTCTCTGCTCCCACAACGCATCCAAGATGACATCAGAACTTGTTTCCAACCTACAGTGTGGTATCAAGAGCAGGTACTACTAGGGGAGGCGCCCACATAGACACATGTTCGATAGAGCCGCCAAATAGAGCCACATCTAAGGGTCAGAGGTCCATCCTGGTGTCAGAGGTCAGTCCCGGTGTCGATGAATCCCGCACAACTCCCAAGGAGAGTCTGAGGTCACGCACCCTTGATGGGTGATCTACAAGGAAAAAGTACCTGTTCCAGACAACCCCTTCCCCACCCCCCTCCCAGTTTTTACCTATTTGCTCTTTTTTTTCTCTTTTTGTTTTTATTTTGAATTGTAAATGTTTTTGCTTTGTTTTCTTTTCTGTTTGTTTTGTTCTCTTCTTTTTTACTTTGCGTTTTTATTGTTTGTGCTTTGACGTGATGCAGCCACGCTCGAAATATACACTCTGCCATTTACTACCTTGTAACAGCCCTACATTGTATACCTCAGGCCATACATAGATCAATGTACAAATAATTTTATTTTCAATAAAAGTTTTATAAAAAAAAAAAAAAAAAAATTGTTTATCTTCTTCCGACACACCCGGCAGACTAACCATTTGCAACAAGTCAGTCCCCTCGGGTGTATCCGGATGCTGTCTGAGTAGAGGGATGCGTAAAATTTTCCTAATGCCTAATGGTACCTTTACACGCCGCGACGGCAGGCTGGATACATCCCGCTACTTCACGTGCACGAGCAACGCTCTCATACGGCTACAAACGGTCAACGTAGGCAGCTGTAGCTTAGCGTACCACGTTTACACAGCGCTACAATAAGCTACTATGGGCGGACCTGGTACAGCAGGGACAGCACATAGGCGTGCCACAATCTTGGATTACGAGCCGTCCGTACGATGATAGGACAGCGCAATATCATCATGATTGGGCAGGCATCGCAGGAGGCTGAGACATCCAGCACGCTCGAGCGATTGTGTAGTGTGACTGGTCAGCTCCTTAAATATGCCGCCCTAGGCAGCGACTACCAATCGTCATGCAGGAGCTTCCTCCAATGATCGGTGATGGGGCGCGGTATCCCGGAGCCTGGGTCACGCCTTAGCTACATTGCAGCTACATCGCAGGGTGTCCAGAGTTCCCTTCCGTTGCCTCTTTACACGCCGATACAGCTCGCTACCATCGGCGATGTAGCCATCAGTTTTCGAGCAGAGCCCATAAACAGATGTATCTGTCGCCGGCTGTAGCGTCGCGTCTTCAGACGCCGCTACGACGGGCTACATTGACGCTACAAGCTACATTTGTAGCCTGTAGCGGGCTGTATCCAGCCTGCCGTCGCGGCGTGTAAAGGTACCATTATAGTTTGAATAGGGGAAGAAAGTTGCCTGCCACGTGACAGTCGTGCCAACAACCGCCCAGCTTTGTCGCCAAATTTCTGGAGATTTAGTTCCATTCTATTTTTATATATGTCTTCCCTCCGTCTTGCCCACATTTCAAAATTTTCTTTAGCCTGTTGCTAGGTCTCTCTGTCTGGGTCAGCCATCGTGCTTTTATAACGAGAGTACGAGTTCCTCACCTCCAAACTGGCCGCCACAAATTGTTCTTTTATCTTTCTCTTTATCCCCATGCTGTAAGCCATCACATGACCCCTCAACACCGATTTCGCTGTTTCCCAGAACAAGCCCGGGTCAGAGCGATGAATTTCATTGTCTCTTGAGAAGGTTGACCACCATTCTCCAAGAAGGGAAGCAAAATTTTCGTCTCTAGTCAACCTCCACAAATAGTCCGTGTCTTTCTCATACGCATCCTTGGATTCCAACACCACTGGGCTATGATCAGATATCACCATGTCCTCTATTTTGATTTCAGTTACCCTTTGTAGCACGTTGGGTGAAGTGAAGAACATGTCTAATCTTGACATCACCCATGGGGGTGGGAAAAATGGGTAAACGCTCTATCGAGAGGGTGCACCGTCCTCCACGCATCGCTCATGGTCACACCCGCAAAAAGGGATTCAAGAAAGCTCCCGCTCTCAAATCCCCCGGATCCCTACACACCCCCGTCAAGGGCGATGATTGCCTCCTATCTTCCTCTGTGCATAGTACCATATTAAAATTGCCTCCTACTATTCTGTTGTGTCCGTGGTCGATTAGGAGTCTGGCTTGTAATTTTTGGAAAAAGGTTTTCTGATTTACATTTGGTGCATAAATATTATAAATAGAAAAGACGTCTTTCTGGATCTGAATGGTCATTTGGATAAGCCTGCCCTCTTCATCTACTTGTGTGGATAGGATCTTATGTGGTAGGGACTTATTAATTAAAATTAAAACTCCTGCTTTTCTCTCCACCGCACCAGACCCGTAGACCTCACCCACCCACAATTTCTTGAGACGAAAAAAGTCTTCAGATAACAGGTGGGTCTCCTGAAGTAAGGCAATATCCGTACGGAGCCTTTTAGATGTCGTAAAATCATCATGCGCTTTGCCGGGGAGCGCATGCCCTTCACATTCCAGGAGACCCACCTAACCATCTGAACCTCCCCAGACCGATATCGCTAATAAGTATTGTAGCATTAACCATGTGTGTACTATTCCCCATTATCTGAACCAATGTAAAGTGGCCAATATCCAATAAACGTACTGATTTGTTGATATATTGCTAAGGATGTCTCTAGGTTTCCTCCCACCCCCTAATGCCCCTCCCATGAAACTAGTCTCTCCACTCCTCTCACTCTGTCCCAGTAGCTGACTTCTCTTCTTCCCTCCAGCACGGCCCATATATCTGTTCCTTACCCCGCCACAGCAACCGGCTGTTGATTAATAACTGATATCACACTTTCTCTTTTTTCTTTTTTTTTTTCCCCCTCCTACCTCCTCTCCCTCTTCCCTCCCCCTTTTCTTTTCCTTCTTTCTCTCCCCCTTCCTTTCCCCTCCCCTCTTCCCCTTTCTCCTCCTCTTCCCTTTCTCCCATTATCTTTTCTCTTTCCATTTCTCTTTCCTCCCCTTCCCTTCCTCAGCCCACTACCTCCCTCACCTCAGCAACTCTACCCGAGGCTGTCCACCTCTATATTACCTTAACCAAACTTTTATCAAGAACAACTGTAGATATATTGCCATCAGGATTAAGGTTGGCATTACCAGAGGACAAGTACATTAATTATCAATATAGCATTAGTGTTGAAGAGTCATCTCGTCCTCATTAATAGTCTCAGAAGCCAATTATCCCCCCCCAAAAGCAATTATTTAAACATGTCAAAGGTTAGTAAGAACCAGTTAAGGAGATAACTTGCACAATCGTGGAGTCTGGATCGTAGCTGTGTAGTCGACGACATAGTGTCTCTCTCCTGTAGCAGTAGAATCGGATTACCTGTAAAGAGAAGAAGAAGAGAAAGAGAAAAAAAAAAAAATATAGGGGTAAAAGGGGCCGAGAAGTCGGCGAGAACTAAGTGATGCTAGATGGGTGGGGGGCGATTCGGCCAAAAAGCAATAGGATTCAGGTACAACTAGTGTATTCCCCTCCTCTCGTCTGTAGAGTAATAGAAGAATAGTCTGGCAGGTGCACATTCTCCGCTGTTTCCGCAGTTCCAGCTATTCAGTTCTACTTCTTCTTGTGCCAGCGGGAACCTGTCTGACGCTGTTGCTTGGGGGTCACTCCTCTGGACGTTGCCCCGTCGGTCATGGCATCTGAGCGTAGCCTGTATGATCTCACCGAATCCCGATCCTCTCCAGGCTCCATATCCGGTATCATCAGTACTGGTGCTTTATCCGTAGCAACAGTTGGGGGCGTCGCAGCCCTTGGTGAGCGAGTGTTGTCAAGAATCGCAGTCATAGCTTCCCCTGGGTCCGTGAAAGTCAACATTTCACCCTCTCTAGATCTGAACCTCAGGGTGGCAGGGAAATTCAGCTGGAATCGCACATTCTTTTTGTAGAGCATGGAGCACGCCTCGCTAAAATCTCTTCTGCGTCGGGAGACTTCTATTGAGTAGTCCGCAAAGATCAGCACCTTATGTCCTTGCAACATCAGAGGGAGTCTCCTGGCCTTGTAAGCCCTGAGGATTTCTTCTTTATCCCTGTGATTTAGAAACTTGGCAATAGCATGCCTTGGTTTGTTGTTAGAGGTCCCAGTGAGAGATGTACCTACTGTGGACGCATTTGCAGCACTCATGTTCTCTCTAGGAGGCCCAATTCTATGGGTACGCTCCGTCTTGCATCTGTGCTACAGACCCAAGGCTTTGGGGAGATCTACCTCGAAAATTTCCACAAGCTGGCCTGACGGGACAGATTCTGGGAGGCCCACTATCTTAAGATTGCTCCTTCTTGTTCTATTCTCAATATCTTCCAACTTTGAGAGGGCATACTCAGAGCGTTTCTGTAGTGATATTACTTGATCTTCTAGTTCTAATATTCTATCCTCAGCAGTTCCAACTCTGGTTTCCGTCTCTTTAAGCCTCTGATCTTGAGAGCCCACTTTTATCTTAAGTTCTTTGGTCGAGGCAGCTACCATATCAGCCACAGCCGCCTTAAAATCTTCAGCCAAATGTATGTCCAGTTCTTTGGCCAATGCTTTATAGTCAATGAGTTGTGACTCCTGCCATCCTCCTATTTTTACACCTTGTGCTTCTCCCCTCAGTGTTCCTCCATGCTGCTCATATATTCTGCCTCCCTGAGACTGCAGCTGCTGCTGTTGGTCTCTCCCTTGGTCCAGGACACCTGCCTGTGACCCGCAGGGTGAGTCACTCACATGTCCCTTATCTGTGGCCATCACCTCCTCTGCTGTGACCTCTCTTGTATCAGCTTTTCCCCGTAGTGTGTTCTCCTTCCGCTCTCCCTCCCCGCCGGCAGCGCGGGCGCCATCAGCCGCAGCCTCGTGCTGAGGGAGAGACCGGCCGTTCTCTACCCTCTGGGTGACATACCGGTCCACCATAATGGCGGTATGACGTCCCGCGCTCTTCACCGCCTGCCTGCTTATGGATGTGTCCTGGGAGCTTAAGGGGAGGCTGGATGGGGCCGGATTGCTGCGGCGGGTCCCGGAACTTCTTCTACACACGGCCGTGCATGGCGGCACCGGAACCGGAAGTTCCAGAAATTAATTTTAAGAAACACAAATCTACCCATTCGATCTAGTTCCACATCTTGAACTGTGTGAGCCACGTTTTTGTGAATGGCTGTACTGACCCCCCCCCGATCTGGCTGCCGGATTAGAGGCATGAAACCAGTGAGGATAATACCGATTTCGGATCTCAGGAAAATTACCTGTCTTGAAATGGGTTTCTTGAAGTAAAAGGATTTGCACCCCCATCTTGTGCATGCCATGCAGGATTTGATTGCGCTTTTGGGGTACATTAAGACCCCTTGTGTTTAGGGATGCCACTTTCAACGCAGACATGTTCGGGCCCTAGCAGTGGAGAGAGTGCAGGATCGGAGTCGGGTCCCTCTGGGGATAGCAGGGACAGGATAAGGGAGATGAGAGGTCAGGGGAGAGGAAGCTTGAGAGGAAAGACAGAAAGAAGAAAAAAGATGAGAAAGAAGTATAAAAGTAAAAATGAAACAAAAACCAAAAAGGCAGCTGACCAAAAGAACTGGGCTGCCTCCCCGAGCCTAGGTCGGGGTAAATCTACTATACAAGCGCCAGATAGTGCTCTGGAGCTGTATAAAATCACTTGCCAAACAAGTGTCCCTAAGTGGGGTAGTGACTTTTGACGGTCCACTTGGGCCCCCAGGGAAATGTCCCCGGAGAATCCACAGCAACATTAAATAACTTATTAATATTGGCAACATTAAATACTGTATATTGAAAACAGCACAGAGACACCTATCTGCTCACCCAGAACATGCAAGGTTACGAAACTCAGACCAAACAACAATTCTGTAGGAAAAATTGCATAAAATAGTACAGGATATAACATTGAATGACATTGACCCCTATCTGCATACTTTGCTAAAAAACATTAAGTAAGTAAGGAAGGGAGAAAAGAGAAAGAAGGGAAGGGGAAAGGGAATTAGTGGTAATAGTAAAAGAGAAGGAAGAGAAAGAGATAGAAGAAAAGAAAAAATAAAAGGGGGGGAAGGGAGGGAGGGAGGGAAAGAGAAGAAAGGAGGTAAAGAGGGGGGTGAGGAGGAAGAGGAGAAGAGAAGGAGAGGAGAAGAGAGGTAGGGGGTGAACAGGGGGGGGAAGGTGGGGAAAAAGAGGGGGAAAGGAAGAAGAAGTATGAGGAGGGGGAGAGAATACTTATATGAGAAAAATTAGAGAGTACCATACATACTCGCGTATAAGCCGAGTTTTTCAGCCCAAAATTTGGGCTGAAAAGTCCCCCCTCGGCTTCTCCGCGAGTATAAAAATTTTACAGCCGCAGCCCCGGAGGTATACAGGCCCCCCCATCAAGCTCCAGGGCCCCCCCCTTGCGCGGCAGCCTGTAAAGTAAAATCATACTTACCAGTGTCCAGTCGCGCCGTCCGCAGCTTGCCAACACACGATCCCCGGCTTCATTCCGCGTCTTCCGCATTCCTGTAGTCGCGGGCAATGACGTCATTGCCCGCGACTACAGGAAGTCGGAAGCCGGAAGACGCGGAATGAAGCCGGGGATCGTGTGTCGGCAAGCTGCGGACGGCGCGACAGGACACTGGTAAGTATGATTTTACTTTACAGGCTGCCGCACAAGGGGGGGGCCCTGGAGCTTGATGGGGGGGCCTGTATACCTCCGGGGCTGCGGCTGTATACAGCCCTGGGACTGCTGCTGTATACAGCCCTGGGGCTGCTGCTGTATACAGCCCTGGGGCTGCTGTATACACCACTGGCGCAAGTAATCAAGGTATCCAGATGATTGAGCGCTCCCAAGGAGATTTACCTTATGATAAGGACACTGACTCCTTTTTCCTTCTTGGAGATTTATTTCAAATGGCTTCACAGTAGTAAACAGTCATAAAAGTCATAAAAGCATAATTAAAACAACGCGTTTCGGCTATAAGTGTCATAAAATAGCCTTCCTCAGGTATATGATATACCTGAGGAAGGCTATTTTATGACATTTATAGCCGAAACGCGTTGTTTTAATTATGCTTTTATGACTTTTATGACTGTTTACTACTGTGAAGCCATTTGAAATAAATCTCCAAGAAGGAAAAAGGAGTCAGTGTCCTTATCATAAGGTAAATCTCCTTGGGAGCGCTCAATCATCTGGATACCTTGATTACTTGCTTCATTCCACGGGCTCATAGCTGGGAGTTCCGCTCTCTGGAGGATAGCAGCAGCATACCAAGGAGACAAAGACCCCTGTAAGACCCCCAGTGGGTTGATATGCGACGAAGCAAGACACAATAAAGGTGAGTTCTCTTGCCCAGTGTACTTCTGAGAAATATTGTACTTTTACATTTAGATCTGCGCCTGTTTTCTCTCTCCCCACCCTCCTCTGACCTACAGCCTCGAGGTCTATTGTGTGCAGTATACACCACTGGGGCTGCTGTATACTACCTAAGGGCTGCTGTATATACCTCTGGGGCTGCTGTATACACCACTAGGGCTGCTGTATATACCTCTGGGGCTGCATATACCTCTTGGGCTGCATATGGGGCTGCATATACCTCTGGGGCTGCATATGGGGCTGCATATACCTCTGGGGCTGCATATACCTCTGGGGCTGCATATGGGGCTGCATATACCTCTGGGGCTGCATATACCTCTGGGGCTGCATATGGGGCTGCATATACCTCTGGGGCTGCATATACCTCTGGGGCTGTATATACCTCTGGGGCTGCATATACCTCTGGGGCTGCATATGGGGCTGCATATACCTCTGGGGCTGCATATACCTCTGGGGCTGCATATACCTCTGGGGCTGTATATACCTCTGGGGCTGCTGTATACTATCACTGGGGCTGCTGCTGTATACTACCACTGGGGAGGCTGCTGTATAACTCACTTCTGGGGGTTGTATACCTGTGCTGGAGTCCACCCTCGGCTTATACGCGAGTCAATAAGTTTTCCCAGTTTTTGGGGGCAAAAGTAGGGGGGTCGGCTTATACACGGGTCGGCTTATACACGAGTATATACGGTACATAGAGATCGTGCGAAAATCATCCTAATGGGTCCGTTTACCAGAGTAAAGGATCCTGTGAAAAAGGTCTGAGATGATAAAATATAAGAGGAAAAGAAACAATACATGTGTGTGAATATCTATAAGCGGGTAGGACCCCAGAACAGTTCAGAGATAATTTTTACTGGCCACAAAATACCCGCAATGAGAGAACAACAACAATCATATCGTATGAGTAGAGCACCTTACTTGGTAATGGTTAAAGATTAACAACAAATAAAACTGTTACCACGGCGGTCGCTTGGAGACACCTTCTCCGTATCCTGATAGATCCACCTCTGAGCACATATAGGGGGTCATAGGGCGGGGTATAAGAAGAGCGATTGAAGAGGGAGTCAGGAAAGAGGGATCTAGGGAGTGGAATGGAAGAGAATGAGGGAGGGGGAAAAGAGGATGAAGATGGGGGAAGGGGAGGCGGGAAAAGAGGTGTGCTCCTGCGGATTTGATCAATCAGTGCAAAATTCTAATTCCAAATAAACATGTGTTTAGTCCAGGTATCAGGGTTCAGCCCTATGTGGGTGGGACACACTCCTCCGACGGTTTCTCTGAGGCAGCGCAGGCCTGCGCCTCCTTTCACCACGGGAGGGGGAGCATAAGGATTCACGGGCCAGTCCGGTATAGACACCGCGGGGAGGTCCAGGCCCTCCAAGAAAGTCCCTAAATCGTGTGGGCCCCTGAGGACGAAGACTCCCCGCTGATTGCGTACCTGCAGTTGGAAGGGGAACCCCAAGAGTACACAATATCCCGCTCTCTCAAAGCATCAAGAAGCGGTCTCAGGGCTCTCCGTTTTGCTAAGGTGGCCCTGGATAAATCAGCTAGAAGGTGGATCTCAGCTCCGTGAAAGTTAAACGAGCCCCTCGTATGGGCCCGTCTCATGATTTCTTCTTTAGTCTGGAAACAGTGCAGCCTACAGATAACGTCTCTAGGGTTGTCGGGATCCATGGATCTGGGTCTCAAAGCCCGGTGAGCCCTGTCGAATCTTATAGAGGTGTCAGGGGGTCTGTCCAACAAGGAATTAAAGATGGCTTGCAGAGTAGGCATTAAGTTGACCGCGCCGGTAGCCTCCGGGAGGCCTCGCACCCTGATGTTATTTCCGGCGGTTCTCAGAGTCCTCCATCAGACTAAATAGAAGTGAGAGTTGCTCAGAGTGAGCATCCAAGATTCTTTGGTGACCGGCTATCGTTTCAGTGGCCACGGACGTTGAATTCTCCATGGCCTCAACTCTCTCAGTAAGTTGCGAAACAGTGGTATTGAGGCCCTGGATTTCTGCTCTGCAAATGTTTTCTAGGCGGGTAATATAACCCTCCATATCTGACTTGGTCGGAATATCAGCCATCCTAGAATGCAAATCTTTAATCTCTTCTAATGCCGATTCCGTGTGATATTGATGGTCAGAATCAACCATGGTAGTGCCGAGAGCTCTCCCTCCTGCAGAGCCGGTCGAAACGGAAGGCTCAGCCCGCGCCCCATCACCCGAGTGTGAAGCCATGGCTGCGTCTGGTACCCCGGACAGATACTTCTGTATATTACCTTCCCTGGATCGGGTTCTAGTAGTGCAGGTTGGGGTTTGAGATGATGATAAAGGACCCCTTTTGCTCTTAGTACCCTTCTCTCCTGGCATACCAGTGTCCATGAAGGGCCTACAGAAGACCGAGTAAGCACTGCTTTAGGGGAGACAGAGATACTTCAGGGGGATGGGACTGTCCTGTTGGCTTCACAGTACTGTATAGGGCAGAAATATGTCCCCCTGAGGTGGACAGCACAGTCCTAGGGCAGTTATAGTCAGCCTTGATATTTTAGCTGTGCAGGGGTATTGTTACTGAGGTCAGGGTATATGCTAGTTCCCCCAGGGAGATAAAAATAGGAGAAAGTCACTTATCTGAGTGGTATGTCCGGTCTTTCCAAAGACGGCCCCCAGGAACTGCTGCCAGTAAGATGGAGCGCAGCACAAATCCTCACTGAGTGCAGAGGACTCAGAAGGGAGATCAGGAGAGGACAGCCGCCGCCGCCAGAAGCTGGATCTTGTTAGGTATGCTAGCGGTGTACTCCAGAGTTCACCATCAGCTGGGATCTCTCTCCCCTGCTCCCCCCAGGCAGCAGCTTATTCAGTACTGTAGGGCAGCTCCGGGAGAGGCGCGGGCTGGAAGTCCGTTCAGTGAGCCGCGGCCATTTTGTGTGTTTGGCGCGCTTTAATTACAGGCGATGGAGCCAGCAGTACACTCAGACCGGACAGGAATGTTCCCAGTGTGCAGGGGTCCCCGTAGATGCGGTTACTGCCAGGGGAGCGCTCCTTGCTGCCGAATCCCCACCAGACAAACCCCGGGGGCCGCAGGAGCTCTCAGCAGCAGCGTCCTGTAGGGTCCATCTCCAGGCCACGCCCCCCACAAACTCTATATTTTAACTGGAAAAGTTGGGGGTCGTCTTATATGCCCAGTCGTCTTATACGCCGGAAAATACGGTATATGACTCTGTTAAAGGGGGTTGCATTATTATTACCGTTATCATGAAGTGGCAATAATTATTCTGTGCAATATCTATAACTATTTTGCCATTGCACAATTATCAACATAAAGTCTTTCTGTTACTTTCTATACCGTCTATGAGAAGACTCATGACACTTTGTTATAATAAAGTATAACAAGTTTATTCCTCAACACAATTAAGCTAAATCACAATATAACACAGTTACAATATAATGGTAACAATTAAACCCACAGTTTCCTAACTATACAACCCACCCACATTAACTAAGCATAATAAAACCCACCTAACTAATAAACTATCCCTATATATGGATAGACTTATGGAGGGAAATGGTATGATACTCAGCCATGTGTTTCGGGTCCTTCCATGGTGGTTCCAAGTAGAAAGAGAGAGCGTGTGTCCTAGGCACCTTGGTAAAAACCCTAGGAAAAAGGGGCCTGTCCAACAATCCCATTCTGATTGGCTGAAAGCTATGATCTAATAGGGGCTTCTATATGACCAGGTGTTGAGAACCCATATTCTACCCACCCACTGGCCAGTGCTACTCCTCCCATCCTGGCCAGAGATGGCCACAACTGGGAGAACTGGTTTTAGTTTCTCTTCTTTGTAGCTCCCCCCATTCCCAGAAGGTGTTGGACTATTGATATACAGACATACTGTATATTGTATATCTATAAAGATACATAGGTACATATCTATATATAGTAATTATTAATCATGCCAACAGTTCCCCCTCAACAGACTCTATTACTCCAGAAAGCAAAAAAAGCAATCTATCCCTTCACTTACGTCAGGCATTATCTGAGTTAAAAAGAATGAAGGACGTAGTATTCAGAAAGTCTGATAAAGGAGGCGTTGTGGTCATCTTAAATTCTGATGATTACTGTAATCAAATGGAGTCTATGCTTAATGATTGTTCCACCTATGATAGACTCAGGGAGAAGCCCATAAAAAGAATTAACGATCAAACCAAACAGATCGTTCATGAGAGATACAGCTTGGGATTTTTCACTCAGAAAACTCAAGTATTATCTGGTCATTGACAACCCAGTAATTCCCATTATGCATGGTCTTCCTAAAATTCATTAAGGCATTCTGCCTCCACCTACGAGACCCATTGTCAGTGGTATTGGATCACCCACTGAACATTTAGATTAATGGATTGACCATCTGCTACAACTGCTGATTCAGCGCACTCCTGGCTATCTGAGGGATTCTGGTGATATAATCAATCAAATCACAGATCTAACATGGGATGACTGCTTTATGTGGATTGGTTGTGAAGTGGTGTCTCTTTACACCGCCATTCCATGATCAGTTGCATTAAAAGCCCTACATTTCCATCTCTGTAAATATAGTACGGTATATACTCGAGTATAAGCCGAGTTTTTCAGCACAATTTTTGTGCTGAAAAGTGCCCCCCATCAGCTTATACTCGAGTCACGGTGTACAGGCTGAGTGGGGGGGTTGGTGATCAGGGGCTGGAGGAGGCGGGCGGTCACGTGGGCCCGCTCAATAGTGCAATGCAACATGCACTGCATCCCCCTGTTCATCAGCGGCAGGGGGAGCGGTATGCTCCCCCATGATCAGTATATGCCCCCATGCTGCCGCACACCATAAAATAATAAATAATTTATTCTTACTCTCCGTCGCAGCTGCGTCCTCCAGTCTTCCTGCTTTTGCCGGCATCATGTGACCGGCGCAGCAGCGATGACGTCATCCCTGCTGCATCGGTCACATGACGCTGGCAAAAGCAGGAAGACCGGAGGACCCAGCGGTGACACAGCGACGTAGGGTAAGAATGAATGATTCACTATTTTATGGTTTGCGGCAGCATGGGGGCATATACTGATCGGGGGAGGGGTATATGCCAGTTATGGGGGGTTATATACACCAGTGATGGGTTGGGGTTATATACACCAGTGATCGGGGGGAGGAGGGGTTATATACAGTGCCTACAAGTAGTATTCAACCCCCTGCAGATTTAGGTGGTTTGATAAGATGCAAATAAGTTAGAGCCTTCAAACTGCAAACGAGAGTAGGATTTATTAACAGAAGCATAAATCTTACAAACCAAAAAGTTATGTTGCTCAGTTGAATTTTAATAAATTTTAAACATAAAAGTGTGGGTCAATTATTATTCAACCCCTAGGTTTAATATTTTGTGGAATAACCCTTGTTTGCAATTACAGCTAATAATCGTCTTTTATAAGACCTGATCAGGCCGGCACAGGTCTCTGGAGTTATCTTGGCCCACTCCTCCATGCAGATCTTCTCCAAGTTATCTAGGTTCTTTGGGTGTCTCATGTGGACTTTAATCTTGAGCTCCTTCCACAAGTTTTCAATTGGGTTAAGGTCAGGAGACTGACTAGGCCACTCCATCACCTTGATTTTTTCCCTCTTGAACCAGGCTTTGGTTTTCTTGGCTGTGTGCTTTGGGTCGTTGTCTTGTTGGAAGATGAAATTTCGACCCATCTTAAGATCTTTGATGGAGGAGCGGAGGTTCTTGGCCAAAATCTCCAGGTAGGCCGTGCTATCCATCTTCCCATGGATGCGGACCAGATGGCCAGGCCCCTTGGCTGAGAAACAGCCCTACAGCATGATGCTGCCACCACTATGCTTGACTGTAGGGATGGTATTCTTGGGGTCGTATGCAGTGCCATCCAGTCTCCAAACGTCACGTGTGTGGTTGGCACCAAAGATCTCGATCTTGGTCTCATCAGACCATAGAACCTTGAACCAGTCTGTCTCAGAGTCCTCCAAGTGATCATGAGCAAACTGTAGATGAGCCTTGACATGACGCTTTGAAAGTAAAGGTACCTTACGGGCTCGTCTGGAACGGAGACCATTGCGGTGGAGTATGTTACTTATGGTATTGACTGAAACCAATGTCCCCACTGCCATGAGATCTTCCCGGAGCTCCTTCCTTGTTGTCCTTGGGTTAGCCTTGACTCTTCGGACAAGCCTGGCCTCGGCACGGGAGGAAACTTTCAAAGGCTGTCCAGGCCGTGGAAGGCTAACAGTAGTTCCATAAGCCTTCCACTTCTGGATGATGCTCCCAACAGTGGAGACAGGTAGGCCCAACTCCTTGGAAAGGGTTTTGTACCCCTTGCCAGCCTTGTGACCCTCCACGATCTTGTCTCTGATGGCCTTGGAATGCTCCTTTGTCTTTCCCATGTTGACCATGTATGAGTGCTGTTCACAAGTTTGGGGAGGGTCTTAAATAGTCTGAAAAGGCTGGCAAAAGAGATAATTAATCCACACATGTGAAGCTCATTGTTCTTTGTGCCTGAACTACTTCTTAATACTTTAGGGGGACCAAACAGAATGCTGGTGGTTTGAGGGGTTGAATAATAAATGACCCTCTGAATTAACTTTTAACACTTTAAAAGAAAAAAAAAAAATTTAAGAAATCTTTTTGGCTGCAGTGCATTTCCCACTTCCAGGCTGATCTACAGTCCAAATGTCACAATGCCAAGTTAATTCCGCATGTGTCAACCAGCTAAATCTGTAGGGGGTTGAATACTACTTGTAGGCACTGTACACCAGTGATGTGGGGGTTATATACACCAGTGATGGGGGGGTTTGTATACACCAGTGATGGGGGGGGTTATATACACCAGTGATGGGGGCTATATGCACCAGTGATGGGGGGCTATATACACCAGATGTGGGGGGTATATACACCAGATGTGGGGGGTATATACCAGTGATGGGGGTATATACCAGTAATGGGGGTATACACATGTGGCGGGGGTATATACCAGTGGTGGGGGCCATATACCAGTGGTGGGGGTATATACCAGGATGAGGGGCCATTTACCATGATGGGGGCGCTATATACCAGTCATGAGGGGCTGTATACAGTGATGATTGCTATATACCAGTGATGGGGGCGCTATATACCAGTGATGAGGAGCAATATACCAGGATGGCGGTCTGCTGCATTTCCCACCCTAGGCTTATACTCGAGTCAATAGGTTTCCACAGTTTTTGGGGTAAAATTAGGGCCTCGGCTTATACTCGGGTCAGTTTATACTCGAGTATATACGGTAATTATCCCTCGGATTTACAGCATTATATTGTGCGAGTTGTTGATTTCCTGATGACCAATAATTTATTTCTCTTTAACTCCAAATTTTACATACAAATTAATGGAGTTTCGATGGGGGCAAAATTTTTCCCCTCCAACGCAAATTTAGTGATGGCATTTTGGGAGGAGAAATATCTTTTCACCACCAATAATCCGTTCTCTGAATCTATTGCTCACTACTTTAGATTCATAGATGATCAATTGTTTGTGTGCTGCGGTCCCTCAGCATCTATTATGGCTTTTTCTGACTATTTAAACAAGAATGATCTAAACCTTACTTTTATCATGTTTCATCAAACTAAAACCATTCATTTTTTGGATCTAAATCTTACTGGTATTCCTGGATATAAAATTACAACAGATTTATATCGAAAACCTTCTGCAGGCAATACATTCCTGCATGCAAAAAGCTGTCATCCGCCCCACACCATTAGAGCGATTACAGTTGGTGAATTCACACAAGCCCTAAGAAACTGTAGTAGCTCCTCATCATTTTCTAAGGAATCAGAAGTAATGTGTCAAAGAGTAAGCAATAGGAGTTATTATTCCCATCTTCCTAGTCGGGCACACCATTTTGTTAAAAAGAAAAATCGTAATGCTCTATTGAGTCATTATAAACAACCTACTTTTCCTTCTGCTCCTAGAATGGAAAATTCTGTCACTAACTCTTCTTGTGTGATAGCCATCCAATACAACCCTCAATTTAGACATATCTCATGTATTTTACAGCGGAACTTGTCTATTTTACAAGAGGATTTAGTGCTAGCCAAAATTTTGGCTCCAGGATGTACAATTGTTGCCTAAAAAGCACCTACTTTGGGTAACTTATTATCCGCCAGTTTTTTTAATCCCTCAAAATCTATTATATAATTGCCGTAGCGTCTTCCGTCGGAGCGGCGCTGCTTCCGGTGGCTTGGTTAGCGATTCCGAGCTGCTTCTCCTGGACTCTCCCCGTGGCCGCGTAGCGGCCACGGCGACTCCCGAAGCAATGCCCGCAAAGCGGGCATTGCGAGTCGTTGCAGCCTCGCGAAGCAATGCCCGCGAAGCGGGCATTGCGAGTTGCTGACACCCACTAACCAAGCCACACAAGCCCATACTACTGTAGTGTACACCGCTATAGTATACTACAGTCCCATGCCTATAAGCGCCATGGGACTGTAGTATACCATCGCGCTCTACACTACAGCCCCACTACAGCCCCTGCCGCTCTTACACACTACCCCGCCGATGCTCCCCTACACCCTAAGCCCCGACCCGCCGATACCCCCTAAGCTCCGCCGCCTATCCCCTAAGGCACCGCCGCACCCCTACACCCGCCGCCTATCCCCTAAGGCACCGCCGCACCCCTACACCCTAAGCCCCGACCCGCCGATACCCCCTAAGCTCCGCCGCCTATCCCCTAAGGCACCGTCGCACCCCTACACCCTAAGCCCCGACCCGCCGATACCCCCTAAGCTCCGCCGCCTATCCCCTAAGGCACCGCCGCACCCCTACACCCTAAGCCCCGACCCGCCGATACCCCCTAAGCTACCCCCTAAGCTCCGCCGCCTATCCCCTAAGGCACCACCGCACCCCTACACCCTAAGCCCCGACCCGCCGATACCCCCTAAGCTCCGCCGCCTATCCCCTAAGGCACCGCCGCACCCCTACACCCTAAGCCCCGACCCGCCGATACCCCCTAAGCTACCCCCTAAGCTCCGCCGCCTATCCCCTAAGGCACCGCCGCACCCCTACACCCTAAGCACCGACCCGCCGATACCCCCTAAGCTCCGCCGCCTATCCCCTAAGGCACCGCCGCACCCCTACACCCGCCGCCTATCCCCTAAGGCACCGCCGCACCCCTACACACTAAGCCCCGACCCGCCGATACCCCCTAAGCTCTGCCGCCTATCCCCTAAGGCACCGCCGCACCCCTACACCCTAAGCCCCGACCCGCCGATACCCCCTAAGCTACCCCCTAAGCCCCGCCGCCTATCCCCTAACACACCGCCGCACCCCTACACCCTAAGCCCCGACCCGCCGATACCCCCTAAGCCCCGCCGCCTATCCCCTAAGACACCGCCGCACCCCTACACCCTAAGCCCCGACCCGCCCATACCCCCTAAGCCCCGCCGCCTATCCCCTAAGGCACCGCCGCACCCCTACACCCTAAGCCCCGACCCGCCGATACCCCTAAGCCCCGCCGCCTATCCCCTAAGGCACCGCCGCACCCCTACACCCTAAGCCCCGACCCGCCGATACCCCCTAAACCCCGCCGTTTATCCCCTAAGGCACCGCCGCCCCTAACCTCCCGCCGCTGTCCCCTGCCCCTCTCGCTAAAGCCCTATACCCTAAGCCCCCGCAGTCCCCTAACCTAACGCCGCTCTCACCTAAGGCCCTACACCTCAAACCCCCGCCGTGCCCTAGCTAACCTCCCCGTCCATCGCTTACATGCCTTCAAGTCATCTGATCGTCCGTCCGATCCACAAGTCCTCCGTCCGGCCAGACGTCCTCTTCCTCCGGCCCCGGGGGTCTTCTGTCTTCTTTCCGCCATCTCCGCCTCTTCGTCCGGCCCCATCGATCTTCCACCTCCGACGTCCTCTTCGTTGTCATTAACATACAATGGAAGAAAAATCCCCCATTCTATCTCAATCAGATCTGAGGTCCTCTTCTGATTGGTCGATGTATACTGCCCTCAGCCAATCAGAAGAGCCCCTCAAAACTGAGACGCAGTTCTCATTCAGGTCCGACTTTTTTTTTCCCATTGACATACATTACCGGTGTGTCGGCGATTTTATGGCCGCCCACCTGGTTCGATTTGTCGGCCCTAAAATCGCGAACACACCGCTAATGCATCTCTATGGGCAGTCAGCCCGATTTCGGATTGAACGCCGACCAATCAGAATTCGAGCTCACTGCCCATAGACATGCATTAGCGGTGTCTCCGCGATTTTACGCCCGACTAATAGAACCAGGTGGCCGGCCATAAAATCCCCGACACACCGCTAATGTATGTCAATGGGGAAACAAAAAGGCGGACCGCAATGAGAACTGCGTCTCACTCTGACATAAAAAAATAAATAAATTAAATAATAAAAAAAATAATTTAAAAATAATAAAAAAATAATAAATAAATCATTAAAAAATAATAAATAATTAAATAAAAATAATAATAAAAAAAAAAAAAAAAGTCGGACCTGAATGAGAACTGTGTCTCCGTCTAACTTAAACAAAAATAATTAATTAAATAATAAAAAAAATAATTTAAAAATAATAAAAAAATAATAAATAAATCTTTAAAAAATAATAAATAATTAAATAAAAATAATAAAAAAAAAAAAAAAAAAAGGCGGACCTGAATGAGAACTCTGTCTCCGTCTTACTTAAACAAAAATAATTAATTAAATAATAAAAAAAATAATTTAAAAATAATTAAAAAATAATAAATAAATCATTAAAAAATAATAAATAATTAAATAAAAATAATAATAAAAAAAAATCGGACCTGAATGAGAACTGTGTCTCCGTCTAACTTAAACAAAAATAATTATTTAAATAATAAAAAAAATAATTTAAAAATAATAAAAAAATAATAAATAAATCATTAAAAAATAATAAATAATTAAATAAAAATAATATTAAAAAAAAAAAAAAAAGTCGGACCTGAATGAGAACTGTGTCTCCGTGTAACTTAAACAAAAATAATTATTTAAATAATAAAAAAAATAATTTAAAAATAATAAAAAAATAATAAATAAATCATTAAAAAATAATAAATAATTAAATAAAAATATTAATAAAAAAAAAAAAAAAAGTCGGACCTGAATGAGAACTGTGTCTCCGTGTAACTTAAACAAAAATAATTATTTAAATAATAAAAAAAATAATTTAAAAATAATAAAAAAATAATAAATAAATCATTAAAAAATAATAAATAATTAAATAAAAATAATAATAAAAAAAAAAAAAAAAGTCGGACCTGAATGAGAACTGTCTCTCCGTCTAACTTAAACAAAAATAATTAATTAAATAATAAAAAAAATATTTTAAAAATAATAAAAAAATAATAAATAAATCTTTAAAAAATAATAAATAATTAAATAAAAAAATAATAAAAAAAAAATAAAAATTCGGACCTGAATGAGAACTGTGTCTCCGTCTAACTTAAACAAAAATAATTATTTAAATAATATAAAAAATAATTTAAAAATAATAAAAAAATAATAAATAAATCATTAAAAAATAATAAATAATTAAATAAAAATAATATTAAAAAAAAAAAAGTCGGACCTGAATGAGAACTGTGTCTCCGTGTAACTTAAACAAAAATATTTAATTAAATAATAAAAAAAATAATTTAAAAATAATAAAAAAATAATAAATAAATCTTAAAAAAATAATAAATAATTAAATAAAAATAATAATAAAAAAAATAAAAAAAAAAATCATTACACAAAAATTATCTAAATTTTAATTATAAAAACAAATATTAAAAAAAAATAAAAAAAATAATCATTACACAAAAATTATCTAAATTTTAATTATAAAAACAAATATTAAAAAAAAAAAAAAAAAAAACATAAAAATTATTTAAATCATTTAAACATAATAAAATAATAATAATAAAAAAAAAAAAAATTTATTAAAAAAATATCATAAAAATTTGACGATTAATAACAATTAATAAAAAATAAAAAAAAATTAAAAAAAAAAACAAAAATAAAAAATTATACAAATATAATAAAAATAAAAAAACATAATAATCAAAAAAAAATTATAAAAATTTTAATAATCAAAAAAATTATTAAAAAAATATTATACAATAATAAAAACATAAACCAAAAAATTAATAAAAAAAAATTATCAAAAAAAAAAATAAATAAAAACACACACAGTCGTTGCTATTACACTATTTATTCACGCGATTCGCTGATTGACACTTTCCGGCCCCGTCGAATGATGGCTCTGAGCCGAGTCGTCTGCCCGCAAATAGAACCAGCGGCTCGGCCATAACATCGCCTCCTTTGTCTATCTCTATCCATAGGAAGGCGCCGTCCAATCACAATCGCCGCGCCTTTTTTGAAAATACATAGCGACCAATCACGTTCATGGCGCCAGCTTTCTGAAGTTGCCGCCCTCCAATCAGATAAGCCCGCTTATTTATAGCGCGAACTTTGAATCTTCTACCTCTTTGAATCCTCTTTGTGGGAGAACGAGAACCTATCGCTGGACTATCTGTTGGAGTATATTTCTGCCAAGAAATCCATCCTTCGTGAGGGTCTTTCGAGGACAACGAGAAGCTACCGCTGGACCGTCTGTTCGACAACATTTGAGCCGAGATATCCATCCTTCGTGCGGGACGTCGGGAAGCAAGCGCCGGATCGGGATCTGCAATTGATCAGCTAAGATATCCTTTGGACAATCTACCTTTTCACATCAGAGCCTATATTCCTGATGCTGACTTTTATTTTCACCTCTTTTTTACTATCTTTCTTTTTCACCACTTTTACTATTTTGCGCCATGCAGCGCCAATCGCCGCTGCATGGAGCGTCCGCCACTGTTCGGACACTTCGCCGCTGAAAGCGCCGACTTCTGCGCTACAAGCGCAAACTTCGGCGCTTCTAGCGGCCTCCGCGGTCTATGAGACCGCTGTGTCCGAACATGCATTCACACGCCGCCCGTACAACTCGCCGCTCTAAGATGGCCGACGCGAAATCTTCATTCATAAAATGGCGCTAGACTTCAGCCGCCGTGTGATTGGCCAGCGGAATCTTCATACACATGGCGCCGTCAATCCGGTTGGTCGGCGCTATTGTGTGAAGATGCCGCTGTCCTATCACAACTCAGCGGGGCGGAGCTATATACTTCCACTCTCCCGAACGCCGTGTCCGAAAATCGCACCAGGCGCTCGGCAAGGAAAGTTCCGTGCTTTTTCAAATTTGCCGCCGCGATTCTCATTGGATGTCGACTTCCCATAGACATCCATTGAGAAATGAGCCGCGATTCTGATTGGTTGTTCTTTATGGCGCTTTGATTCCGATTGGTCACCGCACAGCGGTGACTTCGAAACTTTTCTTGCCGAGCGCCTGGTACGATTTTCGGATATGCCGTTCGGCCGGCTGGAAGTTTGTAGCTCCGCCCCGCTGAGTTGTGATTGGACAGCGGCATCTTCACACAATAGCGCCGACCAACCGGATTCACGGCGCCATGTGTATGAAGATTCCGCTGGCCAATCACACGGCGGCTGAAGTCTAGCGCCATTTTATGAATGAAGATTTCGCGTCGCCCATCTTAGAGCGGGAAATTTGAAATGGTGAACTATGAACAAGTAAAAATGCTGTTTTCACAGTACATTCTCACATCAGACTATATATTCCTAATGCCTATGCTTATATTAACCCTTTGTTTTTACACATTATATATCAGCTCCATTTATCCATACTGCCCTCTTCTTTTCATACTTTATTAACCCCTTCTATTCTATTTCTCCTCCATTTGCTATCTGACTATCTGCAGTACTAAGTCCATTTTAATATTAACCCCTTCTATTCTATTACTGCCACACTGCCTATCTCACTATCTGCTCTACTAAGCCCATTTTACTATTAACCCTTTCTATTCTATTACTGCTACACTGCCTATCTCACTATATGCTGTACTATGGCCATTTTACTATTAACCCTTTCTATTCTATTACTGCTACACTGCCTATTTCACTATATGCTGTACTATGGCCATTTTAATATTAACCCTTTCTATTCTATTACTGCTACACTGCCTATCTGACTATATGCTGTACTACGGCCATTTTAATATTAACCCTTTCTATTCTATTACTCATACACTGTGTATCTCACTATCTGCTCTACTACGGCCATTTAAATATTAACCCTTTCTATTCTATTACTGCTACACTGCCTATTTCACTATATGCTGTACTACGGCCATTTTAATATTAACCCTTTCTATTCTATTACTGCTACACTGCCTATTTCACTATATGCTGTACTACGGCCATTTTAATATTAACCCTTTCTATTCTATTACTGCTACACTGCCTATTTCACTATATGCTGTACTACGGCCATTTTAATATTAACCCTTTCTATTCTATTACTGCTACACTGCCTATCTGACTATATGCTGTACTACGGCCATTTTAATATTAACCCTTTCTATTCTATTACTCCTACACTGCCTATCTCACTATATGCTGGACTACGGCCTTTTTTATTATTAACCCCTTCAATTCTATTACTGCTACACTGCCTATCTCACTATATGCTGTATTACGGCCATTTTAATATTAACCCTTTCTATTCTATTACTCCTACACTGCGTATCTCACTATGTGCTCTACTACGGCCATTTTAATATTAACCCTTTCTATTCTATTACTGCTACACTGCCTATCTCACTATGTGCTCTACTACGGCCATTTTAATATTAACCCTTTATATTCTATTAGTGCTACACTGCCTATCTCACTATATGCTGTACTACGGCCATTTTTATATTAACCCTTTCTATCCTCTTACTCCTACACTGTCTATCTCACTATCTGCTCTACTACATCCTTTTTTATATTAACCCTTTCTATTCTATTAGTACTACACTGCATATATCACTATCTGTTGTACTACGCCCATTTTATTATTAACCCCTTCTATTCTATTAGTACTACACTGCCTATCTCACTATGTGCTGTACTACGGCCATTTTAATATTAACCCTTTCTATTCCATTAGTCCTACACTGCGTATCTCACTATCTGTTCTACTACGGCCATTTTAATATTAACCCTTTCTATTCTATTAATCCTACACTGCGTTTCTCACTATCTGCTGTACAACCGCCATTTTAAAATTAACCCTTTCTATTCTATTACTCATACACTGTGTATCTCACTTTCTGCTGTACTACGGCCATTTTAATATTAACTCTTTCTATTCTATTACTGTTACACTGCCTATCTCACTATCTGCTGTACTACGGCCATTTTTATATTAACCCCTTCTCTTCTATTAGTGCTACACTCCCTATCTCACTATGTGCTGTACTATGGCCTTTTTTATATTAACCCTTTCTATTCTATTAGTGCTACACTGCCTATCTCACTATCTGCTGTACTACGGCCATTTTTATATTAACCCTTTCTATTCTATTAGTGCTACACTGCCTATCTCACTATCTGCTGTACTACGGCCATTTTTATATTAACCCCTTCTCTTCTATTAGTGCTACACTCCCTATCTCACTATGTGCTGTACTATGGCCTTTTTTATATTAACCCTTTCTATTCTATTAGTGCTACACTGCGTATCTCACTATCTGCTGTACTATGGCCTTTTTTATATTAACCCTTTCTATTCCATTTGTGCTACACTGCGTATCTCAATATCTGCTGTACTACCGCCATTTTAATATTCAACCCTTCTATTCTATTAGTGCTACACTGCCTATCTCACTATCTGCTGTACTACCGCCATTTTAATATTAACCCCTTCTATTCTATTAGTGCTACACTGCCTATATCACTATCTGTTGTACTACGGCCATTTTATTATTAACCCCTTCTATTCTATTAGTGCTACACTGCGTATCTCACTATCTGCTGTACTACGGCCATTTTAATATTAACCCTTCTATTCTATTAGTGCTACACTGCCTATCTCACTATCTGCTGTACTACGGCCTTTTTTATATTAACCCCTTCTATTCTATTCGTGCCACACTCCGTATCTCACTATCTGCTGTACTAAGGACATTTTTACATTTACCTCTTCTATGCCTTTTCTATTTTAGTTGCACCATCACTTTTTTTTAGGGTTTAAACTCATACATTAACCCCTTCTATTCTCTTTGCTATTCAATAACTGTGTCACTATGTGCTGCACATCTGTGATTTTACAACTTCACCACACATGGCCACAAAAAAAACCCATCTGCTGCGATTGCCGATTAAACCTTGCTCTTGCTGCGCTGTTGCGGGAATACCCATACAAACTATAGGAATACTTGCGGCAGGTGCGCCAAGTTCATTTTTTTTTGTAGCAACACTTGACCCAACTGCTAAATCGCAGTGGCCGCAAGTCCCCTTATGGTTTCTATAGGGATTACCGCTACCGCACTGCAACTGCAATGTTCATGTGGCTATCGCAGCAGATGCTTTTTTTTCAATGCATCTACCGCAATTTTATCTAAAGACCTGATGTGAAAGGGCTATAAGGCAATTTGTACATTAACCCGTTCTATTGTATTTCTGCCCCCCTTGCTATCTCAGTATGTGGTCCACTAAGGCTATTTATTCATTTTCCTCTTCTATGCCATTTGCCATTTTGTTTTCCAACACTATGTTTTATAGGGTTCGAAATGCTACATAAACCCCCTACTTTCAGTTTGCTATTCACTAACTGTGTTACTACGTGCTGTACTCAGGGCATTTGCAATTTAAACTCTTCTATACTATTTGAAATTTATTTTAACATCCACAAACTTTTATAGGATGTAAGTCCTACATTAACGTCTTCTATTGTTTTGACTATTCACTGTCTATGTCACTATGTGGTCTACTACTGGCATTTAATTACTAAATACTTTAATACTATTTTTATTTTTATTAATCGTCCAGTATTTTTTATGCCTGCCAATGCTATATTAACTCCTTACAGGCTCTTTGACTTTTTCTTTTGGAGTTAGGAGTCAGTCATCACACCGTTACGAGTACGTTAACCCATTATATGTCAATTTTTATTATTTTTCTTAGTAATGCCTCTGTTGCACTACTACCTGTCTTATTTTTAACACTTTGGTGGTAATGCTACCTGCACAGTTGACATCAGCGGTTATTTGAAATTGCACTAGATGTCCTGACACAATTGCATCCGCTTGCTTTGCTGCATTGCCATCGCATAACTGCTGCACTTGCAGTGTCGTTCCGCTAATCCCCATTGTACGTATAGGGGAACTTGCCACAGCTCCCGCCACCATAAAAAGTGTGGTCACCCATCTTTTTTTTTCCATACAGGACCTGCTACAAGTGCAAAATCCAAATTGCTGCACCTACTGCAAATAAATACATACTGACTATTATGCCAATTATAATGAGTATGGGGATTCACGTAAACGCTTGCAAGTCCTGCAGTTATGCTGTGGCTATGCGCCACATGCACCAGATGCTGTTTTTCCAACGCTTATGATGCTATTTGAAATTAATGCTCATGTCAAAGTCTCTGTCATTCCAGTAGGATATTCACTACTTTTACATACCTAATATTTTACACTCTATTACTGACTGGGTCCCCTTTCACACGTCCATTGTATATGCACATTTACATACTTTTATAACATGGCCTAAGATTTAAATTTTAAACTCGATTTCTCCATACCCGTCACCAGGGCTGTAGTTGCGTAACGTTACACTACATCACCGCATTTACGTTATTTTTTACATTGATCTGACTCTTACAATATCTCATACGCAAGTTGCCTTATTTCTTTTTTCACCCTGCTTTGTCACATTCTGCTATTTCATACTTCACGTTTAGCCCGCTGTTTCCCCTATTCCACCAACAAAAATAAAAACCACTACTTCTGATATAATACCAAAACCTTTAGTTCTTGGTAGAAATTAACCGTAACTCTGCTTTTTTTCAACACCTTATGAAACAACAACCTTGCTGGTGGTTATGCAGAAATTAATGTCATCCAGATTCTATTAACGTTTTTATTACAATGTTGAAAATTTGCTCTGATACCGTGTATCGCAAACGCTCATTACATCCATTTTTTTTGCCTTCACGGCACTTTAAGGAATTTTAACACACTCATTGCCATTCAATACTCCATACAGTTAACATCATTACATCTTTCTTTGTTACTTTAAATAAGTCTATCATTTCATTATCACAGGTTTTGGAAAACCATACTTTAGTTTTATTGTTTTTGTCTGTTTACACAGTTATTATTCATTGTTTCCTTAACTAACACACTCTAGCTCATTTTGGATTTGATTCGCTGACTATTCTTTGTAAGATGAGCTCTCCAACACAAAATATCACTCTTGCCAAGGAGGCTGCATCTACACCGAAGAAGAAGTGTGCAGAGAAAACTTTGGAACAGAGACGCCGTCGGTTAGATCAAGATAAGGCTGCTAAAGCTAAACGCATTGCAGAGGAGAGTTTGGAAGAGAAACGTGTTCGTTTAGATCTGCGTAAGGCTGCTAAGGAGAAACGTACTGCAAAGGAGACTTCAGAAGAGAGGCGTCTTCGCTTAGATACTGATAAGGCTGCTAAGGCAAAACGCCTTGCTGAAGAGACCTTAGAAAGGAGACGTATTCGCTTAGATCGTGTTAAGGCTGCTTACGCCAAACGTCTTGCAAATGAGACTTCTGCAGAGAGACGTATTCGATTAGATAGGGCTAAGGTTGCTAAACTCAAACGGTTTGGTAAACTCTCTTCTCCACTGAGACGTTTTTCGTTGGATGCTGCAAAGACCGCTTTACATACACGTATTTCGGGAGTGTCTTCTGAAAAAACAAGCCAACGAATGCAAACAAGAGCCATGACTGCACGTTCCACATGCAAACAAACAAAAATTCCAGTCACTGAAGAACCGTCTGACACAGATGATACTCCTGCCTCTTCGTGTACTGACATTTTACCAAGTGAACTGCCTTTAATACCTCCCATTACCTCTATGGAAATCAAAAAAGGAAAGGTTCGCAAGGTGTCTGTGCGTATGCGCAAGAAGGGTGTGGAGGAGAGTTCTGAAGAAAGACAACTTCCCTTGGACAAGGAAAAGTCTGCTTTGAAAACACCCCTTTCAATACAGTCTTTAGAAGGAAGGACAGAACGATTAGGCAAAAAATCTATCACTCTGCCTCAACGACGCAAACAGAAAAAGTTAATGCCTGCAGGAGATCCGTCTGATCCTCAGACTGCTGCCACCTCTTCGTCTGATCCTCAGACTGCTGCCACCTCTTCATCTGATCCTCAGACTGCTGCCACCTCTTCATCTGATCCTCAGACTGCTGCCACCTCTTTGTCTGATGCTCAGACTCCTGCCACCTCTTCGTCTGATCCTCAGACTGCTGCCACCTCTTCATCTGATGCTCTGACTGCTGCCACCTCTTTGTCTGATGCTCAGACTCCTGCCACCTCTTCTTCTACTATCTTGACTACAACTGAACAGCCTTTACTGCATCGCAAGGCCACATCAAAACGAAAACACTGTGCTGAGGAGACGCCATACAGCAAACAGTGTAAAATTTTGAGGCTTAAAAGGACAAGACAGATGCGTCAAGATACAGAATCTCCTACATCTAGACAAGTCCACTTGGCCCATTTGGCTACATTACGTCGTGAACAACGTCAAACTTCTTCTTCCACTTCTATATTGCAACAGGCAGAACGGAATTTATATTCCACTTCTTCATTTATTGAATGTTTGGAATCTACATTCCTTCCACGTCTCATTTATGTAGGATTACATAATAAATTTCTACGTTCATTCTATTCATCTCTCCTACATGAAAGGGGATTTATTGATCAGGATCATGTTATTGTAGAACATTTCTGTGGTTTCATGAATGTAATATGTGAACATTGTGAGGCTCGACATTTTACTGCTGAACGACCATCAGATCAACAGTTTACTCTTTGTTGCCACAAGGGAAAAGTAAAGGTACCATTACCTCAATACCCGCACGTCTTCCAACGCCTGCTGAAAGGAGAGAGTGAGTACAGTCAAAATTTGATGGAGAATATAAGGAGCATTAATAGTTCTTTTGCTTTTGCCTCCATGGGTGCCCATGTTTCTCTACCTCCTGGACATGGACCATACTGCTTTCGTATTCATGGGCAAATTTATCATCGCACTGGAACACTCCATCCTGCTCAAGATCAAACTCCAGCATATGCACAACTGTACATTTTAGATACTCTAAGCCAGGGTGGGGAACTCCAGGCCTCGAGGGCCGCACACAGTGCAGGTTTTCATGATTTCCTTAGTATTGCACAGAGTCTGGAATCATCACCAGTACTGGTGATTATACTATCACCTGTGCAATACTAAGGAAATCATGAAAACCTGCACTGTGTGCGGCCCTCGAGGCCTGGAGTTCCCCACCCCTGCTCTAAGCGCTACTGACCAACGGCTACAGTCTCCAGAAAATGTTAAATGTAATCCTACTTTAATGAGTATCATTGCTCTTCAATTGGATAATATTAATCCCTTTGTTTCGGCCTACAAAATGCTACGTCAAGTTGAAGTAAAGAAGAACAGAAGGCAAGAGAACATGGCACAAAAATGCCAAATATTATCATGGCCATTAAACAAGACAGAGGCCAAGACCCGAGACGCTATAACAATCCTACTGCCAATGAAGTTGCTGTGGTCTTTGAAAATGCTGATGGAGAGCCACCATTCAATAGAGACATTTTAATTCATTTGAAACCTGATCCAAATAACCCCTTGGCCCCAAAAACACAGCAAGTCAGTATTCTACACAGCAATTTAGATGCATTACTCTATCCTTTATTTTTTCCTCATGGAGAACAAGGCTGGCATGAGGGACTCAAGCATCAAGGCAAAAGTCAACGCCGGATTACACAGCTCCAGTATTACTGCTATTTGCTGTCTGTACGGAATCAGTTCAATCCTGTCCTGAATGGTGGCAAACTAACACAGCAGTACTTAGTGGATGCGTATGTGAAAATCGAGGCTAATCGCTTAAATTTTATCCGTCATCATCAAAAGGATTTAAAAGTGGAGGATTATTGCGTACTCCAGGAACATCTTCTGAAACAATCTGTTGACAAAGGTATTCCCATTGGCAAGACGGTCATTTTACCATCTTCTTTTGAAGGCAGTCCCAGAAACATGCAGCAACGCTATCAGGATGCCATGGCTATTGTGACTAAATTTGGACGACCAGATCTTTTTGTAACCATGACCTGTAATCCTAAATGGAGGGAGATTACAAACAATTTAGAGCCATGGCAGCGTGTGGAACATAGACCTGATTTAGTGGCCCGTGTCTTCAGAATTAAATTGGAAGCACTATTAAAAGAAATTAACACTGGATTATTTGGCAAAGTTTGTGCAATGGTTCATGTTATTGAATTCCAAAAGCGTGGCCTACCACACGCTCACATTTTGATCATTCTGGATAGCAAATCCAAACTAAGAACTGAGGTTGAAGTGGATAATATAGTTTGGGCTGAAATCCCTGATCCAGAAGAATACCCTCTGCTCCATGACATTGTGATGCAACACATGATTCATGGACCCTGTGGTCAACACAACCCCAATTCTCCATGTATGGATCTTGGCAAGTGTAAGAAAGGTTTTCCTAAAGATTTCCAACCAAGAACACTCATAGCTAAGGATGCATACCCTACTTATCAAAGAAAGGAAGGATCATCCTTTCAAATACGTTCAAAGATGATTGATAATTCTTGGGTTGTTCCCTATAACCCTTACCTACTATTAACATACAAGTGTCATATTAATGTTGAGGTATGTGCTTCCATTCAAAGTGTTAAATACCTCTTCAAATATGTCTACAAAGGACATGATAAAGCCAATCTTGAAATTTGCCAAACTAATATCCACCATGATGAAACACATCAATTCATGGATTCAAGATACGTCAGTGCACCGGAGGCAGCTTGGCGAATATTTGCTTACCCGATGCATAGACAATCGCACTCCATTATTCGCCTTGCCGTACATCTCCCACATTCTCAACCGCTTTATTTTCATGAGGATGACTCTGTTGACGACATCAGTTCCACAATGCACAGAAAATCTACTCTGATGGGCTACTTTGAGCTGAATGAGAGTGACCCGCATGCTCATGATTACTTCTACCGCCAAATTCCAGAGCACTATGTTTGGAAAGAAGGTGCATGGGAAGTTAGAAAGCGAGGAGGTTCTTCAGTGATTGGAAGAATGTATACTGTCAGTATGAAAGATCAAGAACGGTACTATTTAAGGTTGTTGTTACTGCATGTCAAAGGAGCAACAAGTTTTGACAACATTAAGACTGTTAATGAAGTGACATACCCAACTTTCAAAGAGGCAGCATTAGCTCTTGGATTGCTCTTCGATGACACTGTTTGGAGAAATACTTTATTGGATGCCTGTGTTCTCAACATGCCTGCACAGCTTCGTGATATGTTCGCATATATATGTATTTTTGGTCCTCCAGCTCATCCATTGGAGTTGTGGAAAGAATTTAAACAAGACTTTATCCAAGACTACTGCCATGCATATCACTCCAACACTGAGGAGTGTGAGAATTGTGAAGGATATGCTATGACTGATGTCCAAACTATTCTAAAATTTCATGGCAAAACTTTTACTGATTTTAATCTACCACGACCAAAAAGAAAGCCATACATCGCTCCACTATACAACAAGGATGATGAGTTAAGAAGAGCTCAGCAAATGAAAGCTACTTTAAATGACCAACAACTTTTGGCCTATGATGCGATCAATCAAGCTTTACACGATAGAAGTGGACAACCTAAGTGCTTTTTCATTGACGGTCCAGGTGGCAGTGGCAAAACATATCTGTATGATTTATTAATTCATGAACTAAGAGGAGAAGGCGAAATTGTCTCACCTGCAGCCAGTACAGGGATTGCAGCTAACTTACTGCAAGGAGGTAGAACTATCCATTCGCTTTACGGAATACTAATTCCAATCAATGAAACTTCCGTTTCAAGGATTAAAAATGATACAGATGCTGCACAACATTTGAAAAGTACCAAACTTTTCATTATTGACGAGTCCACTCTCTTATCTAAATATGCATTGCATGTGATAGATCAACTTTTACGTGATGTCATGACAACAGATATCTCCAAGAAAAATACAACACCTTTTGGAGGGAAAGTCATTGTTCTGGGAGGAGACTTTCGACAGTGTCTGCCTATCATCCCACATGGTACAAGAACAGACATTATAGAGAGTTGTATTAAATACTCACGACAATGGCAGCTTTTCACTCAATTGCCACTCTTCAACAATATGCGCTCCATTGATCCTGATTATAGCCGTTGGTTACTTCAACTGGGAAATGGTGAATTGTCCAATGATTTCAACCTTGGAGATGATACCATTGAAATCCCACAAGACATGATCTGCACTGGCTCAATCATTCTTGCTATATTTGGTGAAAACATTGTCATTGATGTAGATAACAATGAAAGCATTCTGATTGCTGCATCACATGCCATTCTTTGCCCTAAAAATGACCATGTGGATATGGTCAACTCTAAGGTCATGGATTGCATTGCTGGTGAATACACTGAATACATTAGTGATGATTCCATTGATCCTGATGAGACTGAAGATCCAGATCAATATCCTGTGGAATTTTTAAATTCACTTACACCAACGGGAATGCCTTCTCATCGCCTCAAATTAAAAATCGGTACCATTGTCATGCTTTTGCGCAACTTTAACAGCAGAAAAGGTCTTTGCAATGGGACTCGCTTGATTGTTATCGCTTTGTTTGACAATCTTATTCAAGCAAAAGTCATTACTGGGTCTGCAGAAGGAAATGTGGTGTTTATTCCAAGGATTGATTTATCTCCATCAGAGACTGGATTACCTTTCAAGTTAAGACGTCGACAATTTCCCTTGAAGCCTGCTTTTGCCATGACCATCAACAAATCCCAAGGCCAAACACTGGAGAAAGTAGGGATTTTTTTGCCAGAACCCGTTTTTGGACATGGACAGTTATATGTGGCTTTTTCACGAGTGAAAAGAAGATGTAATGTTAAGGTGAAAGTGCTGGATACACCCATTCAAGGAAAGTTGGTGCCTAATTCTGAAAAAGTCTTTACTAAAAATATTGTCTATAAGAATATTTTATCTTAAATTCTTTAGATATATATTACACTTTCATACATGATGGATATAACAATGAAAGCATTCACATTGCTGCATCACATGACAATCTTTGCCCTAAAAATGTCCATGTGGAAATGGTGAACTCTCAGGTTATGGATTGCATTGCTGGTGAATACACTGAGTACATTAGTGATGATTCCATTCAGACTGAAGATTCAGACCAATATCCAGTGGAATTTTTAAATTCACTCACACCAATGAGAATGCCTTATCATCGCCTCAAATTACACATTGGTACTATTGTCATGCTTTTCCCCACCTTTAACAGCATAAAAGGTCTTTGCAATGGGAATCGCTTCATTGTGATCACTTTGTTTGACAATCTCATTCAAGCAAAAGTCAGTTCTGGGTCTGCAGAAGGAATTGTGTTGTTTATTTCAAGGATTGATTTATCTCCATCATAGACTGCCTTACATTTTAAGTTAACACATCGACAATTTCCCGTGAAGTCTACTTTTCCCATGACCATCAACAAATCCCAAGGCCAAACACTGGAGAAAGTAGGGATTTTTTGCCCCACAATTCATTTTTGGACATGGACAGTTATATGTGGCTTTTTCATGAGTGAAAAGAAGATGTATTGTTAAGGTGAAAGTACTGCATACACCCATTCAAGGAAAGTTGCTGCCTCATTCTGAAAAAGTCTTTACAAAAAATATTCTCTAAGGAATTTATAATAAAATATTCTTATAGATATATATCACATTTACATACATGATGGATATAACAATGAAAGCATTCACATTGCTGCCTCACATGACAATCTTTGTCCTAAAAATGTCCATGTGGAAATGGTGAACTCTCAGGTTATGGATTGCATTGCTGATGAATACACTGAGTACATTAGTGATGATTCCATTCAGACTGAAGATTCAGACCAATATCCAGTGGAATTTTTAAATTCACTCACACCAATGGGAATGCCTTATCATCGCCTCAAATTACACATTGGTACCATTGTCATGGTTTTGCGCACCTTTAACAGCATAAAAGGTCTTTGCAATGTGAATCGCTTCATTGTGATCACTTTGTTTGAGAATCTTATTCAAGCAAAAGTCAGTTCTGGGTCTGCAGAAGGAAATGTGTTGTTTATTTCAAGGATTGATTTATCTCCATCAGAGACTGCCTTACCTTTTAACTTAACACATTGACAATTTACCGTGAAGTCTACTTTTCCCATGACCATCAACAAATCCCAAGGCCAAACAGTGGAGAAAGTAGGGATTTTTTGCCCCACAACCCGTTTTTGGACATGGACAGTTATATGTGGCTTTTTCACAAGTGAAAAGAAGATGTATTGTTAAGGTGAAAGTACTGCATACACCCATTCAAGGAAAGTTGCTGCCTCTTTCAGAAAAAGTCTTTACAAAAAATATTGTCTATAAGAATATTTTATTTTAAATTCTTTAGATATATCTATCATGTATATAAATGTAATATATAACAATGAAAGCATTCACATTGCTGCATCACATGACAATCTTTGTCCTAAAAATGTCCATGTGGAAATGGTGAACTCTCAGGTTATGGATTGCATTGCTGATGAATACACTGAGTACATTAGTGATGATTCCATTCTGACTGAAGATTCAGACCAATATCCAGTGGAATTTTTAAATTCACTCACACCAATGGGAATGCCTTATCATCGCCTCAAATTACACATTGGTACCATTGTCATGGTTTTGCGCACCTTTAACAGCATAAAAGGTCTTTGCAATGTGAATCGCTTCATTGTGATCACTTTGTTTGAGAATCTTATTCAAGCAAAAGTCAGTTCTGGGTCTGCAGAAGGAAATGTGTTGTTTATTTCAAGGATTGATTTATCTCCATCAGAGACTGCCTTACCTTTTAACTTAACACATTGACAATTTACCGTGAAGTCTACTTTTCCCATGACCATCAACAAATCCCAAGGCCAAACAGTGGAGAAAGTAGGGATTTTTTGCCCCACAACCCGTTTTTGGACATGGACAGTTATATGTGGCTTTTTCACGAGTGAAAAGAAGATGTATTGTTAAGGTGAAAGTACTGCATACACCCATTCAAGGAAAGTTGCTGCCTCATTCAGAAAAAGTCTTTACAAAAAATATTGCCTATAAGAATATTTTATTTTAAATTCTTTCGATATATATTACATTTACATACCTGATGGATATAACAATGAAAGCATTCACATTGCTGCATCACATGACAATCTTTGTCCTAAAAATGTCCATGTGGAAATGGTGAACTCTCAGGTTATGGATTGCATTGCTGATGAATACACTGAGTACATTAGTGATGATTCCATTCAGACTGAAGATTCAGACCAATATCCAGTGGAATTTTTAAATTCACTCACACCAATGGGAATGCCTTATCATCGCCTCAAATTACACATTGGTACCATTGTCATGATTTTGCACACCTTTAACAGCATAAAAGGTCTTTGCAATGGGAATCGCTTCATTGTCATCACTTTGTTTGACAATCTCATTCAAGCAAAAGTCATTACTGGGTCTGCAGAAGGAAATGTGGTGTTTATTCCAAAGATTTATTTATCTCCATCAGACACTGCCTTACCTTTCAAGTTAAGACGTGAACAATTTCCCGTGAAGTCTACTTTTCCCATGACCATCAACAAATCCCAAGGCCATACACTGAAGAAAGTATGGATTTTTTTGTCACAAACAGTTTTTGGACATGGACAGTTATATGTGGATTTTTCACGAGTGAAAATACAATGCAATGTTAAGGTGAAAGTGTTGGATACACCCATTCAAGTCAAATTGCTGCCCAGTAGTGAAATACTCTTTACTACAAATATTCTCTCTAATAATATTTTATTTAAAATTCTTTAGATACATATTAGATTTAAATACATACTTTCTAATTAAATATAAATATTACAATAAATTAGTTTAGTCATAGATGTATAGCAATAAAAAAAAAAAAAAATATTATTTGTTATACAAAAAGATATTAAAATTAGTTATTATATATACAATAGTTATTTAAGAAATATAGTCATTAGTGTACATTTTCAATTACAATATAGTATAGAGAAATATTTTATTTTAAATTCTTTATATGCATATTACATTTAGATACATAATTATTTTCTAATTAAACAAAAATATTACCATAAAATAGTTTAGCCATAGATGTAAAGTACAAAAAAAAAAAAAAATTACTTTACCCATAGCTGTATAGGAATTGACCAAAAAAATTATAAAAAAATTGTTTAAAAATAGATGTATAGCAATAGAAATAATCCCACATACCAAACAAATTACTTTAGTTTTAGATAAAGACATTATAATTAGTTATTAGATATTAAATACGTCTTTAAGAAATATAGTGCTTAGTTTTGCTTTTCACTGAAAATATAGTGTATAAAAATATTTTACTTTCAATTATTTACATACATATTCTATTTAGATACATACTTTCTAATTAAACACAAATATTACAATAATTTAATTTAGCTATAGATGTAGAAGAATAGAAATAGACAAAAATACCAAAAATATTACTTTCGTTATAAAGATATTATAAATAGGTTTTAGATATAAAATAGTTATTTAAAATATATTGTTCTTACTTTTTTAGCTTTTAAACTTTCTTTTTAAATTTCATTGTATATGTATATAAACACACATTTTGTAGTAGATTGTAGATGTGTATCATCTAAATGCTTGCATTTAGTGATAATAACCTGAAGCTCCAGCAGTATAGCTGCTGCGAGATTTTATTTTCTTTTTACACAGGGTCAGGTTTTTGTCAACAGCTAAGACTGCCTTCACATTTGCAGATGCATCTGCAGCGTTTTGAAAATGCATCTGCATGCACATAGTAGACCCTATCTTTATAATGGGACGCACGGTGTCTGCAGATGCTTGCAGGCAGCCGTGCACACACATTTACTCCTATATGTGATCTGTGCGCAGGTGGATGCCTGCATACAAATCACACACTCCCACCCTCACCAGGGATGCAACATGTCGTGTCCCTGCTGCGGAGGAGAGTCTGTGATCTGTACCCAAGCATCTGCCTGCGCAGAGATCACATATAGCAGTGAATGGTTGTGCTCGGCTGTCTGGAAGCATCTGCAGACACTGTGCGTCCCATTATAAAGATAGGGTTTACTGTCTGCATGCAGATGCATCTGCAAAATGGTGCAGATGCATCTGCAAGTCTGAAGGCAGCATTAGAGACGGGTGGGACAGCTGTTCACACACATCTCTATCTTGAAGTGTGTTCTGTACATATAAATACATACATACATATAGGTACATATTTAGACACATAGGGAAAGAATATACATTTTCATTTTAAATCTGACTTATTCTGCTATTTGTGGAATTTATAGTGTGAACACATCAATTTTGACACTTGCTGTCTAATGGTGACCTACAGCACTCTTACTGTAAGTTGCATGAAATGTTAATGCAATTTGTGCTTTACTTGCAGTAGTTGCGGCACATGTGCTTTCAACAGTTTCAACTGCCAAAATCACAGTTAGCTTTGATTTTTAGTGGTTGCATTTAGTCAACCTGTTAAAGCTGTGCTTGCCGTATTTACTACAAGCTAATTGCAAGTTCCATATACATTACATGTTACTTGCTAAAAGTGAGCTGTAGGTAGGTCCTTTGGTGCAAAGTGCAGAAATTGTATTTGGTTATTCTACACCTTCTGCAAATAGCCAAAAAATATCTGCTTTAAAAGGAGTCTAACTATTAATTATTAGGGGTAGAGTAGAGTAGGTCCCACCAGTTGTAAGGCTACCTTCCCGTGGTTGGTGGGGAAACATGTACTGGCTCAATCATAGATTATTAATATTCATATATAAATTGAATATACGTAATCTGTACAAAACATCAGTGCCAGTATCTGTACGAAAAGCCTTGCCTTAGAATCATGACATGTACTACACTGACATATACCATACAAACATTGGTAGTTGATAGATAGATATCATGTCTTATGTGCATTATTGTCAAATTTGAATGAATAATGTATATATGCATGCTACATTCCCGATTCTTTACAATTGGGCCGCCATCTATCATGGAATAATTGGATTATTAGTTAAAAATCTAATTTAATAAACTATACACCAGTTCTAGAATCCCGATGCAATCGCATCGGGCTCACAGCTAGTAGAAAAATACTTGGCTAAACTTCAATGGTTTCTTTCAATGTGGGGCAAACCGTTGTCAAACATGTACTGTAGCCCACAGATGCACAACATTTGAGAATCACAATCATCAAAACACTTACCCCATCCGTAGTTTTATAAACTGCAATAGTAGATACGTAGTTTATTGTATTAGGTGCACAAACTGTGACCTTTGTTATGTGGGCTGCACGTCTCGCAGGCTGAAGATTCTCATCAGTGAACACTTGCGGGATGGAATCAATTACAATACCTTGCCAAATTTCACAAGGAATGCCTCAGCAGCATCTAAATATTTTGCTATACATCACAACCACAGTGTTGAAACTATGTGGGTCTTTGGAGTTGAGAAGTTAACCTCTTCTGGCCAGGGCGGGGATAATTTAAGAACCCTATTCATACGAGAAACGTACTGCATTTTTATGCTTGGGACCAGATATCCATCTGGAATGAATCTCAGACGAGATTTAATGTTTCACTATTGATTGCTTCATGTCACATGTTGATAGATAGACTGCAAAAGATCCCATACATATTTTAGTAACTGTTTATTGTGAAATAAACACATACAAATAAAAGTATATTAAGCTCAAAATAAAAAATAAAAAACAATTAGGAATTTTATGTGCTGTTCATTTGACTTATGTTAAGAGATTCTGGCACCTGCACATAAGAATTTTTCTAACTTTTCTTATCTATGTTCTGCTGTAATCTAGTATTAATAGATAAATATCATCTAGGAGTTTTTGTACCCTGTAATTTTTATTAATTTTATGGTTTCTGCATTTTTTATATACCTTTTTTGTGCTTTAAATTTTTCTTTTTCTTGTTATTGTAATTCTTTGTTTCTAATTGTTTCTAGTTGTTTATTGTGGGTATTTTTTGATTTATTCTGTTAAAACAAAGATCTTTTTCACATTGTTTGCACTGTTTCTGGAATATGAACAAGAAAATGCTTTGGGTAAATAGCTTTAATTAATAACAGCTGTGAGTTTTAAAACTCAATTTCTACACCTATCTATTCTAATAAAACCCTGATGGTACCTTTACACGCCGCAACAGGATGGTGGCAACAGCCGGGTACATGCGAGAAATGTATCTTGCACCGCCAAATCAACCCGCTGTAGCGGCGTGTGAACACGGTTGTTGCCACCCGTCACTTGAGGCACCTGTTTCAGAGCAGTGCCCTAAAACAGGTGGATGCCAAGGCGATGGTTGCGGCTTGTATCGGCGTGTAAATAAGAAACAGAAGGGTTGTTTCGACACCAAGCTATGTACCTGGTATGTATCTGGGGCGTGACACAGGCTCCGGGTTACTGCGCCCCACAAGCGATCATTGGTGGAAGATGCTGCGTTCCGATTGGCTCTTCCTTCACAGGCCGCCATCTTAGATGAGCTGTCACTTCAGCACTACAGATACGCGCCGCCGTATGCACGATCATACATTAGTACAATTACGCGGACACACACTTGCGGAAGGCAAAAATATCAATGCGGCATGGTCCTTATATAGTGTGCACATTCTCTTAACACATAATAACGAATAATGCTTGTACACAGCGCACAAGTGTGGTTTACGCTCCGTCCTGGCTTATTGTACTGCAGATGCCCTAGAAGTGCTTCTGCCGTGTCACTGCGCGCACTATCTCATGTGCGCATTGTCATACCACATGCAAAATGATAATTCAATAGACAGCGCACAAGGTCGCGTTACGCACCGCTCTGTGGGTCTTGTTCTGTAGGTGCCGCAGAAGTGTTTCGGCCGTGTCACTGCGCGTAGGGCGACTTTGAATGGTGTGTCACCCCGCCAGTGGCCGTAATGACGTCATGACGTTGGTTTCAGTTTCACTCTGCCTGCAAGGTGCAAGCCCCTCCTCTGCACACAGCATTGCAGTTATGGCGGCCGCACAGCGCGCTGCAACGTGGGGGATGGCAGAGTTACTGATCCTTATAGACCATTGTGACCGTTTCGATTATTGGGGTCACCATCACCACCGGCATCCCAGGCTGCGCAATCGCGCCACCATTAGGCGGATCCAGCGGGCCCTGCTCAACAAACTGGGGGTGGAGAGGACCGCTAAAGCCGTCCAAAAGAAAATCGCGGACATGAAGCAGAAATGCCCTGGCCGCATAGTGGACATCCGTGCCCGGATTGCCAGGCTGCGTGGTGAGTAATTGTTGGGGCCAAATACACATTTGCCCATGTATAAGCACAAAACAACACACATATGTTGACAAACATATTATAAGGAGACTGTGGGCTACAGCGAAAAAATTCAGGGAAGGAAGGTGTATTCCGGTCCGCGCTGCCAGGTTCATTCACATCAAAGAAAAAACAATAATCGATGTTTGATCCAATCCTTCTTTTATTCTCCTCCTACGCGTTTCAGTGCCCACCTGGCACCTTCATCAGGGATGCATCCACCCCATCAAACCGATCTTATATATAGTGACATTCATATAATGATTAGTGGGTGTTCCCAGTCATGTGACGTCAAAAACGTCACATGACTGGGAACACCCACTAATCATTATATGAATGTCACTATATATAAGATCGGTTTGATGGGGTGGATGTATCCCTGATGAAGGTGCCAGGTGGGCACTGAAACGCGTAGGAGGAGAATAAAAGAAGGATTGGATCAAACATCGATTATTGGTTTTTCTTTGATGTGAATGAACCTGGCAGCGCGGACCGGAATACACCTTCCTTCCCTGAATTTCTTGGTACATCTCCACGTGAGTGGAGCCGGTGGAAGTCCAGCAGCAGCTATCAGGATATTACTCTATGAGCCTTCAAGCCAGTTGTGGGTCACACAACTGGAGTAGGTGAGTGAATTGTCTTTTTCACCACTATACGAACTAGTGTCTAGTGATAAGGGCACTATTGCACCTCTTGTCCCCCTCCCCTCTCTCTTTTTTGTGGGCTACAGTGGGACACATGCAATGGGGTAACATATATTCAACAGAATATTGAGGGGGTGCCTACACATCTGCCTTTTTTTTTAAATCAGATATATTTTATTAATGAAAAAGTACAAATAACAAATTATTCATACAAAACATATACATTTTCTATATATATCACGTTCCGGCCCCAAACTCTTTCCCCCCGGCCCCCCTCCCTCCCTTCCTTTTTTGAATCAGAAAAATATTATTCATATGTAATGAAATTAATAACATACAACTGTAAAACCGCAATTTTCCATTTTTGATATTATAAAGAAATCCCTTTCCCTCACCACCCACCCCCCTTTACAGACAGCAACATTTTTTATTTCTGAGCAATATATGTAAGATATAATCAATAATTACCCTAAACATCTGATGACCCTTTACACACCATTAGACACATCTTTGCCGGAACATCTTTTCCAATCTTAGCCCTTACACCTTCCACGCTGCCCACAAGTTATCACATAATTTAGCATTTTTACGTTTATGGTAGATTTTTTCCTCCATCCGCACCACATAGTCTACTTGACGTATATATTCATGTTTAGTAGGAGGCTCCATTCGTACCCAATATCTAGCTATGACTTTTCTAGCAGCATACAAGAGTCTGGCAACTGCTAGTTTCGCAATATCAGTGCCCGCCACCTCTTCCACATATCCCAACAGGCAGACCACTGGATCTCTAGGGATTACACAATGATAGCGATTCCCAATGAGAGCAGCCACCTCAGACCAGAAACCCAAAATATGCGGACACCCCCACATGATGTGTAGGATACCAGAGGCTTCAGCTCTGCATCTCGTACATTCCGAGGTCTCCCGCACCCCTATTTTATACAAAAATTCAGGTGATCTGTATGCCCTATGTACGAGAAATAGTTGGGACATTCTAGCCGGTTCATTTAATGATAATTTGGGAATATACTCTAAGATGGACTCCCATTTGTCATCCTCTATATTACCAACGTCTGCCTCCCATCTTTCCTTCGCCGCAACAGGGTATTTCAGCAAAAAGGTGTGAAGCAGAGCGGCATAAATCTCAGATATAACCCCTTTAGTACGCCCCTCTTTGCAGATGTAATCGAGGATAATATCTTTCTGGATAACCATGGTCCCCTTTTTCCTCTGTTGAAGGAATGCGTGTTTAACCTGCATATACTGGTAACCGTGTTTGTCTGACAAGTGAAATTCCTCCTTCAGCATTGCTAAGGTTTTGAGAGTTTGATCATTCATCAGTTGATAGACAAACTGCACTCCCTTTGTCTTCCAGTCTTTTAGGTCACCCATGCTATAGAATTCGCCTAGATGTTCGTTATCCCATATCGGAGTGTACATTGTCAGACCCGTCAATCCTCTAACCTTCTTCACTCTCATCCATAATGTTTAATTCACATGTCGGGTATTTTTTACCCATCCGTCTAAACAGCCCTGACTCTAAACCTGTTACCAAAGGGCGTGTTTTAAGATGCCGCTCCAAGACTTCCTGAATTGTTCCCTTTATTGCCCTTTCTGCCCATCCTCTAATATGTTGGGACCGTGCCGCCAAAAAATATATCCATGAATTTGGTAATGCCAAACCTCCCTCCTCCTTTGGCCTTTGAAGAGTCTCCAGTTTGATCCTTGGCTGTCCCCGCCCCACACCAAATCTCTAAAGATAGCATTGACACGTTGGAATATCGGCTGAGGAATCCACACCGGGGAATTATGTAGTGCATATAACAATTTGGGCATGAGTACCATTTTAAGTAAGTTGGTACGTCCCACCACCGAGAGGCGCATTTTACTCCACGTAGATGCTTTATGCTTTAATTTCCCAAGTATCGGGTTTATATTCAATTGCAGATAGTCCCTCACTGGTAGTGCTATGTTAATACCAAGATATTTGAATTCCCTTACTAGTTTGAGTTGCGTACGTTCTACCTGCTCAACATCTGAACCATCTAGGGCATCTACTCCCAGGATGTGAGATTTGTCCCAGTTAATTTGCAACCCAGATAGTAAACCAAATCTATTAATTATATCTATCGCACCCTGCAATGAATCCTGAGGGTCTTGTAAAAACAAGAGAATATCATCAGCGTATAACGCCACCTTTTCTTCCACCACACCATATCGGAACCCCTTCACCGCCCCCAACCGCCTCAGCACAGCAGCTAACGGCTCTATGGCCATGGCGAACAGCAGCGGAGAAAGGGGACAACCCTGCCTCGTTCCCCTGTACATGTTGAATATATCTGAACGTTCCCCATTAACTCTCAGTCTAGCCACTGGGTGTTTGTATAATAATTTCAGCCATGCCATAAAGACCGGACCTATTCCCATCAATTGGAGAACTCGCCAGAGATAGCTCCACTCCACTCAAAGGCCTTCCGAGACCACCACCCTGTGTCCGGCATTATCGGCAGTCATCTGCATATTAAAAAATAGACGTCTCAGGTTAATGGCCGTTGACCTATTCGGCATAAAACCCGACTGATCCGGATGGATCACACCAGACACCACCCGGCTCAGCCGGGTAGATAACACTTTGGCTAGTATTTTTACATCTTCCGGGAGTAGTGAAATGGGTCTATACGAATCTGGTCGTGTCTGGTCCTTATCTGGCTTTGGCAGAACCACCACAGTAGCTTCTCGCATTGATGCTGGCAACTCTCCCTTTTCCAGAGCCGCTGAAAACACGTTTTTCAATTTTGACAGTAGTGTCTCTCTAAGGTGTTTATAAAACTCTGTTGGGAAACCATCCGCCCCCGGGGCTTTGTTATTTGCCATTGACGACAGGGCCTCTTCCATTTCCTCTATTGTCAGGGGACTACACATCTGCCTTAACCTCAGTGTTTTTGGTCCAAAGATGAGTCCACAGTGTTAGTTGCTCTACACACAATACCCATACTACTGTCTCATACACACACTACATGCATAACACATGACCTCATCCCATATCTGGACTACTGGAAACACATAGCCCAACAATGTAAATGTGGAAACATCTCTGTGCTGAACCCTTCTTCTGACATCTGAATGATTGTTTCTTCAAATACAGATGTCGCTGACTCCTCATCTGATGAGGCTCCCCTGGCACCACCCGCAGGTGGACCACCAACCCCACCGGCTCCAGAGCCAGCTGCCACACCATCCCCACCAGGGAATAACCCGTCACCAGGGCATGAGGAGGAGGAGCAGGAAGACCCATCAGGGCTTCAGGAGGAGGAGCTGCCTTCCCCATCAGGTCCGCCCGCGGCAGATGCTGATGATCCAGTGGGGCCGGAGCCTGAGGTGCCATCGCCTGCTGGCCAGGAGGAGGCCATGCCTCAAGCAGCAATTGAGCCAGCCTTGGAGGATTATGGTGGTAAGTGTTTTTTGTTGTGTGCTATGCCCTGCACACTGTAAGCAGTGTGTTGGTTTTGGGTCATTAGGATTTGCACCCATGTTGTGAATAATTTTCTTCACCCATTGTTGCAGATGGAGAATGTGCTGGAGCTGCGGGGTGGAGTGTCAGTGCCTCCCCATCACCCCCTGATACTGAGGAGGAGGTTGAGCCCGAGGGTAAATACCATATTTGTTGTTTGAACATACCAAACCACCATAGGGACTATTAGAATGTAAATGTTTGTTTTTATCACAATACAGGTGTACCTACCATGGAGGACGTGATGAGGGCCCACCATGATTTCGCCCGACGGCTACACCGGGCACACTGACGCGGGCTGCAAGACCTGGCCCAGTTGAGTGCCATGATGGCTGCCATGCAGCAACATCATGGTGGCCTCCAATGATGTGGCACAACACCCACACCTAAAAGGGCTGACCTGCCTTGTTGGACAAAAAATGTTGACTGTTGCCTTGTTGGCTTTTTGTTTTTGTTTTTTATGCCCCCGTTGGGCTCTTTTCTTATAGTGTCCCACATTGGGACCATGGGGAGTGTGGACTGGCTACCCTGTTGGCCTCTTTTCTTATAGTGTCCCACATTGGGACCATGGGGAGTGTAGACTGGCTACCCTGTTGGCCTCTTTTCTTATAGTGTCCCACATTGGGACCATGGGTAGTGTGGACCGGCTACTACTAGCCGAAAACATAATTGTGTCTATTGTGGCAAATATCTGTCACACATGTTTGTTGGCAATAAAATTTCTGACAACTATTTATGTGTGTTCCTTGATGTCACAACACACATGTATTGTTCCCCAACATGTACATTCCATAACTGTGTTACCCAGATGAGCACACCTCTTTGAACTACAACGACATGTTAGCAGCCCACATGGTGCTCCTGCTCTGGGGCCATTGGCCACAATGTGTGGATAGTGTCCACTATATTTTGACCCTAAACATTCAGCCCCGCACATTTAAAAATTTATTGGCAAAAATAAAGACAGAATTGTGTGCATCCAAAAAATGTATTACATCATAACCAATCAAAAACATAAATAAAATACACAGGCCGATTTTGGACAAAAAAAAATGTAACACAAAATAAAAGGGCTAATGTGCCGGGGTCATAATGTGATAGTCCAGACGGCCAATTACAGTTAGGGCCAGAAATATTTGGACAGTGACACAAGTTTTGTTATTTTAGCTGTTTACAAAAACATGTTCAGAAATACAATTATATATATAATATGGGCTGAAAGTGCACACTCCCAGCTGCAATATGAGAGTTTCCACATCCAAATCGGAGAAAGGGTTTAGGAATCATAGCTCTGTAATGCATAGCCTCCTCTTTTTCAAGGGACCAAAAGTAATTGGACAATGGACTCTAAGGGCTGCAATTAACTCTGAAGGCATCTCCCTCGTTAACCTGTAATCAATGAAGTAGTTAAAAGGTCAGGGGTGGATTCCAGGTGTGTGGTTTTGCATTTGGAAGCTGTTGCTGTGACCAGACAACATGCGGTCAAAGGAACTCTCAATTGAGGTGAAGCAGAACATCCTGAGGCTGAAAAAAAAGAAAAAATCCATCAGAGAGATAGCAGACATGCTTGGAGTAGCAAAATCAACAGTTGGGTACATTCTGAGAAAAAAGGAATTGACTGGTGAGCTTGGGAACTCTAAAAGGCCTGGGCGTCCACAGATGACAACAGTGGTGGATGATCGCCGCATATTTTATTTGGTGAAGAAGAACCCGTTCACAACATCAACTGAAGTCCAGAACACTCTCAGTGAAGTAAGTGTATCTGTCTCTAAGTCAACAGTAAAGAGAAGACTCCATGACAGTAAATACAAAGGGTTCACATCTAGATGCAAACCATTCATCAATTCCAAAAATAGACAGGCCAGAGTTAAATTTGCTGAAAAACACCTCAAGAAGCCAGCTCAGTTCTGGAAAAGTATTCTATGGACAGATGAGACAAAGATCAACCTGTACCAGAATGATGGGAAGAAAAAAGTTTGGAGAAGAAAGGGAACGGCACATGATCCAAGGCACACCACATCCTCTGTAAAACATGGTGGAGGCAACGTGATGGCATGGGCATGCATGGCTTTCAATGGCACTGGGTCACTTGTGTTTATTGATGACATAACAGCAGACAGAGTAGCCGGATGAATTCTGAAGTGTACCGGGATATACTTTCAGCCCAGATTCAGCCAAATGCTGCAAAGTTGATTGGACGGCGCTTCATAGTACAGATGGACAATGACCCCAAGCATACAGCCAAAGCTACCCAGGAGTTCATGAGTGCAAAAAGTGGAACATTCTGCAATGGCCAAGTCAATCACCAGATCTTAACCAATTGAGCATGCATTTCACTTGCTCAAATCCAGACTTAAGATGGAAAGACCCACAAACAAGCAAGACCTGAAGGCTGCGGCTGTAAAGGCCTGGCAAAGCATTAAGAAGGAGGAAACCCAGCGTTTGGTGATGTCCATGGGTTACAGACTTAAGGCAGTGATTGCCTCCAAAGGATTCGCAACAAAATATTGAAAATAAAAATATTTTGTTTGGGTTATGTTTATTTGTCCAATTACTTTTGACCTCCTAAAATGTGGAGTGTTTGTAAAGAAATGTGTACAATTCCTACATTTTCTATCAGATATTTTTGTTCAAACCCTTCAAATTAAACATTACAATCTGCACTTGAATTCTGTTGTAGAGGTTTCATTTCAAATCCAATGTGGTGGCATGCAGAGCCCAACTCGCGAAAATTGTGTCATTGTCCAAATATTTCTGGCCCTAACTGTAAGTGCATTGGCTAGTAGTGTCTCACATGCTCCTCATCCTCCTCTGTCTGCTCTGACAATGCGGCCCCCCCCCTCTCATGGCAGCCCCGCCCTGCCCGAGAGCGTCGTGATCGAAGACGACGTGTTGGGGTGCGTGTCGGGGCCAGTCTTCTCACACCCTGTGGTGGTTCTGCGGCCGAAAGGGGCCAGACGGTGTTCCTCATTGGGGATGGTATGTGACATCCCCATTGCAGGGCCCCATCTTCGGCCGCATCAAGGACACGGTCAAAGACCCGCTAAGCAATCTGGCGTTGGAGTGGCTCCACCCTTGACATCCTGTCACTCATGTGGAGGGCGTAGCTAGAGATGTGGGTCCGCTGTTCGTCCAAAAGGACCTGGCGGGCCCAGGTGCCCAGCTCGGTCTCCGGTGGAGCAGGTCGTCACCTTCGCTGGATAGCCGAGCTGGGCCCTGGGTCCAGACCCACATCACTAGCTCCATCCTCCTGCTCAGCCACAGATGGACTTGGCTGAGCATCACCAGCGACAGGATGCTTAGAAATGGAGCCGGGCCGCTCAGGGGCCTGTGAAAAGAAAAACAAATTTACTAAAAGCACCATCATTTATGTAAATTGGCCATAGGCCAACAATATCCCAAACCACACACAACACACCAGCACCCAAAAACCAAGACACCAGAAAGATAGAAGGCTAGTGACCCAAACAACTGCACGTCTCCTGAACACTCACCTGTAGCATCCCACGTACTCTGCGTAAAACATACATATGTGGCATTCAGAGTGCCCTAAACAAAAAATTATATGTGACCACAGGAGATTGATGCTGGCTTAAATCCCGTGCAGGGTCATGTGGCCCAGCTTGACGTTGTGAGCCCCAAACCAAGAAAAATAGGACCCGCATACATTAAACATACACTACATGGGCCAAAGGCCACAGACATGTTTGCCTTCAGCATTTACGACATGTTGCTGTGTCCGTCATCAAATACTAAACAAAGCCATCATTTATAATCTTGGAAACTAGCCCCAAAAGACCCATATTTCTGGTAATTACGGAATTGGAGAAGGGCTTTGTGGATAGATTTTAGATTAAACCAGCCAAGCCCCTGAGGACACATGACACATCAATAAATGGTTTGGCAGGACCTGACCCAAATATCACAATGGGGTTGTGGGGAAGCATGCAGAGAAGCACACATGTGATGCAAGCATTGTGGGCCACCACCGTAACACAATTACCCACCTCCTGTGGCGCAGATGGATCTTGGCCCGGGCCTACATGGGACTCAGGAAGGGGCCTGTTGGTCCGCGTAACACGCGAGCTACCGTGGCCAAGGGTGAAGGTGAGGAGGGGATAGTACCATAATTTTGGCAATGGTACCTCCTCACCTCCAGCCCCTGACCGACGGTCGGTGTAGTCTTGGTGAGCCCGCGTGAATGCGGACCGCATGTTTTTAATCTTTTGGGCCACCATTACCTGGTCCCACCTCTTGCCTTGCCTGGGGGCCAGCCTATTGGCCAGGTCGTCAAGAGGCCTGTAGGCCTCGGCCCTCGCTGCCTGATTGCGATATTCAGGCAGCGATGAGCGCCACAGGCACTCGTGTCCTTGATAGGCTGTGAGAAGCTGGGTATCGAAATCCACGCTACCCCTCGGCATCTGTGTGGAGAAAAACACAAATGTAAACATTTAGTACACCACGCATACAACATTAAACCCATGCTTGGGAACAAATTAACATAGTGGCAGGCTAAGTTCTTGTTTTTCTGGCCATGAAGCTGTTCGCCAACATGTATGTTTGCATGTGGGAGAACCTTTCTCCATGTGCAAGATATCAGCTCGGCTACACATGTCTGGACAGATTAAGCTCGATACATATGTGGACAAAGACACATGGTGGCAACAAGGATTACACCAAAAATTAACCATTTCAAACATACCTAAACATGGAGTGAGGGAACATGCTGGCAGGGGCACATCTGCACCTGGCCATGGTGGGCAACATATAATCTTGGTCCTTGCCACAATGTGAAAGGTTTGCCATGTGTTAAAGGAGGACTGGCTGTCTGACACAACACCACATGCTACGGCTTATGGGCAAACACATCATCATCTTGCTCTTACTACACCCATGAACACCCTACTGTAGGCCATGCAACAACCATCCCCTGGCCAAACAGGCGCACATTACAGGGATCAAATGTTGAAGCAAATTACTGGGGCCAACCAGGCCTTAATATTTTGGGCGCCAAAATTACAACAATGTATGTAATACGCAGTGGCGTAACTAGAGTCTGGTGGGCCCCGGTGCGAAATTCAGACCTGGGCCCCCCCCCCCACGGGCACACGTTGGTCGGATGCCTGGGCCCCGTGTAACGTTCAAAGTTCTATAAAGACTCACAAATTGACCCCTCTATGTATTAATGTCCCTCACCCTACTATATATAAACCTGGAATGTGGCCCTTATCGTGGTATATATGTTCCCCTTTCTGGTATATATGGTCTTCCTCCTCCCGCCATGATAGGTGTCCAATTATTATTATAACACATCCCATATTCCTCAATATATTACAATATATCCCCATAGTCCTCCATGTATTATAATGCATCCCATAGTCCCCCATTCATAAGGTAGCCCCAATAGTCATCCAGTTATTAGAATGCACCCCCACCATCCTACATATAGTAGCCTCATAGACCTCTATATAGTATAATACAGCCTCACAGCCCTCTATACAGTATAATGCAGGTTCCGTCCTCCATGTAGTGCAGCCCCTATAGTACAGCCTTATATATGCAGCCTCATAGCTCTCCATTAGTGCAGCCTTATATCCCTCTATATAGTGTGTTATATATGCAGCCCCACCGAGATCTGAAAAATAGGATTAGTGACAACTGCACAAAACAGTAGACTCACTCCAAAACCCAGTGTCACCCCCCATATTAGCTTATTCCAGTAGTGGAGTCTTCTGCTCTCCTCTCAACTTCTGTATCTCTCGCTCTCCTCCTCCTGTGTCCTCCATTCTCCTGCGTCCCCCACTCTCCTTCTCCTCTGTCTCCAGTTCTCCTGTGATACCTCTTCCTCCTGTGTCCCCGCTCTCCTGTGTCCCTCGCTCTCCTCCTCCGTCCCCTGTCCTCCTGTGTCCCCCGTCCTCCTGTGTTCCCCGCTCTCCTCCTCTGCCCCCGTTCCCCTCTGTCCCCCGCTCTCCTCCTCCTCGGTCCCCTGCTCTCCTCCTCCTCTGTCCCCCATTCTCCTGTGTCCCCTACTCTCCTCCTCCTCTGTCCCCCCTCTCCTCCTCCTGTGTCGCCCGCCTCCTCCTCCAGTGTCCTCCATTTTCCTGTGTCCCCAACTCTCCTCCTCATCTGTCCCCAGTTCTCCTGTGATCCCCACTCTCTTCCTCCTGTGTCCTTGCTCTCCTGTGTCTCTCGCTCTCCTCCTCCGTCTCCCATCGTCCTGTGTCCCTCGTTCTCCTCCTGCTCTATCCCCCGTTCTCATCTATCCTCGCTATCCTCCTCCTCCTGTGTGTCCCCCACTCTCCTCCTCCTCTTTCCCCTGCTCTCTTCCTCCTCTGTCCCCTGCTCTCCTCCTACTGTGTCCCTCGCTCTCCTCCTCCTCTGTCCTCCATTCTCCTGTGTCCCCACTCTCCTCCTCCTCTGTCCCCAGTTCTCCTGTGATCCCCACTCTCTTCCTCCTGGGTCCCCGCTCTCCTGTGTCCCTCACTCTCCTCCTCCGTCTCCCTGCATCCCTCGTTTTGCTCCTCCTCTATCCCCCGTCCTCCTGTGTCCCCCGCTCTTCTTCTCCTAAGTCCCCTTTTTCTGTCTCCCCCCGCTTTCCTCCTCCTGTGTCCCCCGGCGCTTTCCTCCTCTCACCTCTCTTCTTCTCTTCTGTGAGTATTCAGCAACAGTGTGTCCTCACTTTCTGGATGAGCGGCCAGGACTAGACACACGGCGGGAGACTGAGGAGGCTGCCGCCAGACTCTCCGGACCTCCAGAAGCTCACGGCTCCATCCTGAGATGCAGCCGCCGGGAGTTTGAAAGCTGCTGCGCCACCGCGCCTTCCTGTCCTCCGGCAGCTGGAATCAACCGCCTGGGGACCGGCCTGGCAGAGCACTATGCAGAGACATGGATGTGCGTCCTAGGGATGCACATCCATGTAAAGCAGTCGCAGGGGTCGGCGGGTGCCGGGCACCTGTACTTCCGGGCCTGGTCACACTTGCGACCTCTGAGACTGTGGGTGGTACGCCACTGTATGTATGGTCCTCCTCCTGCAATATGCCTTTATCCTGGTATGTATGGTCCTCCATTATAGTAAAATGCAGCCTCACAGTCCTCCATAAAGTATAATGCAGCGTCCCAGCCCTCCATATAGTATAAAGCTGCATCACAGCCCTTCACATAATATAATGCAGCCTTACAGCCCTTCACATAATATAATGCAGCGTCACAGCCCTTCATATAGTATAATGCAATAGTGCAGCCTCATAACCCTCCATATAGCATACATCCTCGCAACACACATACACACACAGGGACACATATGCACACACAGGGACACGGACACGCACACAGGGACACGGACACACACACATGGACACGGACACGCACACAGGGACACACACACACACAGGGACACACACACACAGGGACACTACTCACCGGTCCACCCCGCCTCTCTCAGCCTGCAGAAGCTCGGAGGAGCCAGGACTAACGGCATCTGAGTCAAGGAGATGACTGCAGTGCCGCTGTTCTGGGCAATTACATGCCACGAGCCGTCTAGGCAGCCAATCACAGGCCAGTAGCTGAGGTCATGCGCCAACTGGCTTGTGATTGGCCAGGACAGTGGTGGGGGAAGAGAGAGAACGGTGCTGTGATCAGCCGCCTGGGGACATGGATGTGCGTCCTCAGGGATACACATGCATGTAAAGTGGATGCGCCAGGGGTCGGCGGGCCCCTGTACCTTCAGGCCTGGTCGCAGCTGCGACCGTGGATGTTACGCCATTGGGGAGGGTGCACACAGTATAAGGGTACAGTATATGGGGTGGGCATGCACAGTATGGGGAGGGGGCTTAAATTATATGGGGAGGGCACAGTAAGGGGGGCATACAGTATAGTGGGAGGGGGCACACAATTTAGGGGGGTACAGTATATGGAGAGGGAACACAGTATATGGGGCAGGGGCACAGAACACTGTCTGACCTGTTACAGGATTTGTGATCAGCTTGCAGCCCCCAGCACCTGCTCCACCGTGCACACCACCGGGGTTATGTCCAGCCGCTTGAGCTTGGTGCAGCAGACAGATTAGCTCCTGCCTGTCTGTGCACCTCCAACATCCGGCACTCACTGCCGTCTCCGGGAGCCGGGCTCTACTTGCCCAGCAGCGCTCAGCACTGCAGGAGGAGGCGCGGACACGGCCCTGGCCCTGCTCTCGGCTGCTCACAACAAGCTGCTGCCGCTGCTGCCAGAGGACCGGGGGGGGGGGGGGAATTGGTGCTAGCGGTAAGTGGTCCCCTGGCACTGCAGTCATACTCACCGCGCCGCCGTGCGCGGTTCCACTGTCCTGTCCCGCGGTCCGCAGTGAGGAGGAGAGGAGGGGCGGGCACAGCAGCAGGAAGTGAGCTTTCTCTCACTTCCCGTCCTCCCTCCTCTCCAGCCGGCGCTATCGCGGTCGCGGCGGCCGGCTGTCAGCACGGGTCACGGGGCCCCCCGCGGGTGGTGCGGGCTCCCCCTGGGGGCGGGCCCGGTCGCAGTCGCGACCGCTGCGACTGTGGTAGTAAAGCCACAAGTAATACGTAACCATATTTTAACAATACTCCCTACATGCCTATGGACTACAGAGAATAAGCCTTGCACATATCAAAAACACAAGACAGACCAGAAGCACAAAACACAACGTCCATACACACACAGCCTAAGCGCCATGTGAGTGACGCATCTGCGTTATGTACAAACGCATGGGAAGGAACAAGCACATGAGATAACTTACCGTCAGAGCAACAAAGCACAGATCACTGGACACCACTAGCTGAATGCACATGGACGTCTGGACAGGGTGTGGTGGGCATTGGCACAGTTTATAGTCAGCTACACCAATCAGAGAACACGAATTCTGCACATTATTAGCGTACACCTGTGAACAGGTCTAGCGGCAGGTGATTGGTGGAGATCGCTAGATCGTGATTGGTTGCGGCTCCTTGAAAAGCTGTTCAGGCCGGTCGACGTTACGCTTGCTGGCCAGAGCCATTAAGTAAGTATTCGTGGGCAGACATGGAAGTTGCGGCGTGGGGGGCTGAGGCGCATGATTTCTTCTGATAACGCTGTAGGGGACGACCGAGTGATGTTATTTTTGGGATTACATTAGCGTGGTGTGCTGCCTAATAATTGCCATTTTGTACAGAGGTTCCCATATTCTCAGTTACACATTTGTGTTTTTGTTTCCATTCACCATGCAGGAGAATGGCTGCTGGAATGTAGACAGTGATGTGGTACAGATGTGCACATGAAAGAATATATCATACTGGTTGGGGTCAACGGATACTGGGACCAACATGGCTAGGATCAGACATGGCTTTGAGGTGTGCCGCAGCAGAGATTAAACAGATGTGGATATCACCCGTCCAAACACATGTGTAACCAATTCCCAACATGATGAGTCATGTGTAATCTGGTTTGTGACATCTATGCTTACTCACCCTGACATTGCCTGGTACGTTGGATTACTGACTGTGGTTGTGAAACTACATATGGTATGCGGAATGGTTTGGGTGACATGTATAGGCGAGATTAGTGGTGACACATGTCCCTTTGTAACTCACATAGGTCCAGATGTGCGACTTTCGGCCACTCAACAAAGTGTTAATGGATAGGAGGCCAGGATCATTGCGCATGTTCCGTTTTGTTCTCGGCCACTACTGGTTGCTGTCCTTGCATGCCTCCCAGGATGTGTTTTGTGGGCACACGAGGGCTCACTTCTGCTTGGCTATAGTGTGTAATCCAAAAGAGGTGTACCTTGCTTTACATGCTGACATGTCCCCATGTTGTTGTATGTACTGATGTTATCTTTTGTAATGTACAGGTGCTGAGACCGAGGATGCAGAATATACATGACCGAAATGTTATTGTGGCTCTTGCGGTGGTGGAAGAGCAAATGTGGCTTCAGGATCGGTATGAAAGGTTGATGGGTCGCAGACAATGGCGGCTGTGGAGCCGGGATTGGCTTCACCGGCGGGACACCCGGGGCCACATGCAGCTGTTGCGTGAGCTGGAGCTTAACAATCCCGATGATTACCGAAACTACCTCCGTATGTCCGAGGACTGTTTCACCTTCCTTTTGGAGCATGTGAGGCCACTGATAGCCCGTCAGGACACTATTATACAATCGGTATCAGCTGCAGAGCGTTTGGCTATAACTTTGCGGTTCCTGGCTACAGGGCAGTCAATTACATCCCTCACATACTTGTCACGTGTCTCCCTGCCCCTGCTGAGCCGCCTGATCCCTGAGACGTGTGAGGCCATCTGGAGTGCTCTGCAGCCATCCTATATGAAGATGCCAGAAACAGCCGCAGAATGGATGGAAGTAGGCCGAGGCTTTGAAACCCAGTGGAACTTCCCCAACTGCTGCGGGGCCTTGGATGGTAAGCACGTGAGAATTACTAAACTCCCCCACTCGGGCTCATTGTTTTTCAATCACAAAGGGTATTTTAGCATAATCCTCATGGCTCTAGTGGATGCGAACTAGGAGTTCCTCTACGTGGACGTTGGAATGAACGGCCGCAACTCAGATCGGGGTGTGTTCGCACGCTGCTCCTTGGCACAACTACTAAGGAGCGGTGGGCTGAACTTACCCTCAAATGACGAGACGACCAATCAGCTCAACTTTGCGTTTGTGGCGGATGAAGCGTTCCCACTTCAGGAACACCTACTGCAGCCATATCCCCAGAGGGCCCTCAGACGCAAAAGACGCATTTTCAATTACCGGCTATCCCGGGCCCGCCGTGTGGTTGAAAATGCATTTGGGATAATGGCGAATCGATTCCGGGTTTTTCATATGCCTATGCATATGAAACTGGAGTCTATTGACGCGGTAGTGCTGGCCTGCTGTGTGCTGCATAACTTCCTGCGTCGTAGGGATAGAGCATCATACACGCCAGGAGGTTCTGTAGATAATGCAGACGCCACATCAGGGGAGGTCTGTCCAGGGTCTTGGCGTGATGACGACCATGGTGTGGCGCCACTCCAGCCGCAGAGCCATGGTCGCACTCAGCAGGAGGCCAGGGACAGTAGAGAAGCTTACTGCTCCTACTTCAATGGCTCTGGTGCAGTGAGCTGGCAGAACCAGCACATCTAGTGTGGGTGGTTCTGGATGATCCTTAAAAGGTTGCCATGGTGGTGACAGCAGGGTTGCTGCGCCATGTGTTTTCGTTTTTTTTTTTCTTTCATTGTGTGCAGAGGTTTTAGTTAGTTAGTTAGATTAGGTTTTATTTGTGTTATCTTGGTGCTGCACACGTTCTAATTTTTGTTCATTTTGGGATCCCAAATTTATGTGTTAACAATGTCACATGCTGTTTGAATGGCCATTGTCTTTCCTTTCTGTATGTTAATTTTTTCTTTTCCAAGGTCTGGATTGCTCAATTCAAATAAATGTATTTTCCTTGGATCCAAAATACTCTGTGTGAGCCTGATTACTTGGGGATAGAGGGCAGTGTGATCAAGGTTTGGGTTGTGGCCAGTGCTGTCACACACATTGCCACCTATGGCTGGGATGGACAGACAATATGTGTGGGTGGGCATGATGTTTGGGAAGGTTTTAGGGCAACAGTCTATGTGACAAATGTGTGTACATAACCCTTGTGGTTTTGTGTAGGCAGAGGGTCACCTGCACACAGCACATTGTTGCAGGACATAATATTGTCAGGTGGGTTTAAGTACGTAGACACACACATCATGGATATGTGGCATAGCGAGCTCCTCAAGGCCATTGACATCTGTTACCACATATGCGAGCGCCATTGGGGCTGTATTCACACATTGGTATCCAGACACACCACACATAGGACAATTTTTACACAAAACGCACATACTGTGTCTTGTAAGCCGCTACTGTGTGTCGCCCAAGCGCCACTTAGCGCAATCGCCACATGCCGCTATGTCACAAGCGCTTATTGTGCGTGACAAGGCAAACACTTCTACTATGCACACATAGCCCAGCACTGATATTTTAATACGCACGGAGTATGTGACTGTAAACCGCTCCTGCGTGACGCATAACCATCCCGTTAGCTGAATACGCCACACTACACCATGTCACAAACGCGTATTCCGTGCCACAGTCCACACACTGCTACGTCACGTCTCCGCCATCCGCCCTTCGCGGCGGGCCCAATCAGAACACTGTTGTGTTGGCCAATGGTTGTGGTTTGGGCGCGGCGTGATGGACTGTGGCACGCCTATATGTTTTACCTGCTGCCTTTGTTCCGCCCATATTACCTTGTTGTTGCGGCGTGTAAATGTGGTAAGGTAAGCTACAGAAGGTAACTTGTGGCACCCGGTGGTGTATCTAGAGATAGATGTAACCTACCGTAGCGCACCTTGTTGCGGCGTGTAAAGGTGGTGCGTTTACCGTTGGCAACCGTTTGTGCGTGCTCGTGCACGTGAAGCACCCGGTTGTTGCCACCATCCTGTTGCGGCGTGTAAAGGTACCATAAGGGCCGCTTTACACACACCAACTTCTGTGACCAACTTCTGAACACATCTCTGGTTGCAGTGAAATCATGGACACATTGTTCCATTTTGTGGCTGTGTACAAATGGAACAATGTGTCCATGATTTCACTGCAATCAGAGATCTGTTCAGAAGTTGGTCACAGAAGTTGGTGTGTAAAGCGGCCCTAAGACAGCTTCCGTCAGTATGTTATCGAAATGACGTCACATCCTGACTGAAGCCGGCTGTATACCTAACCAAGATGGCCGACTGTTAGCGAGAGCGGGGCTAATACTGCCTCACTCTCGCCATTGGCGGCCTCTCCTGCGCCCCACACCCTCCTTTCTTACACCCCTGCCTGCCACACACCCCCTCACCTTCACACTACTCAGCACTCACCCCCCCACCCCACGACACATCCAAACGCCTCCCGGACATTGTGTGCCACCTCCAAGATGGCGTACGAAATCTCGCGAAATTACGGAACGTCTCACGAGATTTCACACGTCATCGGCAAAAGCGCGCAATTTGAATTCCTAATTCCTGTCAGACGGTGCTTGCCTCTTCACCTTCACTCCGCCTCCTCATTTCGCTAAGTACAACCTCTAAAACGTCTTAAGTATCCTTCTCCTCACCACCCTTCTTATTAACCCTTTGAGATAAGGCATATATTAGCTCAGGGTTGTTGTATATTATTATTATTTATTTATAGAGCACCATTCATTCCATGGTGCTGTACATGAGAAAGGGTTGTATACAGACAAGTTACAAATATAATGAACAAAGTGACAGACTGATACAGAGGGGAGAGAGGACCTACCCTTGCGGGCTTACATTCTACAGGGCAATGGGGAGGGAGACAGTAGGTTGGGTCTGCTCGGGTGGTGCTGGATTGCCAGGTCCGGTGGTGGTGGAGCGCCGGGTCCAGTGGTGTTGAGGCGGCACTGTGCTCATTACAGGTTCTACTGTAATAGGAACAAATGCCGAAATGCCCGCGCTGCCAAACAGGAATCACCAGGAAACGAAGAGTTAACTGGGCAGATTTTTTTCTTTATTTCATCCTACGCGTTTCGGAGCCCTATCCGAGCTCCTTCCTCAGGGAACAAACAAAAGAAAGAAAAAAAAAAAAAAAATCTGCCCAGTTAACCCTTAGTTTCCTGGTGATTCCTGTTTGGCAGCGGGGGCATTTCGGCATTTGTTCCTATTACAGCATTCCTGTTTCCACGTTTATCGTGAAGGTGCGGCCCTGCAGCAGCCATCTTATAAGCCATCTTACAGGCGATTATACTGGTTGTGGGTGACACAACTGAATCAGGTGAGCAGTTCTTAATTTACACCGATATAACTTTTAAAAAAGGATAAGACCCTATGCGCATTTATCTCACGTTTGCAGGTTATTTACATTACAGGTTGTAGGCTGTTCTCAAGAGATGGGTTTTCAGGTTCCGCTTGAAGGTTCTGAGTGTAGTGGACAGCCGGACGTGATGGGGTGCAGAGTTCCAGAGGATGGGGGATGCTCAGGCGAAGTCTTGCAGGCGGTTAGATGAGGAACTTACAAGTGTGGAGGAAAGAAGGAGGTCTTGGGAGGATCGAAGATTACGAGTTGGATGATATCGGGAGATTAGTTCAGAGATATATGGAGTGGACAGATTGTGGATGGCTTTGTAAGCTAATGTTAGTAGTTTGAATTGGATACGCTGGTGAATTGGGAGCCAGTAGAGGGATTTGCAGAGGGGAGACGTGGAGGAATAGCGAGCAGAGAGGTGGATTAGTTGGGCAGCAGAGTTAAGGACAGATTGAAGTGGTGCAAGAGTGTTAGCAGGAAGGCCACAGAGTAGGAGGTTGCAGTAGTCAAGGCGGGAGATGATGAGGGCATGCATGAGTAGTTTAGCAGAGTGGGAGTTGAGGAAGGGACGGATTCTGGCAATGTTTTTGAATGCAGAGTTAAGTGTTACTCCAAGGCAGCAGACTTCAGGTACAGGGCAAAGTGTGATGTCATTTATTGTGATAGATAAGTCTGGCAAGGAAGGTGTGTGAGATGGAGGAAAGATGATGAGTTCAGTTTTGTCTACATTGAGTTTTACGAAGGGGAGGAGAAGAAGGAGGATATGGCTGATAGACACTCCGGGATTCTGGACAGCAGAGAGGTGACGTCTGGGCCAGAGAGGTATATTTGAGTCTCAGCAGCATACAGGTGATACTAGAAGCCATGGGACTTTATGAGTTGTCCGAGACCAAGAGTATAGATGGAGAAAAGTAGGGGCCCCAGAACAGAGCCTTGAGGGACCCTAACAGAGAGGGGATGGGGCGAGGAGGTTGTGTGGGAGTGGGAGACACTAAATGTGTGGTTGGAAAGATAGGAGGAGATCCAGGAGAGGGCAAGGTCAGTGATACCAATGGAAGAAAGGATCTACTTATATAATCGGGAGTTTGGAATTCGGGCACTGTAGCCGAATCCCAGACTCCTTTGCGCGACTGCGAGCGATGACGCCCAGCGTCATCGCGAGCCGCAGCCGCACTACCCTTCAAAAAAAAAATGATGCTGACCTCTCCCCGAGCCCCGCCGTCTTCCTGCAGGCTGCCGGTGGCTCCCGCAGGCTCGCAGTGTCTGCAGAGGTCGTCTACTGCAGTACAGGACCTGTGGTGATGTCACAGTCACGTGACACCAGGTTACTCCATGGTAAATTGCGGTCACGTGACTGTGACATCACCACAGGTCCTGTACTGCAGTAGACGACCTCTGCAGACACTGCGAGCCTGTGGGAGCCACCGGCAGCCTGCAGGAACACGGCGGGAGATGGCGGGGGCTCGGGGTCAGGTGAGCATAAACTTTTTTTTTTTTTTTTTTTTTAACCCTGCCTTCCTGTTTGGAGACGTTTTACTGTACTGAGCATGCTCAGTACAGTAAAAGCCTCCTCCAGCCTCACAGCCTCCCCATCCTCACAGCCTCCTCCAGCCTCCTCCTGTCTCACAGCTCCTCCAGACTCACAGCCTCCCCATCCTCACACCCTCCTCCTGCCTCACAGCCTCCTCCAGCCTCACAGCCTCCTCCAGCCTCACAGCCTCCTCCAGCCTCACAGCCTCCTTCTGCCTCACAGCCTCCTCCAGCATCACAGCCTCCTCCAGCATCACAGCCCCACACCCTCCTCCTGCCTCACAGCCTCCTCCAGCCTCACAACCTCCTCCAGCCTCACAGCCTCCCCATCCTCACACCCTCCTCCAGCCTCACAGCCTCCTCCAGCCTCACAGCCTCCTCCAGCCTCACACCCTCCTCCAGCCTCACAGCCTCCCCATCCTCACACCCTCTTCCAGCCTCACAGCCTCCTCCAGCCTCACAGCCTCCTCTTGCCTCACAGCCTCCTCCAGCATCACAGCCTCCTCCAGCCTCACAGCCTCACCCCTCCTCCTGCCTCACAGCCTCCTCCAGCCTCACAGCCTCCTCCAGCCTCACAGCCTCCTTCTGCCTCACAGCCTCCTCCAGCATCACAGCCTCCTCCAGCCTCACAGCCCCCACCCTCCTCCTGCCTCACAGCCTCCTCCAGCCTCACAACCTCCTCCAGCATCACAGCCTCCCCATCCTCACACCCTACTCCAGCCTCACAGCCTCCTCCAGCCTCACAGCCTCCTCCAGCCTCACACCTCCTCCAGCCTCACAGCCTCCCCATCCTCACACCCTCTTCCAGCCTCACAGCCTCCTCCAGTCTCACAGCCTCCTCTTGCCTCACAGCCTCCTCCAGCATCACAGCCTCCTCCAGCCTCACAGCCTCACACCCTCCTCCAGCCTCACACCCTCCTCAGCCTCACAGCCAACTCCAGCCTCACAGCCTCCCCATCCTCACAGCCTCCACCAGCCTCACAGCCTCCACCAGCCTCACAGCCTCCACCAGCCTCACTGCCTCCTCCAGCCTCACATCCTCCTCCAGCCTCACAGCCTCCTCCAGCCTTACAGCCTCCTCCAGCCTCACAGCCTCCTCCAGCCTCACAGCCTCCCCATCCACACACCCTCCTCCAGCCTCACTGCCTCCTCCAGCCTCACAGCCTCCTCCACCCTCACAGCCTCCTCCACCCTCACAGCCTCCTGCATCCTTACAGCCTCCCCATCCTCACAGCCTCCTCCATCCTCACAGCCTCCTCCATCCTCACTGCATCCTCCATCCTCACTGCATCCTCCATCTTCACAGCCTCCTCCATCCTCACAGCCTCCTCCAGCCTCACAGCCTCCTCCAGCCTCACAGCCTCCTCCTGCCTCACAGCCTCCTCCAACCTCACTGCCTCCTCCAGCCTCAAAGCCTCCCGATCCTCACAGCCTCCTCCAGCCTCACAGCCTCCTCCAGCCTCACAGCCTCCCCATCCTCACACTCTCCTCCAGCCTCACTGCCTCCTCCAGCCTCACAGCCTCCTCCTGTCTCACAGCCTCCTCCACCATCACAGCCTCCTCCAGCCTCACAACCTCCTCCAGCCTCACAGCCTTTTCCAGCCTCACAGCCTCCCCATCCACACAGCCTCCTCCAGCCTCACAGCCTCCTCCAGCTTCACAGCCTCCCCATCCTCACACCCTCCTCCAGCCTCACAGCCTCCTCCTGCCTCACAGCCTCCTCCTGCCTCACAGCCTTCTCCAGCCTCACAGCCTCCCCATCCTCACAGCCCTCCTCCAGCCTCTCTCACAGCCTCCCCACCTCACAGCCTCCTCCAGCCTCACAGCCTCACACCCTATTCCTGCCTCACACCCTATTCCTGCCTCACAGCCTCCTCCTGCCTCACAGCCTCCTCCAGCCTCACAGCCTCCCCATCCTCACAGCCTCCTCCAGCCTCACAGCCTCCTCCAGCCTCACTGCCTCCTCCAGCCTCACAGCCTCCTCCAGCCTCACATCCTCACTGCCTCCTCCAGCCTCACAGCCTCCCCATCCTCACAGCCTCCTCCAGCCTCACAGCCTCCTCCAGCCTCACAGCCTCCTCCAGCCTCACTGCCTCCTCCACCCTCACAGCCTCCTCCAGCCTCACAGCCTCCTCCAGCCTCACAGCCTCCTCCAGCCTCACAGATTAGGGGGTCGTCTCTGAGCCTGTGCTTCTGCAGGCAGCCATTCAGAATCCCAGCCCATAATGCAGCATGTGCTGCTGGTACCTGTGGTGCCTCAGCCTAAGCACCCAGAGGGTGATTAGGGGGACGTCATCTGGCAGGTAGTCCAGCTCTGGCTTCAACTCAGGACCCCGAGGGAGTGAGGAAGGTGGGTGTTATGCTGGGCTGTCTCAACTTTAACCCAGCAACCCAACAGTGGGAGGCCGAGAAAGGAGTACGGCATATGTAAGGATTCTCAACTTCAACCCAGCGCTCCAACAGTGGGTGGCCGAAGAAGGAGCATGCCGGGGGCCACGCCGGACCCACTTTTCTTCATTGGAAGAAAAAAGGATGAAAAAAATAGAGAGTAAAAATGGTCGTGTGCCTCCTTCGACACTAAGCAAAAACTGGAGAAGCACTTCCTGCTCTAGGCTGTATATGCTGCAGAGGAGGAGCCACTGTTACTCTTTTGCAGATTCTGCTTAGTGTCGCCTCCTAGTGGACAGCAGCATAACACCCACGGTCCTGTGTCCCCCAATGAGGCGAAGGAGAAAAATAGCACATTAACCCTTTGGTATTAAGGATATAGTACCCATTTGGCGGCATTATCTTTGGCCATTCAGGATATTATATATCACCACGTACTGTGCTATTTAGACTATTTGCCCTCAGCGCTGTGCTGTTAACCCTTGCATGACATTTCTCAACCACCTGTGGAAAAAATAGCACATTAACCCTTTGGTATTAAGGATATAGTACCCATTTGGCGGCATTATCTCTGGCCATTCAGGATATTATATATCACCACATACTGTGCTATTTAGACTATTTGCCCTCAGCGCTGTGCTGTTAACCCTTGCATGACATTTCTCAACCACCTGTGGAAAAAATAGCACATTAACCCTTGGGCACACAAGTTATTGGCCAGTATGTGTACCAAACGCCTTAGCATATAACAATTAAATTTCCAAAAATTACATAGACCATACAAACATAGGTAGTTGATAGATATCATGTCTTAATTGCATTATTGTTAACTCTTACTAAATAAACTATATATGGATTTTAGACTACCCGATTCATTAGAATCAGGCCGCCATCTAGTACCTATATAACAGCTGTTTCACTCCACATTTGCAGGCTTGCGAAAGGATGTTTATCTGAAACGCGTTGCCTGTGACGCTCCCCTGCCATATTTATAGTATACTAGCTGTGAGCCCGATGCGATTGCATCGGGATTTTAGAACTGGTGTATAGTTTATGAAATTAGATTTTTAACTAATAATCCAATTATTCCATGATAGATGGCGGCCCAATTGTAAAGAATCGGGAGTGTAGCATGCATATATACATTATTCATTCAAATTTGACAATAATGCACATAAGACATGATATCTATCTATCAACTACCAATGTTTGTATGGTACATGTCAGTGTAGTACATGTCATGATTCTAAGGCAAGGCTTTTCGTACAGATACTGGCACTGATGTTTTGTACAGATTACGTATATTCAATTTATATATGAATATTAATAATCTATGATTAAGCCAGTACATGTTTCCCCACCAACCACGGGAAGGTAGCCTTACAACTGGTGGGACCTACTCTACTCTACCCCTAATAATTAATAGTTAGACTCCTTTTAAAGCAGATATTTTTTGGCTATTTGCAGAAGGTGTAGAATAACCATATACAATTTCTGCACTTGTCACCAAAGGACCTACCTACAGCTGACTTTCAGCAAGTAACATGTAATGTATATGGAACTTGCAATTAGCTTGCAATAAATACGGCAAGCACAGCTTTAACATGTTGACTAAATGCAACCACTAAAAATCAGAGCTAACTGTGATTTTGGCAGTTGAAACTGTTGAAAGCACATGTGCCGCAACTACTGCAAGTAAAGCACAAATTCCATTAACATTTCATGCAACTTACAGTAAGAGTGCTGTAGGTCACCATTAGACAGCAAGTGTCAAAATTGATGTGTTCACACTATAAATTCCACAAATAGCAGAATAAGTCAGATTTAAAAAGAAAATGTCTATTCTTTCCCTATGTGTCTAAATATGTATCTATGTGTCTAAATATGTACCTATATGTATGTATGTATTTATATGTACAGAACACACTTCAAGATAGAGATGTGTGTGAACAGCTATTCCCACCCGTCTCTAATGCTGCATTCAGACTTGCAGATGCATCTGCAGCATTTTGCAGATGCATCTGCATGCAGACAGTAAACCCTATCTTTATAATGGGACGCACAGTGTCTGCAGATGCTTCCAGACAGCCAAGCACACCCATTCACTCCTATATGTGATCTCTGCGCAGGCAGATGCTTGGGTACAGATCACAGACTCTACTCCGCACCAGGGACACGACATGTTGCATCCCTGGTGATGGTGGGAGTGTGTGATTTGTATTCAGGCATCCGCCTGCGCACAGATCACATATAGGAGTAAATGTGTGTGCACAGCTGCCTGCAAGCATCTGCAAACACCATGCGTCCCATTATAAAGATAGGGTCTACCGTCTGCATGCAGATGATTCCAGATGCATTTTCAAAACGCTGCAGATGCATCTGCAAATCTGAAGGCAGCCTTAGCTGTTCACACAAACCTGACCCTGTGTAAAAAGAAAATGAAATCTCGCAGCAGCTATCCTGCTGAAGCTTCAGGTTCTTATCACTAAATGCAAGCATTTAGATGATACACATCTACAATCTACTATAAAATGTGTGTTTATATACATATACTATGAAATTTAAAAAGAAAGTTCAAAAGCTAAAAAACTAAGTACTATATATTTTAAATAACTATTTTATATCTAAAACTTATTTATAATATCTTTATAAAGAAAGTAATATTTGTGGTATTTTTGTCTATTTCTATTCTTCTACATCTATAGCTAAATTAAATTATTGTAATATTTGTGTTTAATTAGAAAGTATGTATGTAAATAGAATATGTATGTAAATAATTAAAAGTAAAATATTTTTATACACTATATTTTTAGTGAAAAGTGAAACTAAAGACTATATTTCTTAAAGACCTATTTAATATTTAATAACTAATTATAATGTCTATCTAAAACTAAAGTAATTTGTTTGGTATTTTTGATTATTTCTATTGCTATACATCTATTTGTAAACTATTTTTTTATAATTTTTTTGGTCAATTCCTACACATCTATGGGCAAAGTAATTTTTTTTTTTTTTTTAGTACTATACATCTATGGCTAAACTATTTTATGGGAATATTTTTGTTTAATTAGAAAATAATTATGTATCTAAATGTAATATGCATATAAAGAATTTAAACTAAAATATTTCTATATACTATATTGTTATTGAAAAAGAACACTAATGACTATATTTATTAAATAACTATTGTATATATAATAACTAATTTTAATATCTTTTTGTAAAACAAATAATATATATTTTTTTTTTATATTACTATACATCTATGGCTAAACTAATTTATTGTAATTTTTGTATTTAATTAGAAAATAAGTATGTATGTAAATCTAACATGTATCTAAAGAATTTAAAATAAAATATTAGAGAGAATATTTGTAGTAAAGAGTATTTCACTACTGGGCAGCAATTTGACTTGAATGGGTGTATCCAACACTTTCACCTTATCATTGCATCGTGTTTTTACTCGTGAAAAATCCACATATAACTGTCCATGTCCAAAAAGTGTTTGTGACAAAAAAATCCCTACTTTCTTCAGTGTATGGCCTTAGGATTTGTTGATGGTCATGGAAAAAGTAGACTTCACGGGAAATTGTTGACGTCTTAACTTGAAAGGTGAGGCAGTTTCTGATGGAGATAAATAAATCCTTGGAATAAACACCACATTTCCTTCTGCAGACCCAGTAATGACTTTTGCTTGAATGAGATTGTCAAACAAAGTGATGAGAATGAAGCGATTCCCATTGCAAAGACCTTTTATGCTGTTAAAGGTGTGCAAAAGCATGACAATGCTACCAATGTGTAATTTGAGGCGATGATAAGGCATTCCCATTGGTGTGAGTGAATTTAAAAATTCCACTGGATATTGGTCTGAATCTTCAGTCTGAATGGAATCATCACTAATGTACTCAGTGTATTCACCAGCAATGCAATCCATAACCTGAGAGTTCACCATTTCCACATGGACATTTTTAGGACAAAGATTGTCATGTGATGCAGCAATGTGAATGCTTTCATTGTTATATATTACATTTACATACATGATAGATATATCTAAAGAATTTAAAATAAAATATTCTTATAGACAATATTTTTTGTAAAGACTTTTTCTGAATGAGGCAGCAACTTTCCTTTAATGGGTGTATGCAGTACTTTCACCTTAACAATACATCTTCTTTTCAGTCGTGAAAAAGCCACATATAACTGTCCATGTCCAAAAATGGGTTGTTGGGCAAAAAATCCCTACTTTCTCCAGTGTATGGCCTTGGGATTTGTTGATGGTCATGGGAAAAGTAGACTTTACGGTAAATTGTTGATGTCTTAACTTAAAAGGTAAAGCAGTCTATGATGGAGAGAAATCAATCCTTGAAGTAAACACCACAATTCCTTCTGCAGACCCAGAACTGACTTTTGCTTGAATGAGATTGTCAAACAAAGTGATCACAATGAAGCAATTCCCATTGCAAAGACCTTTTATGCTGTTAAAGGTGTGCAAAAGCATGACAATAGTACCAATGTGTAATTTGAGGCGATGATAAGGCATTCCCATTGGTGTGAGTTAATTTAAAAATTCCACTGGATATTGGTCTGAATCTTCAGTCTGAATGGAATCATCACTAATGTACTCAGTGTATTCACCAGCAATGCAATCCATAACCTGAGAGTTCACCATTTCCACATGGACATTTTTAGGACAAAGATTGTCATGTGATGCAACAATGTGAATGCTTTCATAGTTATATCCATCATGTATGTAAATGTAATATATATGTAAAGAATTTAAAATAAAATATTTTATAGACAATATTTTTTTTTAAGACTTTCTGAATGAAGCAGCAACTTTCCTTGAATGGGTGTATGCAGTACTTTCACCTTAACAATACATCTTCTTTTCACTCGTGAAAAAGCCACATATAACTGTCCATGTCCGAAAATGAGTTGTTGGGGAAAAAAATCCCTACTTTCTTCAGTATATGGCCTTGGGATTTGTTGATGGTCATGGAAAAAGTAGACTTTACGGTAAATTGTCGATGTCTTAACTTAAAAGGTAAGGCAGTCTATGATGGAGATAAATCAATCCTTGAAGTAAACACCACATTTCCTTCTGCAGACCCAGAACTGACTTTTGCTTGAATAAGATTGTCAAAGAAAGTGATCACAATGAAGCAATTCCCATTGCAAAGACCTTTTATGCTGTTAAAGGTGTGCAAAAGCATGACAATAGTACCAATGTGTAATTTGAGGCGATGATAAGGCATTCCCATTGGTTTGAGTGAATTTAAAAATTCCACTGGATATTGGTCTGAATCTTCAGTCTGAATGGAATCATCACTAATGTACTCAGTGTATTCACCAGCAATGCAATCCATAACCTTAGAGTTCACCATTTCCACATGGACATTTTTAGGACAAAGATTGTCATGTGATGCAACAATGTGAATGCTTTCATTGTTATATATTACATTTACATACATGATAAATATATGTAAAGAATTTAAAATAAAATATTGTTATAGACAATATTTTTTGTAAAGACTTTTTCTGAATGAGGCAGCAACTTTCCTTGAATGGGTGTATGCAGTACTTTCACCTTAACAATACATCTTCTTTTCAATCGTGAAAAAGCCACATATAACTGTCCATGTCCAAAAATGGGTTGTTGGACAAAAAAATCCCTACTTTCTCCAGTGTATGGCCTTGGGATTTGTTGATGGTCATGGGAAAAGTAGACTTTACGGTAAATTGTCGATGTCTTAACTTAAAAGGTAAAGCAGTCTATGATGGAGATAAATCAATCCTTGAAGTAAACACCACATTTCCTTCTGCAGACCCAGAACTGACTTTTGCTTGAATGAGATTGTCAAACAAAGTGATGACAATGAAGCGATTCCCATTGCAAAGACCTTTTATGCTGTTAAAGGTGTGCAAAAGCATGACAATAGTACCAATGTGTAATTTGAGGCGCTGATAAGGCATTCCCATTGGTGTGAGTGAATTTAAAAATTCCATTGGATATTGGTCTGAATCTTCAGTCTGAATGGAATCATCACTAATGTACTCAGTGTATTCACCAGCAATGCAATCCATAACCTGAGAGTTCACCATTTCCACATGGACATTTTTAGGACAAAGATTGTCATGTGATGTAGCAATGTGAATGCTTTCATTGTTATATCCATCATGTATGTAAATGTAATATATATCAAAAGAATTTAAGATAAAATATTCTTATAGACAATATTTTTAGTAAAGACTTTTTCAGAATTAGGCACCAACTTTCCTTGAATGGGTGTATCCAGCACTTTCACCTTAACGTTACATCTTCTTTTCACTCGTGAAAAAGCCACATATAACTGTCCATGTCCAAAAACAGGTTTTGGCAAAAAAATCCCTACTTTCTCCAGTGTTTGGCCTTGGGATTTGTTGATGGTCATGGCAAAAGCAGGCTTCAAGGGAAATTGTCGACGTCTTAACTTGAAAGGTAATCCAGTCTCTGATGGAGATAAATCAATCCTTGGAATAAACACCACATTTCCTTCTGCAGAGCCAGTAATGACTTTTGCTTGAATCAGATTGTCAAACAAAGCAATGACAATCAAGCGAGTCCCATTGCAAAGACCTTTTCTGCTGTTAAAGTTGCGCAAAAGCATGACAATGGTACCGATTTTTAATTTGAGGCGATGAGAAGGCATTCCCGTTGGGGTGAGTGAATTTAAAAATTCCACTGGATATTGATCTGGATCTTCAGTCTCATCAGGATCAATAGAATCATCACTAATGTATTCAGTGTATTCACCAGCAATGCAATCCATGACCTTAGAGTTCACCATATCCACATGGTCATTTTTAGGGCAAAGAATGGCATGTGATGCAGCAATCTGAATGCTTTCATTGTTATCTACATCAATGACAATGTTTTCACCAAATATAGCAAGAATGATTGAGCCAGTGCAGATCATGTCTTGTGGGATTTCAATGGTATCATCTCCAAGGTTGAAATCATTGGACAATTCACCATTTCCCAGTTGAAGTAACCAACGGCTATAATCAGGATCAATGGAGCGCATATTGTTGAAGAGTGGCAATTGAGTGAAAAGCTGCCATTGTCGTGAGTATTTAATACAACTCTCTATAATGTCAGTTCTTGTACCATGTGGGATGATAGGCAGACACTGTCGAAAGTCTCCTCCCAGAACAATGACTTTCCCTCCAAAAGGTGTTGTATTTTTCTTGGAGATATCTGTTGTCATGACATCGCGTAAAAGTTGATCAATCACATGCAATGCATATTTAGATAACAGAGTGGACTCGTCAATAATGAAAAGTTTGGTACTTTTCAAATGTTGTGCAGCATCTGTATCATTTTTAATCCTTGAAACGGAAGTTTCATTGATTGGAATTGGTATTCCGTAAAGTGAATGGATGGTTCTTCCTCCTTGCAGTAAGTTAGCTGCAATCCCTGTACTGGCTGCAGGTGAGACAATTTCGCCTTCTCCTCTTAGTTCATGAATTAATAAATCATACAGGTATGTTTTACCACTGCCACCTGGACCGTCAATGAAAAAGCACTTAGGTTGTCCACTTCTATCGTGTAAAGCTTGATTGATCGCATCATAGGCCAAAAGTTGTTGGTCATTTAAAGTAGCTTTCATTTGCTGAGCTCTTCTTAACTCATCATCCTTGTTGTATAGTGGAGCGATGTATGGCTTTCTTTTTGGTCGTGGTAGATTAAAATCAGTAAAAGTTTTGCCATGAAATTTTAGAATAGTTTGGACATCAGTCATAGCATATCCTTCACAATTCTCACACTCCTCAGTGTTGGAGTGATATGCATGGCAGTAGTCTTGGATAAAGTCTTGTTTAAATTCTTTCCACAACTCCAATGGATGAGCTGGAGGACCAAAAATACATATATATGCGAACATATCACGAAGCTGTGCAGGCATGTTGAGAACACAGGCATCCAATAAAGTATTTCTCCAAACAGTGTCATCGAAGAGCAATCCAAGAGCTAATGCTGCCTCTTTGAAAGTTGGGTATGTCACTTCATTAACAGTCTTAATGTTGTCAAAACTTGTTGCTCCTTTGACATGCAGTAACAACAACCTCAAATAGTACCGTTCTTGATCTTTCATACTAACAGTATACATTCTTCCAATCACTGAAGAACCTCCTCGCTTTCTAACTTCCCATGCACCTTCTTTCCAAACATAGTGCTCTGGAATTTGGCGGTAGAAGTAATCATGAGCATGCGGGTCATTCTCATTCAGCTCAAAGTAGCCCATCAGAGTAGATTTTCTGTGCATTGTGGAACTGATGTCGTCAACAGAGTCATCCTCATGAAAATAAAGCGGTTGAGAATGTGGGAGATGTACGGCCAGGCGAATAATGGAGTGCGATTGTCTATGCATCGGGTAAGCAAATATTCTCCAAGCTGCCTCCGGTGCACTCACGTATCTTGAATCCATGAATTGATATGTTTCATCATGGTGAATATTGGTTTGGCAAATTTCAAGATTGGCTTTATCATGTCCTTTGTAGACATATTTGAATAGGTATTTTACACTTTGAATGGAAGCACATACCTCAACATTAATATGACACTTGTATGTTAATAGTAGGTAAGGGTTATAGGGAACAACCCAAGAATTATCAATCATCTTTGAACGGATTTGAAAGGATGATCCTTCCTTTCTTTGATAAGTAGGGTATGCATCCTTAGCTATGAGTGTTCTTGGTTGGAAATCTTTAGGAAAACCTTTCTTACACTTGCCAAGATCCATACATGGAGAATTGGGGTTGTGTTGACCACAGGGTCCATGAATCATGTGTTGCATCACAATGTCATGGAGCAGAGGGTATTCTTCTGGATCAGGGATTTCAGCCCAAACTATATTATCCACTTCAACCTCAGTTCTTAGTTTGGATTTGCTATCCAGAATGATCAAAATATGAGCGTGTGGTAGGCCACGCTTTTGGAATTCAATCACATGAACCATTGCACAAACTTTGCCAAATAATCCAGTGTTAATTTCTTTTAATAGGGCTTCCAGTTTAATTCTGAAGACACGGGCCACTAAATCAGGTCTATGTTCCACACGCTGCCATGGCTCTAAATTGTTTGTAATCTCCCTCCATTTAGGATTACAGGTCATGGTTACAAAAAGATCTGGTCGTCCAAATTTAGTCACAATAGCCATGGCATCCTGATAGCGTTGCTGCATGTTTCTGGGACTGCCTTCAAAAGAAGATGGTAAAATGACCGTCTTGCCAATGGGAATACCTTTCTCAACAGATTGTTTCAGAAGATGTTCCTGGAGTACGCAATAATCCTCCACTTTTAAATCCTTTTGATGATGACGGATAAAATTTAAGCGATTAGCCTCGATTTTCACATACGCATCCACTAAGTACTGCTGTGTTAGTTTGCCACCATTCAGGACAGGATTGAACTGATTCCGTACAGACAGCAAATAGCAGTAATACTGGAGCTGTGTAACCCGGCGTTGACTTTTCCCTTGATGCATGAGTCCCTCATGCCAGCCTTGTTCTCCATGAGGAAAAAATAAGGGATAGAGTAATGCATCTAAATTGCTGTGCAGAATACTGACTTGCTGTGTTTTTGGGGCCAAGGGGTTATTTGGATCAGGTTTCAAATGAATTAAAATGTCTCTATTGAATGGTGGCTCTCCATCAGCATTTTCAAAGACCACAGCAACTTCATTGGCAGTAGGATTGTTATAGCGTCTCGGGTCTTGGCCTCTGTCTTGTTTAATGGCCATGATAATATTTGGCATTTTTGTGCCATGTTCTACTGCCTTCTGTTCTTCTTCTAATTCAACTTGATGTAGCATTTTGTAGGCCGAAACAAAGGGATTAATATTATCCAATTGAAGAGCAATGATACTCATTAAAGTATGATTACATTTAACATTTTCTGGAGACTGTAGCCGTTGGTCTGTAGCGCTTAGAGTATCTAAAATGTACAGTTGTGCATATGCTGGAGTTTGATCTTGAGCAGGATGGAGTGTTCCAGTGCGATGATAAATTTGCCCATGAATACGAAAGCAGTATGGTCCATGTCCAGGAGGTAGAGAAACATGGGCACCCATGGAGGCAAAAGCAAAAGAACTATTAATGCTCCTTATATTCTCCATCAAATTTTGACTGTACTCACTCTCTCCTTTCAGCAGGCGTTGGAACACGTGCGGGTATTGAGGTAATGGTACCTTTACTTTTCCCTTGTGGCAACAAAGAGTAAACTGTTGATCTGATGGTCGTTCAGCAGTAAAATGTCGAGCCTCACAATGTTCACATATTACATTCATGAAACCACAGAAATGTTCTGCAATAACATGATCCTGATCAATAAATCCCCTTTCATGTAGGAGAGTTGAATAGAATGAACGTAGAAATTTATTATGTAATCCTACATAAATGAGACGTGGAAGGGATGTAGATTCCAAACATTCAATAAATGAAGAAGTGGAATATATATTCCGTTCTGCCTGTTGCAATATAGAAGTGGAAGAAGAAGTTTGACGTTGTTCACGACGTAATGTAGCCAAATGGGCCAAGTGGACTTGTCTAGATGTAGGAGATTCTGTATCTTGACGCATCTGTCTTTTCCTTTTAAGCCTCAAAATTTTACACTGTTTGCTGTATTGCGTCTCCTCAGCACAGTGTTTTCGTTTTGATGTGGCCTTGCGATGCAGTAAAGGCTGTTCAGTTGTAGTCAAGATAGTAGAAGAAGAGGTGGCAGGAGTCTGAGCATCAGACAAAGAGGTGGCAGCAGTCAGAGCATCAGATGAAGAGGTGGCAGCAGTCTGAGGATCAGACGAAGAGGTGGCAGCAGTCTGAGCATCAGACAAAGAGGTGGCAGCAGTCAGAGCATCAGATGAAGAGGTGGCAGCAGTCTGAGGATCAGACGAAGAGGTGGAAGCAGTCTGAGGATCAGACGGATCTCCTGCAGGCATTAACTTTTTCTGTTTGCGTCGTTGAGGCTGAGTAATTGATTTTTTGGCTAATCGTTCTGTCCTTCCTTCAGAACTCTCCTCCACACCCTTCTTGCGCATACGCACAGACACCTTGCGAACCTTTCCTTTTTTGATTTCCATAGAGGTAATGGGAGGTGTTAAAGGCAGTTCACTTGGTAAAATGTCAGTACACGAAGAGGCTGGAGTAGCTTCTGTGTCAGACGGTTCTTCAGTGACTGGAATTTTTGTTTGTTTGCATGTAGAACGCGCAGTCATGGCTCTTGTTTCCATTTGTTGGCTTGTTTTTTCAGAAGACACTCCCGAAATAGGTGTATGTAAAGCGGTCTTTGCAGCATCCAACGAAAAACGTCTCAGTGGAGAAGAGAGTTTACCAAAGCGTTTGAGTTTAGCAGCCTTAGCCCTATCTAACCGAATACGTCTCTCTTCAGAAGTCTCATTTGCAATACGTTTGGCGTGAGCAGCCTTAACACGATCTAAGCGAATACGTCTCCTTTCTAAGGTCTCTTCAGCAAGGCGTTTTGCCTTAGCAGCCTTATCAGTATCTAAGCGAAGACGCCTCTCTTCTGAAGTCTCCTTTGCAGTACGTTTCTCCTTAGCAGCCTTACGCAGATCTAAACAAACACGTTTCTCTTCCAAACTCTCCTCTGCAATGCGTTTAGCTTTAGCAGCCTTATCTTGATCTAAGCGACGGCGTCTCTGTTCCAAAGTTTTCTCAGCACGCTTCTTCTTCGGTGTAGATGCAGCCTCCTTGGCAAGAGTGATATTTTGTGTTGGAGAGCTCATCTTAGTAAGAATAGTGAGTGAATCAAAAGCAAAATGAGCTAGAGTGTGTTAGTTAAGGAAACAATGAATACTAACTGTGTAAACAGACAAAAACAATAAAACTAAAGTATGGTTTTCCAAAACCTGTTATAATGAAATGATAGACTTATTTAAAGTAACAAAGAAAGATGTAATGATGTTAACTGTATGGAGTATTGAATGGCAATGAGTGTTAAAATTCCTTAAAAACTGCCGTGAAGGCAAAACAAATGGATGTAATGGCCCTTTCCGATACACGGTATCAAAGCAAATTTTGAACATTGTAATAAAAACGTTAATAGAAGCAGGATGACATCAATTTCTGCATAACCACCAGCAAGGTTGTTGTTTCATAAGGTGTTGAAAAAAAGCAGATTTACGGTTAATTTCTACCAAGAAGTGAAGGTTTTGGTTTTATAGCAGAAGTAGTGGTTTTTATTTTTGTTGGTGGAATAGGGGAAACAGCGGCCTAAACGTGAAGTATGAAATGGCAGAATGTGACAAAGCAGGGTGAAAAAAGAAATAAGGCAACTTGCGTATGAGATATTGTAAGAGTCAGGTAAATGTAAAAAGTAACGTAAATGCGGTGATGTAGTGTAACGGTACGCAACTACAGCCCTGGTGACGGGTATGGAGAAATCGCGTTTAAAATTTAAATCTTAGGCCATGTTATAAAAGTATGTAAATGTGCATATACAATGGACGTGTGAAAGGGGACCCAGTCTGTAATAGAGTGTAAAATATGAGCTATGTAAAAGTAGTGAATATCCTACTGGGATGATAGAGACTTTGACATGAGCATTAATTTCAAATAGCATCATAAGCGTTGGAAAAACAGCATCTGGTGCATGTGGCGCATAGCCACAGCATAACTGCAGGACTTGCAAGCGTTTACGTGAATCCCCATACTCATTATAATCAGCAAAATAGTCAGTATCTATTTATTTGCAGTAGGTGCAGCAATTTAGATTTTGCACTTGTAGCAGGTCCTGGATGGAAAAAAAAAGATGGGTGACCACGCTTTTTATGGTGGCGGGAGCTGTGGCAAGTTCCCCTATATGTACAATGGGGATTAGCGGAACGACACCGCAAGTGCAGCAGTTATGCGGTGGCAATGCAGCAAAGCAAGCGGATGCAATTCTGTCAGGACATCTAGTGCAATTGCAAATAACCGCTGATGTCAACTGTGCAGGTAGCATTACCACCAAACTGTTAAAAATAAGACAGGTAGTAGTGCAACAGAGTCATTACTAAGAAAAATAATAAAAATTGACATACAGTTAGGGCCAGAAATATTTGGACAGTGACACAATTTTGGCGAGTTGGGCTCTGCATGCCACCACATTGGATTTGAAATGAAACCTCTACAACAGAATTCAAGTGCAGATTGTAACATTTAATTTGAAGGGTTGAACAAAAATATCTGATAGAAAATGTAGGAATTGTACACATTTCTTTACAAACACTCCACATTTTAGGAGGTCAAAAGTAATTGGACAAATAAACATAACCCAAACAAAATATTTTTATTTTCAATATTTTGTGGCGAATCCTTTGGAGGCAATCACTGCCTTAAGTCTGGAACCCATGGACATCACCAAACGCTGGGTTTCCTCCTTCTTAATGCTTTGCCAGGCCTTTACAGCCGCAGCCTTCAGGTCTTGCTTGTTTGTGGGTCTTTCCGTCTTAAGTCTGGATTTGAGCAAGTGAAATGCATGCTCAATTGGGTTAAGATCTGGTGATTGACTTGGCCATTGCAGAATGTTCCAATTTTTTGCACTCATGAACTCCTGGGTAGCTTTGGCTGTATGCTTGGGGTCATTGTACATCTGTACTATGAAGCGCCGTCCAATCAACTTTGCAGCATTTGGCTGAATCTGGGCTGAAAGTATATCCCGGTACACTTCAGAATTCATCCGGCTACTCTTGTCTGCTGTTATGTCATCAATAAACACAAGTGACCCAGTGCCATTGAAAGCCATGCATGCCCATGCCATCACGTTGCCTCCACCATGTTTTACAGAGGATGTGGTGTGCCTTGGATCATGTGCCGTTCCCTTTCTTCTCCAAACTTTTTTCTTCCCATCATTCTGGTACAGGTTGATCTTTGTCTCATCTGTCCATAGAATACTTTTTCAGAACTGAGCTGGCTTCTTGAGGTGTTTTTCAGCAAATTTAACTCTGGCCTGTCTATTTTTGGAATTGATGAATGGTTTGCATCTAGATATGAACCCTTTGTATTTACTGTCATGGAGTCTTCTCTTTACTGTTGACTTAGAGACAGATACACCTACTTCACTGAGAGTGTTCTGGACTTCAGTTGATGTTGTGAACGGGTTCTTCTTCACCAAATGAAGTATGCGGCGATCATCCACCACTGTTGTCATCCGTGGACGCCCAGGCCTTTTAGAGTTCCCAAGCTCACCAGTCAATTCCTTTTTTCTCAGAATGTACCCAACTGTTGATTTTGCTACTCCAAGCATGTCTGCTATCTCTCTGATGGATTTTTTATTTTTTTTCAGCCTCAGGATGTTCTGCTTCACATCAATTGAGAGTTCCTTTGACCGCATGTTGTCTGGTCACAGCAACAGCTTCCAAATGCAAAACCACACACCTGGAATCCACCCCTGACCTTTTAACTACTTCATTGATTACAGGTTAACGAGGGAGACGCCTTCAGAGTTAATTGCAGCCCTTAGAGTCCATTGTCCAATTACTTTTGGTCCCTTGAAAAAGAGGAGGCTATGCATTACAGAGCTATGATTTCTAAACCCTTTCTCCGATTTGGATGTGGAAACTCTCATATTGCAGCTGGGAGTGTGCACTTTCAGCCCATATTATATATATAATTGTATTTCTGAACATGTTTTTGTAAACAGCTAAAATAACAAAACTTGTGTCACTGTCCAAATATTTCTGGCCCTAACTGTATAATGGGTTAACGTACTCGTAACCGTGTGATGACTGACTCCTAACTCCAAAAAAAAAAGTCAAAGAGCCTGTAAGTAGTTAATATAGCATTGGCAGGCATAAAAAATACTGGACGATTAATAAAAATAAAATTAGTATTAAAGTATTTAGTAATTAAATGGCAGTAGTATACCACATAGTGACATAGACAGTGAATAGGCAAAACAATAGAAGACGTTAATGTAGCACTTACATCCTATAAAAGAGTGTGGATGTTAAAATAAATTTCAAATAGTATAGAAGAGTTAAAATTGCAAATGCCCTGAGTACAGCACCTAGTAACACAGTGAGTGAATAGGAAACTGAAAGTAGGGGGTTAATGTAGCATTTCGAACCCTATAAAACATAGTGTGGTAAAACCAAATGGGAAATGGCATAGAAGAGGAAAATGTATAAATAGCCTTAGTGGACGACATACTGAGATAGCAAGGGGGGCAGAAATAGAATAGAACGGGTTAATGTACAAATTGCCTTAGAGCCCTTTGACATCAGCTCTTTAGATAAAATTGCGGTAGATGGATTGAAAAAAATGCATCTGCTGCGATAGCCACATTAACATTGCAGTTGCAGTGCGGTAGCGGTAATCCTTATAGAAACCATAAGGGGACTTGCGGCCACTGCGATTTAGGAGTTGCGTCAAGTGTTGCTACCAAAAAAAATGAACTTGGCGCACCTGCCGCAAGTATTCCTATAGTTTGTATGGATATTCCCGCCACAGCGCAGCAAGTGCAAGGTTTAATCGGCAATCGCAGCAGATGGGTTTTTTTCTAGCCATGTGTGGTGAAATTGTAAAATCACAGATGTCCAGCACATAGTGACACAGTTATTGAATAGCAAACAGAATAGAAGGGGTTAATGTATGAGTTTAAACCCTATAAAATAATCATGGTGCAAGTAAAATAGAAAAGGCATAGAAGAGGTTAATGTAAAAATGTCCTTAGTACAGCAGATAGTGAGATACGCAGTGTGGCAGTAATAGAATAGAAGGGGTTACTATAAAAAAGGCCGTAGTACAGCAGATAGTGAGATAGGCAGTGTAGGACTAATATAATAGAAAGGGTTAAAATTAAAATGGCCGTAGTACAGCAGATAGTGAGATAGGCAGTGTGGCACTAATAGAATAGAAAGGGTTAATATTTAAATGGCGGTAGTACAGCACATAGTGAGATAGGGACTGTAGCACTAATAGAATAGAAAGGGTTAATATAAAAAAGGCCGTAGTACAGCAGATAGTGAGATACGCAGTGTAGCACTAATAGAATAGAAGGGGTTAATATTAAAATGGCCGTAGTACAGCAGATAGTGAGATAGTCAGGGTGGCACTAATAGGATAGAAAGGGTTAATATTAAAATGGCCGTAGTACAGCAGATAGTGAGATAGGCAGTGTAGCACTAATAGAATAGAAGGGGTTAATATTAAAATGGCCGTAGTAGAGCAGATAGTGAGATACGCAGTGTAGCACTAATAGAATAGAAGGGGTTAATAAGAAAATGGCCGTAGTACAACAGATAGTGATATAGGCAGTGTAGCAATAATAGAATAGAAGGGGTTAATATTAAAATGGCCGTAGTAGAGCAGATAGTGAGATACGCAGTGTAGCACTAATAGAATAGAAGGGGTTAATAAGAAAATGGCCGTAGTACAACAGATAGTGATATAGGCAGTGTAGCACTAATAGAATAGAAAGGGTTAATATTAAAATGGCCGTAGTACAGCAGATAGTAAGATAAGCAGTGTAGCACTAATAGAATAAAAGGGTTAATATTAAAATGGCCGTAGTAGAGAACATAGGGAGATAGGCAGTGTGCCACTAATAGAATAGAAAGGGTTAATATAAAAAAGGCGCTAGTACAGCAGATAGTGAGATAGGGAGTGTAGGAGTAATAGAATAGAAAGGGTTAATAGTAAAATGGGCTTAGTAGAGCAGATAGTGAGATAGGCAGTGTGGAAGTAATAGAATAGAAGGGGTTAATATAAAAATGGCCTTAGTAGTGCACATAGTCAGATAGCAAATGGAGGAGAAATAGAATAGAAGGGGTTAATAAAGTATGAAAAGAAGAGGGCAGTATGCATAAATGTAGCTGATATATAATTTGTAAAAACAAAGGGTTAATATAAGCATAGGCATTAGGAATATATACTCTGTTGTGAGATTGTACTGTGAAAACAGCTTTTTCACTTTTACATTGTTCACCAATTCAAATTTCCCGCTCTAAGATGGCCGACGCGAAAAGTTCATTCATAAAAAGCCGGCAGACGCCAGCCGCGATGTGATTGGGCAGCGAAAACTTCATAAAAATGGCGCCGTGAATCCGGTTGGTCGGCGCTATTGTGTGAAGATGCCGCTGTCCAATCACAACTCAGCGGGGCGGAGCTACAAACTTCCAGCCGGCCGAACGGCATATCCGAAAATCGTACCAGGCGCTCGGCAACAAAATTTTCGAAGTCCCCGCTGTGCGGTGACCAATCGGAATCAAAGCGCCATAAAGAACAACCAATCAGAATCGCGGCTCATTTCTCAATGGATGTCTATGGAAAGTCGACATCCAATGAGAATCGAGGCGGCAATTTTGAAAATGCACGGAAGTTTCCTTGCTGAGCCCCTGGTGCGATTTTCGGACACGGCGTTCGGGAGAGTGGAAGTCTATAGCTCCGCCCCGCTGAGTTGTGATAGGACAGCGGCATCTTCACACAATAGCGCCGACCAACCGGATTGACGGCGCCATGTGTATGAAGATTCCGCTGGCCAATCACACGGCGGCTGAAGTCTAGCGCCATTTTATGAATGAAGATTTCGCGTCGGCCATCTTAGAGCGGCGAGTTGTACGGGCGGCGTGTGAATGCATGTTCGGACACAGCGGTCTCATAGACCGCGGAGGCCGCTAGAAGCGCCGAAGTTTGCGCTTGTAGCGCAGAAGTCGGCGCTTTCAGCGGCGAAGTGTCCGAACAGTGGCGGACGCTCCATGCAGCGGCGATTGGCACTGCATGGCGCAAAATAGTAAAAGTGGTGAAAAAGAAAGATAGTAAAAAAGAGATGAAAATAAAAGTCAGCATCAGGAATATAGGCTCTGATGTGAAAAGGTAGATTGTCCAAAGGATATCTTAGCTGATCAATGGCAGATCCCGATCCGGCGCTTGCTTCCCGACGTCCCGCACGAAGGATGGATATCTCGGCTCAAATGTTGTCGAACAGACGGTCCAGCGGTAGCTTCTCGTTGTCCTCGAAAGACCCTCACGAAGGATGGATTTCTCGGCAGAAATATACTCCAACAGATAGTCCAGCGATAGGTTCTCGTTCTCCCACAAAGAGGATTCAAAGAGGTTGAAGATTCAAAGTTCGCGCTATAAATAAGCGGGCTTATCTGATTGGAGGGCGGCAACTTCAGAAAGCTGGCGCCATGAATGTGATTGGTCGCTATGTATTTTCAAAAAAGGCGCGGCGATTGTGATTGGACGGCGCCTTCCTATGGAGAGAGATAGAGAAAGGAGGCGATTTTATGGCCGAGCCGCTGGTTGTATTAGCGGGCAGACGACTCGGCTCAGAGCCATCATTGGACGGGACCGGAAAGTGTCAATCAGCGAATCGCGGCAATAAATAGCGTAATAGCAACGACTGTGTGGTTTTTTTTTTTGTTTTTTTTTGATAATTTTTTGTTATTAATTTTTTGGTTTATTTTTTTATGATTGTATAAAAAATTTTAATAATTTTTTTGATTATTAAAATTTTTATAAATTTTTTTTTAATTATTATTTTTTTTTATTTTTATTATTTTTTTATAAAAATTGAATTTTTTTTTAATAATTTTTTTTTTTTTTTTTTTTTTTAATAATTGTTATTAATAGTCAAATTTGTATAATATTTTTTTCATTATTATATTTTTTTTTTATTATTATTTTTGTAATATTTTTTAATTATTTAATAAATTATTTTTAATTTTTTTTTTTTTTTAAATTTTTTTTTTATTATAAAAATGTAGATAATTTTTGTTTAATTATTATGTTTTTTTTTTTTTTTATTTTTTTATTATTGTTAATAATATTTTAAATATTTTTTTTATTATTATTATTTTTATAAAATTTTTTAGGTTTTATTTTTTTTTTTTTATTATTATTTTTATTTAATTATTTATTATTTTTTAATTGAATTATATTTTTTAATAAATTTTTTTTTTATTTTTTTTTTTTTTTTTTAATTAACGAGTCAAAGTTTATAAGTACCTTTTTTTTTTATTATTATATTTTTATTTATTTTTATTATTTTTTAATATTTTTTAATTATTTATTATTATTTTTAATTATTTTTTTTATTTTTTTTAATTTTTTTTTTTTAGATCAAACATGTAGATAATTTTTTTTTTATTATTATTTTTTTTTTATTATTTATATTTTTTTTTATTATTTTTTTAATTATTTTTAAATATTATTTTTTTATTTAAATTTTATTTATTTTTTTTAAGTTAGAGGAGACAGTTCTCATTAGGTCCGCCATTTTATTTTTTTTTTTTATTATTATTTTTATTTAATTATTTATTATTTTTTAATGATTTATTTATTATTTTTTTATTATTTTTAAATGATTTTTTTATTATTTAATTTTTTTTTTTTTTTAAGTTAGACGGAGACAGAGTTCTCATTCAGGTCCGGCATTTCTTTTTTTTTTATTATTATTTTTATTAATTTTTATTATTTTTTAATGATTTATTTAATATTTTTTTATTATTTTAAATGATTTTTTTTATTATTTAATTTATTTTTTTTTTTAAGTTAGACGGAGACAGAGTTCTCATTCAGGTCCGCCATTTTATTTTTTTTTTTTATTATTATTTTTATTTAATTATTTATTATTTTTTAATGATTTATTTATTATTTTTTTATTATTTTTAAATGATTATTTTTATTATTTAATTTATTTATTTTTTTTAAGTTAGAGGAGACAGAGTTCTCATTCAGGTCCGCCATTTACTTTTTTTTTTATTATTATTTTTATTGAATTATTTATTATTTTTTAATGATTTATTTAATATTTTTTTATTATTTTAAAATGATTTTTTTTATTATTTAATTTATTTATTTTTTTTAAGTTAGACGGAGACAGAGTTCTCATTCAGGTCCGCCATTTTTTTTTTTTTTTATTATTATTTTTATTTAATTATTTATTATTTTTTAATGATTTATTTAATATTTTTTTATTATTTTTAAATGATTTTTTTTATTATTTAATTTATTTTTTTTTTTTAAGTTAGACGGAGACAGAGTTCTCATTCAGGTCCGCCATTTTATTTTTTTTTATTATTATTTTTATTTAATTATTTATTATTTTTTAATGATTTATTTATTATTTTTTTATTATTTTTAAATGATTATTTTTATTATTTAATTTATTTATTTTTTTTAAGTTAGACGGAGACAGAGTTCTCATTCAGGTCCGCCATTTACTTTTTTTTTTATTATTATTTTTATTGAATTATTTATTATTTTTTAATGATTTATTTAATATTTTTTTATTATTTTAAAATGATTTTTTTTATTATTTAATTAATGTTTTTTTTTTAAGTTAGACGGAGACAGAGTTCTCATTCAGGTCCGCCAATTTTTTTATTTTTATTATTATTTTTATTTAATTATTTATTATTTTTTAATGATTTATTTATTATTTTTTTATTATTTTTAAATGATTATTTTTTTATTTAATTTTTTTTTTTTTTTAAGTTAGACGGAGACAGAGTTCTCATTCAGGTCCGCCATTGACTTTTTTATTTATTATTATTTTTATTTAATTATTTATTATTTTTTAATGATTTATTTATTAATTTTAAATTGTTTTTAAATAATTTATTTTATTATTTAATTTATTTATTTTTTTAAGTCAGAGTGAGACGCAGTTCTCATTGCGGTCCGCCTTTTTTTTTCCCCATTGACATACATTACCGGTGTGTCGGCGATTTTATGGCCGGCCACCTGGTTCTATTTGTCGGCCCTAAAATCGCGGACACACCGCTAATGCATGTCTATGGGCAGTGAGCTCGAATTCTGATTGGTCGGCGTTCAATCCGAAATCGGGCTGACTGGCCATAGAGATGCATTAGCGGTGTGTCCGCGATTTTAGGGCCGACAAATAGAACCAGGTGGGCGGCCATAAAATCGCCGACACACCGGTAATGTATGTCAATGGGGAAAAAAAAAGTCGGACCTGAATGAGAACTGCGTGTCAGTTTTGAGGGGCTCTTCTGATTGGCTGAGGGCAGTATACATCGACCAATCAGAAGAGGCCCTCAGATCTGATTGAGATAGAATGGGGGATTTTTCTTCCATTGTATGTGAATGAGAACGAAGAGGACGTCGGAGGTGGAAGATCCCCGGGGCCGGACGAAGAGGCGGAGATGGCGGAAAGAAGACAGAAGACCCCGGGGCCGGAGGAAGAGGACGCCTGGCCGGACGGAGGACTTGTGGATCGGAGGGACGATCAGATGACTTGAAGGCATGTAAGTGATCGACGGGGACGTTAGCTAGGGCACGGCGGGGGTTTGAGGTGTAGGGCCTTAGGTGAGAGCGACGTTAGGTTAGGGGACTGCGGGGGCTTAGGGTGTAGGGCTTTAGCGAGAGGGGCAGGGGAGAGCGGCGGGAGGTTAGGGGCGGCGGTGCCTTAGGGGATAGTCGGCGGGGCTTAGGGGGTATCGGCGGGTCGGGGCTTAGGGTGTAGGGGTGCGGCGGTGTTAGCGCGGCGGGAGGTTAGGGGCGGCGGTGTCTTAGGGGATAGTCGGCGGGGCTTAGGGGGTATCGGCGGGTCGGGGCTTAGGGTGTAGGGGTGCGGCGGTGTTAGCGACAGCGGCGGGCATAGATGCGGCGGGTCGGGGCTTAGGGTGTAGGGGTGCGGCGGTGTTAGCGACAGCGGCGGGCATAGATGCGGCGGGTCGGGGCTTAGGGTGTAGGGGTGCGGCGGTGTTAGCGACAGCGGCGGGCATAGATGCGGCGGGTCGGGGCTTAGGGTGTAGGGGTGCGGCGGTGTTAGCGACAGCGGCGGGCATAGATGCGGCGGGTCGGGCTTAGGGTGTAGGGGTGCGGCGGTGTTAGCGACAGCGGCGGGCGGTGTTAGCGACAGCGGCGGGCATAGATTAGGGTGTAGGGGTGCGGCGGTGTTAGCGACAGCGGCGGGCATAGATGCGACGGGTCGGGGCGGCGGGCATAGATGCGGCGGGTCTGGGCTTAGGGTGTAGGGGTGCGGCGGTGTTAGCGACAGCGGCGGGCATAGATTAGGGTGTAAGGGTGCGGCGGTGTTAGCGACAGCGGCAGGCATAGATGCGACGGGTCGGGGCTTAGGGTGTAGGGGTGCGGCGTGTGTTAGCGACAGCGGCGGGCATAGGCGGCGGTGTTAGCCGACGGGGCTTAGGGTGTAGGGGAGCAGCGGCGGGGTAGTGTGTAAGAGCGGCAGGAGGCTGTAGTGTACAGCGCGATGGTATACTACAGTCCCATGTCGCTTATGGGCATGGGACTGTAGTATACTATAGCGGTGTACACTATAGTAGTATGGGCTTCTGTGGCTTGGTTAGTGGTGGGCGGGGTAGTGTGTAAGAGCGGCAGGAGGGTGTAGTGTACAGCGCGATGGTATACTACAGTCCCATGTCGCTTATGGGCATGGGACTGTAGTATACTATAGCGGTGTACACTACAGTAGTATGGGCTTCTGTGGCTTGGTTAGTGGTGGGTGTCAGCGACTCGCAATGCCCGCTTCGCGGGCATTGCTTCGCGAGGCTGCAACAACTCGCAATGCCCGCTTTGCGGGCATTGCTTCGGGAGTCGCCGTGGCCGCTACGCGGCCACGGGGAGAGTCCAGGAGAAGCAGCTCGGACTCGCTAACCAAGCCACCGGAAGCAGCGCCGCTCCGACGGAAGTCGCTACGGCAATTATATAATAGATTAATGATGCCTTGCTGTAAATTTAGAGCCTGAAGAATTCTGTATAAGCAAATTCACATCTATTTCAACCCCATGAGCTCGACATTCTACTTTATCTCTACATTGCTGTGCCCTCAGGTCCGTGCTGCCGGGACACCTGATGAACTGATTTCCTTGTTGCCTTAGGTATAACATAGAATGATTATTTTGCATATAAAAACATTTCACATAATATATTCAACACTACAGATTTGCAACACAAATTAACTATTTGATAACCCAAGTAATGTATAGTATGTTATTTGCAACTCATTCAAGAGCCTTTTGATAAACAACATTCTTGTTTGGGGGCGTGGCCTTGCCATGGAGGAGAAAGGATGCTGAAGACACCGCTTCTGCTCTCCGAGCCTTAAAAATCTGTTCAATTCAGTGCCGCTTATTCTGTGTGGCACCCTATGCCACCCAAACCCACCTATGCCGAAGTACCCGGTCAGATCTCACTTTGGGACTCCGGTGACCCCCTCCATGGGAATTTCACAATATTTGAGAAGTGCAGGCAGACCCCAGAGCTCCTCTACTGCTCCCAAGATGACAGATCCCACTGAGCTCAGCCTGCACCACAAGGAGAGGGCTGAGTCAGCGCCGCATGACACCGAGGAGAGAGAGACAGTTCTACATCGGCACCACTCCACACTGGATGTTGCTTCACCTCAGGTACCACCGATCTCCTCCTGCAACCCCCCTACCAGGATTCTCCTCAGACAGTCACACCTTCCCCCGGCTAGACAGGAATTCCCAGACCGACATGAAGCGCACAGGGGAGACATCAAAGGGTGGCCTCTTAACTGAGCCAGACTCACAGACCAAACCCTTGGGACTGAACGGGTCAACATACCAACTGGGGGTACGGAATATAGTGGACCCACCGACCTTTACATGCAGTGGAAACCTGCAACCACAAACTATGACCGACTCCCGGCTGCAGTAATGAATCCCCAGGATAAGGACTTACAGATTACAATACCCAAGACTTTGGAGAACTTTTTACACATCATAGGTACCCCTATTATACAGTTGGGATCCCAAAGTACCCTAGACCACCAGGGGTAGCTGATTATGGAGCAAAGAGATAGGGCCCTGGGGCATTGATGCCACCGGCCACATATGGAGGTGCCCAATTATCCTGCACACCAGACAAGGACATTTGAGAAGATATGAGGGTGCGCGTTCTTACCATCCCTACTAGGGAAGAGATGGAGGGATTATCACGAGAATGGAGGCCTCCTATAGAGCCGAGGCAGCTGTCCTGAGAGGGGAAGTCAACCAACTTTCTGTAAGGGTTGATTCCACTGATGCCTATATGGAAGGTATCTCCGGGTGTCTCGGTGCTCTTGAACACCAAGTTTCCAATCAAGCTGCCAATCTTTAGTATGTCTTAAGGTACCGTTATACGCTTTAATGTTGTAACGATATCTCCAACGATCTCACGGGAGGGCGGTTGTTAGGACATCTTTTAGACAGCGTTGGTGAGATGTCACACATCTAGATATCGTAGACGAGCACCAACGATATGGCGAGCAGCTATCGTTCGCCCAATCCAGCGAATGATACTTGTTCACTGTTGTGAATAGGCGAAGTCGTTAACGAGATCGTTATCACGGTGTCACACACAACAATGCAGCAGGTTGACTGATCGAGGATCGTTTGATTTCAGAACATGTTCTCAAATCTGTGATCAACGATTTATCATAGTCGTATCTCGGTGTAACACGCAACGACGTCCTAACGATGTCATTTGAATGACTCCAAACCTGTGACGTTTAGATGACATCCTTCAAGGCTTCTTCAATTTGATCCGCAATGTCCTTAAAGACAAATCCATCGCGTTTAATAGAGCCCACAGATCCCTTGGCCCTCCACGACCTGACAGCGCTAGACATCACAGGCATTACAGAGGAACTCAGTACAACGTATGGCAGATCTCTCTAGACGGACACTTCAGAAATGGAGAGTACTTCACCCCCTGTTGGAATTGCTACGCCAATTCAACATCTCGTATTCCTGGGGGTTTCCCTTTCATCGCCAGGACTGGAGAGAGGGCGAGTTGTATTTTGTGTCCCACCCAAGAGATGTCCCGGAATTCGCAGAGGCTCTGGGGCTTCAGTCAGTAAATATCCCAATGGTGGAATGACCATGGGTTCCTAGAGAAGTAAACTGGGTCCAGACACCACTAGAGCAACGTGTGCAGAGGCGCCGTAGGAGGGGAGGTAGAAGTGGTGGTGCTGGAGGCCGTGGGAGAGGACCCCCAGGCTCAAGATGGCTGAAGAGTTGCCTCATCTTTTGACAGTGTAATTTATGTTATTTATGGTACACGACGCCCTCCTGGTCTCGCTGACTTTTGGCCTTGGGCTTACTTCTACCCACTTTCTCTAGTTCCCTACCAGAGGGCAGTGGTTAGCTGTTCCCCTCCTCTTGTAAATTTACTTTCATAGCAGTGAAAATGCTAAAGTTTATTTGTTCAGATGATGTTTAAGGGTTTTTGGTCGGGGAATATTTGATCTTACATGGAAAGGTTACACCCCTGTGGGTTACCACACGCCACCAAAGGGTGTGATTTCCTTCTCTTGTTTTTTTTCCCCAAAATTTTTTTTCTCTTCCGTGTGTGTGACACGAGTAATTATTTTTATTATTAATTATTATTATTTATTATTATAGCGCCATTAATTCAATGGCGCTTTACATATGGAAGGGTATACAAAGACAAGCACAAGGTACATGGACAACATATGGCATACAGGTACAGAAGAAGAGAGGACGCTGTCCGCGAGGGTTCACAATCTATGAAGGGCCGGATGATGATACATTAAGAGAGGGTAGAGTTGGTCGTGTGGTGGTTTGGTGGACCGAGGCTCACAGCAGGTTGTAGGCTTGTCGAAAGAGGTGAGTCTTCAGGTTTATTTTAAAGGTTTCCAGAGTTGACGAGAGTCTGATATGTTGGGGCAGAGAGTTCCAGAGTAAAGCAGATTCACGGGAGAAGTCTTGCATGCCGTTGTGGGAAGAAGAGATAAGGGGGAGCAGAGGAGGAGATCATGAGTGAAGCGCAGGTTGCATGAGGGTAAGTAACAGGAGACCATATCACAGATGTACGGAGGAGACAGATTATGAACGGCATTGTAGGTCATAGTTAGTGTTTTAAACCGGGACCGCTGAGAAAGCCTGTGAAGTGCTTGGCAGAGAGGAGAGATTAGGGGAATAGCGGGGAGACAGGTGGATTAGTCAGGCAGCAGAGTTTAGGATAGATTGGAGAGGAGCAAGAGTGCTAGAGGGGAGACCGTTGAGCAGGAGGTTACAATAATCAAGGTGGGAGATGATGAGGGCATGGACAAGTGTTTTTGCAGTGTTGAGGTCAAGGAATGAATGGACAGGAAGGTTGGCTGTTCTGCTGGCTCTGCCCTCCTCCTCTCATGCTCTCTGAATAAAGCATAAACAGGGCAGGCTTTGCTGCTGATGTCAGGCCAAATGCTTTGCAGCTGCTCTGACCAAGCTCTGTGCTGCAGATTGAGGGACAGAGAGCAGTAGAGGAGGAGGGCAGAGCCAGAAGAACAGGAGGCGGCGCAGAGACATAAAAGGGGACGGAATACACAAGGAGAAGGCTGGAGGACTGTGCCAGCAGTGAAGACCTCTTAATAAGACCCCACCCATTAGACTACTTATCTGTAAGATTTCTAATGTGTTTTTTAAAGCTTACAGAGAGGCTAGAGACATGGGGAAGCCCTTCCCTGAATGCAGCAGACATGCTGCATTCAGTGCTGCATTTAGATTGCCATGCAGCAAGGGGGTGACAAGTCCTCTTTAAGGTAAGGACTATACTTCTCTCAGATCCATGACTCACACAGTTGGATAGATCTTTTCCTGGTCAGCCATAGTATACTTTCATGGGAGCCAGTAGCCACTATCAGAGACATGCTTGTCACTGACCACTCTCTGATATTTTTAGCCTTGTCCATCTCTGGCATGTCTCGTAAACCCTGGACGTGGAGGCTAAATAGCAACCTCCTTAAAGACAGTGTCTGTTTGGCCGAGCTCAAAGATAATATTAGTACCTTTTCCCAAACTCACGCAGCAGACTCTACTCCGCAACCCTTTAAATTGGAGGCCTTCAAATGTATAATGTGAGGTACCTTAATCAAGCATGGCTCTAGGCTTAAAAAAACTAAATCTGAAGCTGTCACTGATCTACTTTCCCAAATCCACTTATTAGAGACCAATTATAAAGAGACCAGGTCACAAAGGGACCTGACGGACCTGACATTAAAAAGACAAGAACTTAACAAACTTCTAGACCAACAATACCTGAGAACTAGAGAGAGAATTAAAAGCAATTTCTATAAGATGTCAAATAAATGCGGCACCCGCCTGCTCCATCCACAGACGGGTCCCACATACATCCCTTCGATCAAACCACCAGGTGTAGAAGAAATCTAATCCTAATAACATCTTGGAAGTCTACATATCTTATTATGAAGACCTATATACAGTGTTGGCCAAAAGTATTGACACCCCTGCCATTCTGTCAGATAATACTCAAGTTTCTTCCTAAAAATGATTGTAATCACAAATTCTTTAGTATTATTATCTTCATTTAATTTGTCTTTAATGAAAAAAAACACAAAAAGAGAATAAAGCAAAAAGCAAAACATTGATCATTTCACACAAAACTCCAAAAATGGGCCAGACAAAAGTTTTGGCACCCTCAGCCTAATACTTGGTTGCACAATCTTTAGCCAAAATAACTGTGATCAACTGCTTCCGGTAACCATCAATGAGTTTCTTACAATGCTCTGACAGAATTGCAGGGGTGTCAATACTTTTGGCCAATAATGTATATAAAAAAATTCAAAATTATTTTCAGTTTACAGCTGTCCTCTCTCTAGATGATTCAGTAGTTCAATCTCTGAAAGGTGAGATTACAGAGACAGAGCTTTGTGAGGCTATTAAATCCACTTCGGTGTCCAAATGTCCAGGTCCAAATGGATTTACACCAATCTTTTCAGACTCAATTGGCCCCCCATTTGTTGTCCACTTTTAACTCTATCACTGAAGGACAGGATTTTGCACCCAAATCTTTGGAGGCCCATATCAATATTATCCCCAAACCTGGAAGGGACTTGAAATTCGCGGCAAATTAAAGGCCGATTTCTTTATTTAAAATAGACATTAAATTGTTTTCCAAAATATTGGCAGACCGTCTGGCTTTGCTTCTCCCTTCTATTATCAATCTGGACCAGGTGGGCTTTGTCAGAGGCCATGAAGCTAGGGAGAACACTATTGGAACCTTGCTTTTTTTTTTTTTTGAACCATGTTTTTATTGGGTTTTGAACATTATATCATTTCCAAAATAATAGGATAAGCATATCCAATATTAATTTACACAAGTCAAACAACGTTTTCTGAAGTTAACAGTACACATCAAATTACAGTTTCACACCATAAATCTTAGTAACCCACCTCCCAGCCCACCCTGGAAATTATCCATTACTCATGTTTTGTCTTGTACTCTCGAAAGAATATGATTGTGATATAGATATACCACATCCAAACTCGTTTTAGTCTTTTAGACACCACATCTCAGTCTACCAAGTGTCCCTCCTGACTCCCCTTCTGCATACCACACCGACGAACGGAAGGGTAACATGAAATTAATTATTTCACCATCTGTAAATTCCTTTTCAATAAATATTTTCCATCTAAAGAAAAATTTCTTGGTTAGTTTATTTGGATTGCGTAGCGCATCCATCGCTTCAAGTGTCAAAGTATGGCGCATCAGCATTTTGATCTGATTCAGGTCTGGGGGTCTGTCGTTGAGCCAGTATTGGAGAAGGAGTCTTTTAGCTATTATCGCAATATAATGCCATAGGACATGTGGGTGTCTGTGAGCCCCAGAATCCGTCTGGTAATGGAAGATCCAGCGTAACGGATCTAAACCCTCCATAACTCCACATATCTCCTTAGCCCAATCTTTCACCTTCCTCCAGTATTCTTGTGAAACAGGGCAGGACCAAAGACCATGTTCCAGGTCCGTCATCTCAATTTTACATTTTGGGCAGTGAATCCATCTCCCTTGATTGGCCTGGGAAGGGGGAATATTAAAACCCTGGATAGTCCCATGCATAATCCTGAATTGGGAATCTCTCCACCTCTCATTACTGATGTATCGTCTCATGAGCCCGCATCCCTCTAAAATTTTCTGAGTGAGTTCAGGGTCTTTAATGTGCTTTCGCCATTTGTTGAAGAACCCTCTCCTCCTTTGCGGGCGTAGTGCTTGTTGTATTTTGGCATATAATGAGGTAATGGACACATCACCTTCATTAATATTTAGTATTTCGGACCATAGATTATTATCCACCTTCCCAGAGAGGTCCCGCAAGTGTGAAAGGAGATGGTGATCCAACTGACGGTATTGTATAGCCTGGAATTGAGGTAAATTAAAAGTAGTCAGCACCTCCTTCTCCGTCATCCACCTCCGCTCATCAAAATTTATAAGGTCTTCTAGTGTATTGATGCCCTTTTCTTTCCAAGTTTGAAATAGAGAGTTTTCACGGCCCAACTCAAAGGCCGGGCATCTCCACGGATTAAGTCGTCTGGAGACTTTCCATGCCAGTTTAAGTTTTTTCCTGACCTCTCTCCACGTTATGATGGTATCTCTATATATTACTGTATTTTTCAAGGTGGCCGGAAGGCAGGACAACGGAGAATGTAATAATGCGGACAGATCCCAGGGCTTAGCCCACTCTCCCTCTAGTTCTAAATCAGAAAACTTGTTTGTTCCCTTAATCCAGTCCAATACATTACGTAAGATGCATGCTAGGTTATATCCCCTAACATCTGGGAGTTGTAATCCCCCTTCCTGTTTGGGCTGTATTAAGGTCCTAAAGGCTAACCTAGATCTCTTCCCTCTCCATAAAAATTTGGTGAAAGCTTTGTTAATTCTTATAATATCAGTGTGTTTCATTAGCATAGGGATGGTCTGGAGAGGATAAAGTAGTTTTGAAAAGCTCATCATTTTAAGTAGATGGCAGCGTCCCATCAGAGACAGCGGCAGCCCTTCCCATCTTGCCAACTCCTGCTCTATCTTTGTGATGATAGGTAAAAAGTTGAGTTTATATGTCAACCCACTGGATCTGGCTAAGTGTATTCCCAAATATTTGAGACTGTTTTTCGCTATTGGTAATCCGCAGAAGTTTTCCCCTTTCCGTGCTCCTTCTTCTTGATTTATGAAGAGGGCTTCACATTTGCCTTTGTTTAAGGAGAAACCTGAATATCTACCCCACTTTTCTATGTCTGTCAATATATCTGGAAGGTCTCTTTCTGGGTTCTGAACATATAGGATGATATCATCAGCGAAAAGTGAAAGCTTAATTTCAGCATCCCCTACCCTAAAGCCCTCATAGGCGTTATGACGTTCCAGATATAATCCAGAGGTTCTATAGCCAGATTAAAAAGAAGGGGCGATAGTGGGCATCCTTGTCTCGTTCCCTTTTGGAGAGTGAAGGAATCTGACAGAAAACCAGGTGTGCTAACACAAGCTTTGGGGTTACTGTATAGTGCACTAATGTATTGTCGAAAGGGGCCTAGTATACCTATGGAGTCAAGCACTCTACCCAGCCATGACCATCTGACATTGTCGAATGCTTTTTCAGCGTCAAGAGTGATCATGGCTGGGTTACCACCCTTCATCTTTATTTTCCTTCCCATAACATCTAGCATAAGCATTGCTTTTCTTATATTTGTAGTGGTTGACCTCCCCTTAACAAAACCCGCCTGATGTGTGGGTATTAGTTTGGGTAGAATCACTGCCAATCTGTCAGCCAGAATTTTGGAAAGGAGCTTCAAATCTTGGTTTATTAAAGAGATCGGTCTATAGTTTGCTGGGTCTGTGGGCGCCTTTCCTGATTTAGGTATCAATTTGATATAAGCTAAGTTCATTCTCTCCGGGATAGGAGCCCCCCGCAATATTGTATTATATAGGTCACACAACACCGGAGAGATCTGCTCCCTCAAGGTCTTGAAGAAAGCACTATTATAGCCGTCTGGTCCGGGCGCTTTACCCGTATTTAAATGTCTTATAGCCATCTCAACTTCGTCAGTCGTGACTGGGCTGTTGAGAAATTGAGTGTCTTCTTGGAAACAGTTGGCAATGTAATCCCATCCAACCATGCAAGGCTGTCTGAGTCGTCAGTGTTGACCTCCGTGTATAGAGAAGCATAATACCTGCCCAGTACTCGGGAAATGCCCTTAGGATCATGCCAAGTGGTACCATGTGTATCCACTATCGCTTGTATAGGGGAGGGCTTATGCCTACCCTTGGCTAACCTTGCTAATAGACGCCCTGCCTTATCCCCAAATTTCTGGAGTTCTAATTCCAATCGATTTTTATAAATGTCTTCCCGTTTTCCCGCCCAAACATCAAAATCTCTCTTTGCCTGTAACCACTTCTCTCTGTCAGGAACCGTCATTGTGGATTGATAACGTGTATACGCATCTCTTACCGCCAGACTGGTTTGAACAAATTTGTCTTTGATTTGTCGTTTAATCCTCATGCTATACGCCATGATATGTCCTCGCATCACCGTTTTCGCTGTCTCCCAGTATAGAGCTGGATCTGATCTATGTTCCAGATTGTCGGAAGAGAAGTGCGACCACCATTCTCCCAATTGTTTAGTAAAATTTTCTTCTCTGACAAACGTGTCGGGGAATCTCCATAAATAATCGGAGCCTTTCTCAAATTTGTCTCTGGTCTCTAACACCAATGGGCTATGATCCGAGATCAGCATATCCTCGATTTTAATATTTGTCATTTGTTGGATTATCTTGGGTGAAACAAAGAACATATCCAATCTGGACCACGACCCATGGGGTGCGAGAAGTGGGTAAACTCTCTACCCAGTGGGTTCACTAACCTCCATGCATCTAATAACCCAGCTTCCCCTACTAAGCTTTCCAAAACACTGTATTCCCCTGATCTACCCCCAGCCTGCCTTCTCATCTGAGTTTGGGATGCAGTGCGTCTATCCTCCTCTTCCTTCATGACCGTGTTAAAATCTCCACCGATTATTCTATTATTACCGTTGTCTAGGAGCAATGTATTTTGTAGTTGTTGGAAGAAGGGTTTCTGTTTCCCGTTAGGGGCATATACATTGTAAACATTAAAGGTGTCGTTTTGAATTTGTATCGTTAATTGTATTATTCTACCTTCTTTATCTTTTGAAGTAGACAGTATTGAGTGAGCTAGTGACCTATGTATCAGAATTAAAACTCCCGCCTTTTTTTCTACTGCCCCCGAACCATAGACCTCGCCTACCCATAGCTTTTTGAGGCGGAAAAAGTCCTCCGCGGCCAGGTGGGTCTCCTGGAGCAAAGCTATATCTACATGCAGCCTCTTAAGATGGCGCAAGACCATCATGCGCTTTGCCGGGGAGCGCAGACCCTTAACATTCCAGGAGGCCCACCTAACCATCGGAGGCCTCCCCGCACAGGGCCCAAAATTTCCTCGTAGTGAATATCCACAAGTGGTTGATATTGCCTGGTGTGGCTTTGAGTGAGGTGTGGCAGACATTGAAGGTGTAACCTTTTAGAGACTCATTTCCAAGGATAATTTCCATTTTTTTCCCCCCTTTCTTCCCACCCTCCCACCCCCATATCACTCCAACACCTTTCATCATCAAAAAGTCGGTGACTTCACTTATGTCCTCAAGTGCGACCCACATAGATAGCTCCACCCCGCCTCGGCCCCCACCACTTCTGATAACATTTAATAAGATAACATCATAACTCCAACATTCTGCCCAAATAACATCAATCACCAATTGGCGACCATCCCTTTTAAAATAGTTAAACAGATTGCCCAAGAGCCATGTCTCGGAGGCACAATGCATAAACATCCCATTTCCCACAGCCCTTCTCAAGTTCTCTGCAATCATGGGTAATCAAAAAGATTTTATAAGCGTTTGAGTGGATTCAACCTTAAAGTAGCCATGGTCGGATGTCCACGTCAGAGTTCAGTACTGAATAAGGACCTTTTGAGCACGTTAGCGTCAATGCAGCCATGATCCTGTGAAATAATCCTAATTAAAGAGAGAAAAGGACAAAAAGAAAGAAAGAGAAGGGAAGAAGAGAGAAGAAACCAAAAAAAAAAAAGGGGGAAAAAGGGGGGGGGGGGGGGAGGAGGGGGGGGGTGTTAAAAGGGGAAAGGGGGGGAGGAGAAGGAGGGGGGACAATATATTCCTCTCTCTATCTCTCAGTACAGCCAGATCTCTTCTCCTTTTCTTTCAGGACATCTGCTGCAAATCCGCCAGTTTCAGCTATCGGTGGAATTTGTCCGTTTTGATTTATCCCTTTATCACTTCTTCCTTTGCCATCTATTTCCGGATTGTCTCTGTTGTTTTAGGTTACCCGGCGTTGCTCCTTTTTGCGCCCCATCATCCAATAGGGAGTATGACCTGAGTCTATAAGATCTCACAGAGGTTCTGTCTATTTCATTTTCTGAATCTAGAGCAGATGTAGGTTTCGCAGGTGATCCCTTATTAGTACGGGGTGGTGACTCAGATCGTCTTGGGGAGGCCATGTTATCCCTTACAGCAGCCATTGCCTCCTCCGGATCAGAGAAGGTCAACATGACACCCTCTCTAGATCTGAATCTTAAGGTTGCAGGAAAATTCAGCTGAAAGCGGATGTTTTTCTTATGTAGCAGTGAACATGTCTCACTGAATGCCCTTCTGCGACGTGTGACTTCTACAGAATAGTCCGCAAAGACCAGTGCTCTATGTCCCTGTAGTATTAGAGGGTGATTTTTTGCTTTATATGCCCGAAGAATCTCTTCTTTGTCCCTGTGGTTCAAAAATTTTGCTATGGCATGTCTGGCTTTATTGGGCTCCCTGGAAGCTGCGTTCGGGCTAGGTGTCTCGTGGTTTCAGTCGTCTCCTGAACGTCCCTAGGTGGACCTATTCTGTGGGCATGTTCTGTCTTGCATCTATGGGTAAGGCCCAGGGCTTTAGGCAGTTCAACCTCAAAAATTTCCTCCAGTTGACTCACAGGGACAGACTCTGGGAGACCCACAATTTTTAAGTTACTCCTTCTCGTTCTATTTTCAATGTCCTCCAGCTTATTATGTGTGTAGTCAGCATGCTTTTGTAGGGCCATTAGCTGATCCTCAAGCTCCTGAATCCTGTCCTCAGCTTCAATTCTAGATTCAGCCTCAAGGAGCTGCTGCTCATGTGTCTCCACTTTCACAGATAAGTCTCTAGTTGAAGCTGCCACCATCTCTGCCACTGTGACCTTAAACTCTTCAGCTAGATGTACATCCATTTCTTTAGCCAGTTTTTTATAATCCAAGCGCTGGAATCCCCAGCTATCTCCTGAATCCTCTCCCTAGTTATCAGAAGTGTGTTGGCTTTGTATTTTACTTGTAACTGCAGCCTGTGGATGTGATTGTATCTGGGGCTGGTGTTGGTCACAGAGAACATCCACTGCCTGTGGTCTCTGTCCTGGGGGGTTTTCATGCCTCCTCTCTGGGGCCTTCTCCTGGGATCCCTCCGGCCTCCCCATTGCTCCTTCACCTCCCGACTCGTTCTCTCTGTTCCCAGCCATATGCTCCGTACCTCCATCCTGTGTCTTCCCCTGTGTGTCCTGTGTGCCGACCGCGCCATTACTGCAATCTGCACATGGCGTCCCGCCTCTCTCTCCCTCCCTGTTTCTTGTGATGTAGCGGTCCATTGTGGCCATGGCGGACCTTACTGGGATTGCGGCGGCTTCCTCTGCACTGGTGGTTACTCAGGGGGCAGCCCTGGAGATTAGTAGAAGGCGGATGGCGGCGGATTGCCGAGGCGGGGAGCGGAGCGGGCTCAGACGCGTCCGCACATGGAGGGGCCAACACCGGAAGTCCGGAACCTTGCTTTTTATCGATAAAGCTAAGACATACAAGATCCTTCTTAGCTTGTTGTCTGTGGATATAGAAAAAGCCTTTGACAGAGACCACTGGGGGTTCATGAGGGGGGTGCTTAGCCAGATCGGATTGGGACCTAAGTTTTTAAATAGAGTTTTATCTCTCTATTCAGCCCCATCTGTTCGGGTGAGAGTCTATGGGGCCTTGTCTGCTCCATTTGCGATTCATAACAGGACCAGGCAGGGATGTCCATTGTCCTCTCTAATTTACGTTATAGTCATGGAGCACTTAGCTAATGCTATACATAGGAATGAAAATATCCATGGTATTTGGACGGGCTTGATTCACCACAAAGCCACTCTATTCGCAGATGATGTTCTATAGATTTCTCAACCACAAATCTCACTGCCCTTAATTATGAAGGAGTTTGAGACGTTTGGTGCACTGAGCAACTTCAAGATAAATTATACCAAATCTGAAGCCATGAACATCACCCTGCCACGGGGGGACGCATCAGCTGCGAAATCAAACTTCCCATTCAAGTGGAGAATAGATAAAATCATTTATCTTGGTGTATCGATCCCGCCAGATTTGACAAGGTTATTTTCTTTAAACCATCAAATTTTATTGGACAAATTGGAATCCTTATTGTCATCATATAGGCCTCTTAACCTTTCGTGGTTTAGAAGAATCAATGTAGTCAAAATGGACATTTTACATAGGTTTCTATACATTTTCCAGATGATTCCCATTGTCCCCCATAGAAGCTTTCTCGCTAAAATTCAAGCTCAGGTGACGAAGTTTGTCTGGGGGGAATCAGACCAAAAGTGGGGATGAAGATCTTGATTGCCTGCAAGTCCAAAGGTGGAGTAGGTCTACCTAATTTTCAAAAATACTTTCAGGCTTCTGTAGTGGTGAGGCTACTTGACTGGCAATACAAAAGGAAAATTAAGACATGGGTGTCAGTGGAGCAGGATGGTCTGGGGATCCCTCTGTATAACCTTCCCTGGATTCCTTGCTCAGATACTCGACAGCTGAGATCTCTTCCCACCTTGACCAGGAAACTTTGAGAACAGGGTACTTGTCACGCTGGGAGTGGGGAAGACACCCAGCGTAGGATAACGACGGGGGGGGGGATCAGGAGTCCCTAATGCTAAGGGCACAAGAAGGAGACGGTGACCCCTAGACTTCCTAGAGCTGACCCTGTCTGCCCTAACGTCCCTATACAGTCTCCTCAACTGTCGCCGACCACGAACCTCGTCCCTCTCTGATCCTAGATCTATCTTATCTAAGGATCAGATGGAGAGGTTCACTAGACCCCTCCACTATCAACTAAAGACAAACACCAGGGAAGACAGACATTTGGGAAAAGGAAACACTTATCTGACAGCAGAACACAGCAACCTCCACCATCTCAGCTTCTGCTGGAGCAAGGATAAAGTGTGCACAAGGAACTATCACCTGCACCGAGGAAGGGTAATGAACCTCCTTATAAAGGTGGAAGGAGTCTGCTGGGTCCTAGTGACCTACAACATTGGTGGATAAAACCAGACCGAGCGCAAGACCTCCACAGCCGTCTCCCCATAATAGAGAGATCTCATCACACCTTCTTTCCATCAACACAGAAGGTAAATGCTCCTGAAAGAGACGGACCATCCTCCACCATTATGGCTGGTGGGCCAACCGCTGGGATCGTCTGCGCGTGGCCTCCACCCTGTCATCCGTGCCACCCGTGACAGTACCCCCCCTCCTACGAGTGGCCCCCGGACACTCAGGACCAGGCTTATCCGGATGGGAACGGTGAAAAGCGCGGACCAGCCTTGCGGCGGACACCTCCGACGCCGGCACCCACATCCGCTCCTCAGGACCGTACCCCCTCCAGTGCACCAAATACTGAAGAGAACGGCGCAACATGCGAGAATCAACCACCCTCGAGATCTCGAATTCCAGATTCCCCGCCACACAGATGGGCTCAGGAGGCAAAGGAGATGGGTTAGACGACGGCACATACGGCTTGAGGAGCGACCTGTGAAACACATCGTGAATCTTAAGAGCAGGAGGCAACGCAAGACGAAACGCCACGGGATTGATAACGGCGGTTATCTTATAGGGGCCAATAAACCTGGGCCCCAACTTCCAAGAGGGCACCTTCAACTTCACATTCTTGGTAGACAACCACACGTAGTCATTCACACATAGGTCCGGACCTGGCGCACGCTTCCTGTCAGCCATACGTTTGTACCTGTCACCTAAGAGCTTCAAGCTACGCTGCACACTCCGCCAAACCGAGGAGAGGGACGAGGTAAAACGGTCCTCCTCCGGAACTCCGGAAGGACTCGTACCGCTAAAAGTACCAAACTGAGGATGAAACCCATATGCACCGAAGAACGGTGACTTGCCAGTGGACTCCTGAAGACGATTATTAAGGGCGAATTCGGCCAAGGGCAAATAATTTGCCCAAGTCTCCTGATGGTCAGAGACAAAACACCTCAGGTAAGTCTCCAAATTCTGATTCACACGTTCGGTTTGACCATTAGACTGAGGATGAAAAGCAGAAGAAAAGGACAATGTTATCCCCAAACGTGTACAAAAAGCCTTCCAAAATTTGGAGACGAACTGAGTACCGCGATCAGAAACCACATCGGAGGGAACCCCATGAAGCTTCACAATCTCACTTACGAACACCTGTGCCAGAGTCCGAGCATTAGGAAGTGCGGGCAGTGCCACAAAGCGAACCATCTTACTGAATCTATCTACTACTACCAAATGATGGAAAATATCATTGACAAAATGTTGGAAAACCGCCGGGGCGTTAGTGAGCCCGAACGGCATTACGAGACTTTCAAAATGGCCGTCCGGGGTATTAAACGCAGTTTTCCATTCATCCCCCTCTCTGACCCTAATCAGGTTGTAGGTCCCCCTCAAATCCAACTTGGAGAACCATTTGGCACCCACAACCTGACTAAATAAATCAGGGATCAGAGGGAGGGGGTATGGATCACGGACAGTAATCCGATTCAATTCCCGAAAATCCAAACAAGGACGGAGGCCCCCATCTTTTTTTTTCACAAAAAAGAAACCAGCCGCAACCGGCGACGTGGAGGGCCTAATGTGTCCCATCTCCAGACTTTCAGAAATGAAATCCTTCATTGCTTGTCTTTCGGGACCAGATATAGTAAACATCCTAGCTTTGGGCAGTTTAGCTCCGGGAACGAGGTTGATAGGGCAATCGTATGCCCGATGAGGGGGCAAGTCTCGGCACCCCTTCTCTGAGAACACATCCTCATACTCCGATAGGAATGGGGGCAGAGATTCAGCAGATACCACCGAAAGGGATGTAGCCAAACAATTCTCCGAACAAAAATCACTCCATTCCACAATGTCCCTGGACTGCCAATCCACTACGGGATTATGTTTAATCAACCATGGCAAGCCCAGGACAATGGGAGCGGGGAGACCGTCTAAGACATAGCAAGATAACGTCTCCTGATGTTGGGATCCAACCGTTAACTTAATGTTATGTACGATATGTGTGAGACTACCCTGAGCCAGAGGGGCTGAGTCGATGGCATAGATACGGATGGGGCGAGACAATAAACAGCGGTTAAGCCCATGAGCGTGTACAAAACGAGCATCCACCATGCAGATCCCCGCACCACTATCCACAAACACAGAAATGCCTTCCGTTTTGCTCTCTAGCGCCACCTCTGCACTCAGGAGAAAATGGGAAGTACAAACGGAGGATACACACACCTCCCGCTCGACCACCTCCACACCCCCCATAGTCACATGAGGTCCCGGCACCCTAGTCCGTTTAGGAGCGTAGGGACAGGCCCCGATAAAATGGTCTCCTTTCCCACAGAAAAAACAGACCCCCTTCCCCCTGCCCCGGGAGGCACCGGTGGAGAGCCTCGAGGCCGCCGCTCCTCCAAGCTGCATAGGTTCCTCCCCCCTCGGGAGAAATGACTCGCCCTCCGAGTGACCACCCGGCAACAAGGAACCACCATGAGAAGGGCTCCCAGTTGCAGGAGGTCTACCCCTCCGCTCCTGGAGGCGTCTATCCATGCGAATAGCCAACGACATAGCTGCCTCCAGGGACGGGGGGGTCTCATACACTGCCAGGGCATCCTTCAGTCTTTCTGAAAGACCCTGGCAAAAATGACTCCTGAGAGCCGGATCGTTCCACTTTGTGTCCATAGCCCACCTGCGGAACTCAGAACAATATGATTCCGCCGACCGAGTCCCCTGGTGGAGATGGCGCAATTTGGATTCAGCCAAAGAGACACGGTCAGGGTCATCATATATGAGGCCTAAGGCGTCAAAAAATCCATCCACAGACTGGAGACAAGTAGAGTCCTGTGGCAGAGAGAAAGCCCAGGATTGGGGATCCCCTGCAGCAATGATATAATAATTCCTACCCGCTGCTGCTCATCACCAGTGGAATACGGCTTAAGCCTAAAGTATAATTTACAGGCCTCTTTGAACACAGTAAATTTGTCTCTGCCTCCTGAAAACCTGTCACGGAGGGCAACCTTAGGTTCCGGTCTGGCCGGACCCACTGCTTGATTCCCCAAGACACCATTTTGCGCGTTGTGGTCCCTGCAGAGCCGACCGAAGGTCCGCAACCTCCAAAGACAAGGTCTGCAGCTGCTGGCCAAAGCAGACACAGGATCCATAAGGAAAGGAAAGAAAATCAAATCCTCCCCTTCCTTCACTTACAGTTATGGCAGGTGATAATGTCACGCTGGAGTGGGGAAGACACCCAGCGTAGGATAAACGAGGGGGGGGGGATCAGGAGTCCCTAATGCTAAGGGCACAAGAAGGAGACGGTGACCCTAGACTTCCTAGAGCTGACCCTGTCTGCCCTAACGTCCCTATAACAGTCTCCTCAACTGTCGCCGACCACGAACCTCGTCCCTCTCTGATCCTAGATCTATCTTATCTAAGGATCAGATGGAGAGGTTCACTAGACCCCTCCACTATCAACTAAAGACAAACACCAGGGAAGACAGACATTTGGGAAAAGGAAACACTTATCTGACAGCAGAACACAGCAACCTCCACCATCTCAGCTTCTGCTGGAGCAAGGATAAAGTGTGCACAAGGAACTATCACCTGCACCGAGGAAGGGTAATGAACCTCCTTATAAAGGTGGAAGGAGTCTGCTGGGTCCTAGTGACCTACAACATTGGTGGATAAAACCAGACCGAGCGCAAGACCTCCACAGCCGTCTCCCCATAATAGAGAGATCTCATCACACCTTCTTTCCATCAACACAGAAGGTAAATGCTCCTAAAAGAGACGGACCATCCTCCACCATTATGGCTGGTGGGCCAACCGCTGGGATCGTCTGCGCGTGGCCTCCACCCTGTCATCCGTGCCACCCGTGACAGTAACTCTTGTACAGGTAGACCTTTGACAGAAATTGGGTTTGGCCCCCTAATACCACTCCTTGGTAACCCCGCCTTTCCCCACGGCTCAAATCGGAAGGTGTTCTTAGTTTGGAGTAGCGGAGATAATGTCAGCTTAGGGCAGATACTTCGTAATGGTCAAATCCTCTCTTTTTTTCCCAAAAAATGTATTGGATTTTGGAAAATACAGCATGATGAAAGTAAATCAAATATAGCAATGATAAAGACAGAGCCAGTGCATATAATAAGCAAAAACAGTTGAGTAAGGAGTGTCTAAAAAAATAAAAACAAGTACAAGTACCGAAAAATACAAAAAAGAGAAAGAAAAGCTCAAACTATATACCAAAACAGGATTACACAAAAAACCAAGGGAATATTCATACCTGCGCAAAGATAGCATATGCAATATACATAAAGAAAGTGAGCATATAAGAATAAAAGGAAGAGAGACCAGAAGAAATGAGAATAAAGAGAAGAAGAAGATAGAAGGAATATGTGGTGGGGGGCTGCTGGGAGGGGAAATGGGGAAAGAATATACTTTAGAGGGAGGGAGCATCGAGCCATCAGCACAAAACCAACAGATGCTAAAGGGGGGTTTGGGAAGAGTTTATAAAGACCGGGGAGCATTTTCCATTAGTGGGGGGCCTTAGAATTTTTTTTTTACGCTTTGCAAGGTAAAACCCAATTTAGGGAGCGCAAGGAAATTGTTTCTTTCCATTTCCTGATGTGAAAAACACGCACCAATTTTCCGCTTCCCATTTTTTTTAAAAACCCAAATTTCGTCTCGGGTTTCATTGGCATTGATAACTGAGCATTTTGTAGTGAGATCTTTTGGGGGGCCCCGGAACCCGAATCCCGGCCCAAAAAGATTTTCAAAGGCAAGGGGATCCCTGCCCGGGGCCCCGGAGGGGGGGGGGGGGGGGGCGAGCGGAATTGGAAAAAAAAAATTGGGTTTTTTTGTAATGTTTTTTTAAAAAAAAAACCAAAAGGAAAACCCGGAATGGGGGCGGGGGAAAGGGGTTTTTCTAAAGTCTGACAAAGGGGGGGGGTGGGAGAAAAAGTGGTACCCAAAAAAGCACCCCCCCCGGGCCCCCTTTAATATTGGGGGTTCAAACCGACCTTTTCCGAAAATAAAAATTTTACCCCCCGGCCCCCCCAGCCCCGGCCGGCAAAGGAAGTCGGGTTTTATCAAAAATGGGATCAGGGGGGGCCCTTTCTTTCCCCATCAAAGAAGGTATTTGGGCACATACACCTTCCCATCCCCCCGAAATTTGTACCCCCCGAAAAAACAGAGGAGTGGTTAAACTAGGGGCTTTTAATTTGGGAACCCAAAGGGAGAAAATAACTCGACTTTTTGGCAGCCCGCCAAGCTATTTTCTGGGTTCCCAAAACTCACTGCCTTTTTTTGAGTTTTGTAAAACCCAAATTGCATTTCCAATATGAGGGGACTGCCACGTAGTAAAAACGGGAAAATCGGGAAACCCCCCCCATTTTCCCCCCTTTCTTTTTGGGGCCTTGTCAAAAGTCGGGTGGGTCAGGTCTGTCAACCATGGCAAGCCCAGGACAATGGGAGCGGGGAGACCGTCTAAGACATAGCAAGATAACGTCTCCTGATGTTGGGATCCAACCGTTAACTTAATGTTATGTACGATATGTGTGAGACTACCCTGAGCCAGAGGGGCTGAGTCGATGGCATAGATACGGATGGGGCGAGACAATAAACAGCGGTTAAGCCCATGAGCGTGTACAAAACGAGCATCCACCATGCAGATCCCCGCACCACTATCCACAAACACAGAAATGCCTTCCGTTTTGCTCTCTAGCGCCACCTCTGCACTCAGGAGAAAATGGGAAGTACAAACGGAGGATACACACACCTCCCGCTCGACCACCTCCACACCCCCCATAGTCACATGAGGTCCCGGCACCCTAGTCCGTTTAGGAGCGTAGGGACAGGCCCCGATAAAATGGTCTCCTTTCCCACAGAAAAAACAGACCCCCTTCCCCCTGCCCCGGGAGGCACCGGTGGAGAGCCTCGAGGCCGCCGCTCCTCCAAGCTGCATAGGTTCCTCCCCCCTCGGGAGAAATGACTCGCCCTCCGAGTGACCACCCGGCAACAAGGAACCACCATGAGAAGGGCTCCCAGTTGCAGGAGGTCTACCCCTCCGCTCCTGGAGGCGTCTATCCATGCGAATAGCCAACGACATAGCTGCCTCCAGGGACGGGGGGGTCTCATACACTGCCAGGGCATCCTTCAGTCTTTCTGAAAGACCCTGGCAAAAATGACTCCTGAGAGCCGGATCGTTCCACTTTGTGTCCATAGCCCACCTGCGGAACTCAGAACAATATGATTCCGCCGACCGAGTCCCCTGGTGGAGATGGCGCAATTTGGATTCAGCCAAAGAGACACGGTCAGGGTCATCATATATGAGGCCTAAGGCGTCAAAAAATCCATCCACAGACTGGAGACAAGTAGAGTCCTGTGGCAGAGAGAAAGCCCAGGATTGGGGATCCCCCTGCAGCAATGATATAATAATTCCTACCCGCTGCTGCTCATCACCAGTGGAATACGGCTTAAGCCTAAAGTATAATTTACAGGCCTCTTTGAACACAGTAAATTTGTCTCTGCCTCCTGAAAACCTGTCACGGAGGGCAACCTTAGGTTCCGGTCTGGCCGGACCCACTGCTTGATTCCCCAAGACACCATTTTGCGGTTGTGGTCCCTGCAGAGCCGACCGAAGGTCCGCAACCTCCAAAGACAAGGTCTGCAGCTGCTGGGCCAAAGCAGACACAGGATCCATAAGGAAAGGAAAGAAAATCAAATCCTCCCCTTCCTTCACTTACAGTTATGGCAGGTGATAATGTCACGCTGGGAGTGGGGAAGACACCCAGCGTAGGATAACGACGGGGGGGGGGATCAGGAGTCCCTAATGCTAAGGGCACAAGAAGGAGACGGTGACCCCTAGACTTCCTAGAGCTGACCCTGTCTGCCCTAACGTCCCTATACAGTCTCCTCAACTGTCGCCGACCACGAACCTCGTCCCTCTCTGATCCTAGATCTATCTTATCTAAGGATCAGATGGAGAGGTTCACTAGACCCCTCCACTATCAACTAAAGACAAACACCAGGGAAGACAGACATTTGGGAAAAGGAAACACTTATCTGACAGCAGAACACAGCAACCTCCACCATCTCAGCTTCTGCTGGAGCAAGGATAAAGTGTGCACAAGGAACTATCACCTGCACCGAGGAAGGGTAATGAACCTCCTTATAAAGGTGGAAGGAGTCTGCTGGGTCCTAGTGACCTACAACATTGGTGGATAAAACCAGACCGAGCGCAAGACCTCCACAGCCGTCTCCCCATAATAGAGAGATCTCATCACACCTTCTTTCCATCAACACAGAAGGTAAATGCTCCTAAAAGAGACGGACCATCCTCCACCATTATGGCTGGTGGGCCAACCGCTGGGATCGTCTGCGCGTGGCCTCCACCCTGTCATCCGTGCCACCCGTGACAGTACTCTTGTACAGGTAGACCTTTGACAGAAATTGGGTTTGGCCCCCTAATACCACTCCTTGGTAACCCCGCCTTTCCCCACGGCTCAAATCGGAAGGTGTTCTTAGTTTGGAGTAGCGGAGATAATGTCAGCTTAGGGCAGATACTTCGTAATGGTCAAATCCTCTCTTTTTTTCCCAAAAAATGTATTGGATTTTGGAAAATACAGCATGATGAAGAGTAAATCAAATATAGCATGATAAAGACAGAGCCAGTGCATATAATAAGCAAAAACAGTTGAGTAAGGAGTGTCTAAAAAAATAAAAACAAGTACAAGTACCGAAAAATACAAAAAAGAGAAAGAAAAGGCTCAAACTATATACCAAAACAGGATTACACAAAAACCAAGGGAATATTCATACCTGCGCAAAGATAGCATATGCAATATACATAAAGAAAGTGAGCATATAAGAATAAAAGGGAAGAGAGACCAGAAGAAATGAGAATAGAAGAGAAGAAGAAGATAGAAGGAATATGTGGTGGGGGGCTGCTGGGAGGGGAAATGGGGGAAAGAATATACTTTAGAGGGAGGGAGCAAGACCGTTTTGGCTATATGGCCTCGGCTCTGGGTGGTGATATAAACAGAAATATATATAAGTCAAAATGCGAGGATATCTGCAAACCCAGGGGATTCTTTAAACATTATCCATTCCTGCCAAGAAGTGAAGTACTTGTCTACCTGGGTCTCAGAGTAAGAGGAGATCCTCTCCATCCTGCAGATATGATCTATCTATGTGAGCTAATCATGGATACTAGGGATCAGAATAGTTTTCCACTTTCTTGGGATCACAGCTCTAGCAGCTGTAACACAGTGCCTGAGGAGAACACATGAATGAACCAGGGAGCATGGACAGCAGTCCTATCTGTGGGGAACAAAGGACAGACTGATCAGTGACACGAGCGTGGACTTGAAAGACTTTCTGCCAAAGTGCAAGTATAGGAGGGCAACTCCACCAAATGTGGAGCATCGAGCCATCAGCAGCATATCCAACAGATGCTGAAGGTGGTTGGGAAGAGTTTATGAAGATCCTGGGAGCATCTGTACCATCTAGTGAGGGGCTTAGAATTTTGTGTTTTACGCTTTGCAAGGTAGAGGCAATTTATGAGCGCAAGGAAATGCTTTACTCCACTCCTGATGTGTAAACACGCATCCAAGTTCCGCTTCCCATGTGTTTACAAACCAGATCAGTCTCAGGTCATCTGGCATTGATAACTGAGCATATAGTAGTGAGATCATGTGGGTCGGAACCGAATCCCGGACCAACAGATCTTCAAAGGCAGAGTGATCCCTGACCAGGCCGGAGGGGGGGGGGGGGGGGGGCGAGCGGCACTGAAAAAAGATTGTAATTGTAATTATTCAAACCAAAGGACCGAATGGTGCGGGAAATGGGTTCTAAAGTCTGACAAGAATGGGAGAGAAGTGGTACCCAACAGCACCTACCGGACCTTAGTATTCTGGTTCTACGACCATACCAGAAACTTCTCGGCCTCGACCGCCGGCAGGAAGTCAGGTTTATCAAATAATGGGATCATGGGCCCTCATTCATCAAAGAGGAGGTATTTAGCACATACACCATCCCATACCCGCAATGTATCCCCCGTAAGAACAGAGGAGTGGATGCACTCAGGGCGTTTAGATTTAGGAATCCACGGGAGCAAAGTCAGACTCTAGCAGCCGCCAAGCTATGTTCTAGGTCAACTCACTGCCTCATTGCAGAGTTGTGAAACCAATGCACTACCCTAGTGAGGGCGACTGCCACGTAGTACAACTGAAAATCGGGCAACCCCACTTCCCCTTTCAGATTGGGCCTTGTCAAAAGTCTGTAGGTCAGGTCTGTCTGCCATTTGTCCAGATAAATTTGCTAGCTGCCGACTTCAGTTGGGCAAAAAATGAGCGAGGCAATGTTATGGGGATTGTCTGGAATAAATACAGCAACTTCGGTAAGATATCCATTTTAAGGACATTGATCCTACCAAAGCAAGACAAACGTTTTTCGGTATGTGTCTTAAGACCATCTGTTATGCGGCGGAGTAAGGGTTTAAAATTTAAATTATATAGCTGTGAAGGGTCTGCTGCCAAATGAATTCCAAGCCACACTCCATTTGAAGGGAACAGCTGAATGTAACTGTGTTTGTCGCTCCGATGGTTAACTAACATTCATAGCCTCAGACTTAGTAAAATTGACTTTAAAATTGCTGACCTGGCCATACCTCTCAAATTCATGCAAGATAGACAGGAAAGAGACCTCAGGGTCGGTAACATATAACAGCAAATAGTCAGCATATAATGCTAATTTGTGTGTCTGTTTTCCGAACTTAATCCCCTGGATATTTGAGTTATGACGTAGTGCCACGGCTAAATGCTCCATCACCATAGCATAAAGTAAAGGTGAGAGGGGACAACCCTGTTGTGTCCCATTCTTTATGTGGAAAGACTTTGAGAGAATGCCATTACACCGGATCCTGGCAGTTGGAGTTGTATACAGAGCCAGGACCCTATCTCGGAATCTGGTGCCCAGTCCAATCAAGCACACACCCAACTAACCCTATCAAAAGCCTTCTCTGCATCAACTGATAACTCAGAAGCAGGGATGTTTTCTTTTTCAGCTGAGATATCAACAGCATGGATTTGATTGTGTTGTCCCTTGCTTCCCGTTGTGGGACAAAACCCACCTGGTCAGTGTGTATCAGCCGAGGTAGAGAAGGACTGAGCCTAACTGCAAGAAGTTTGGCGAAACAATTTAACATCAATATTAATTAAAGAGATTGGGCGATAACTCATGCAGAGCCCTGGGTCTTTCCCTTGTTTAGGCAGCACTGTGATAATTGCCTCCAAGGTTTGCATCTGGAAAGGGCAATCCGTTGAGATAGCGTTGAAAATTTTAGAAAGGAATGGTGCAAGGGCATTTCGTGAAAGTTTGATAAAATTTGGTCAAGAAGCCATCAGGGCCTGGGCTTTTGTTTGGTGGGGAAGATTTAATAATATGAGATACTTTGTCAATTGAGAAGGGAGAGTCCACTTCCAAAGCCGTGTCAGCTGAGATGGAAGGTATGGCAGTATCAGCAACATATGTGTCCTAGAAAGCAGACGAGGTGGAACCTGCTCAGGTGTGGGCTTATCGATGTTATAAAAGGCCTGCTAGTAGTGAGCAAAGGCAGCTGCAATACTTGTGGGACGGTGAGCTACCCTTCCACCCGACGTGGTTATTGAGGGGATAAAAGGGGCCGCAGTCCTCGGGTGAAGGCATCTCATCAGTTGACCTCTGCATTAATTGGCGAATTTGTAGAAAAATTGATGGGTGCGCTCCCTAAACTTCATGTAAGCCTGGTCTAACTGTTGTTTAAGGTCCCCTCTAAGCTTATTCAATTCAAGAAGGACGGTCTGGTCATGATTTTGGTTATGCGAGAGTAAATTATCCATCAAAGTGGCTTTAGCCTTTTTAAGTCTGGCCCCTTCCCTTATGAGCACCCCCCTAACGACGCATTTCAATGCTTCCCATTGAGTCGGAAGTGGGGTACTGTCATCCGTGTGGTTGTTTAGAAAACTGAGATCATCACATTAATCGTACGTTGCATGTCTTTATGAGAGAGAAGGTTGGGGTTCAACAGCCAGTGCCAGGTCCTCGGGGTGGAATTAGGGGGATGGACGGTCAAGAAGACAGGGGCATGATCGGACCACGTCGCAAGACCTATAGAGGCAGTGGGCGTCCAGTCAAGCATTTCATGATTCAGCAAAAAATAATGTGGCTATAGGACGAGTGCAAAGCTGAGAAATGCGTATAGTCTCTATTAGATGGGTGAAGGGTCGGCCATATGTCAATGACTCTCAACGCATGGAGGGCCTGCTTAACAGCTCCAGCTTGAGTAAAAGAAATCACTGACTTACCCGCCGACGTGTACAGTCTCCTGTCCAGTGGCAAATTGAAATCACCACCTATAACCAACTACCCTTGTGTGAATGCCTCCAGCTTCCTCAGATACCATAAACCCCACGCCACCTGTCTTGTATTGGGAAGATAAATTAGTAAATGTGTAAATTTGGTCACATAATTTCAATTTCAAAAACAAAATATCTACCTTGCATATCAGCCTCCACTCCAAGGAAGGTGTGCATGAGGCTTTTTGTGAACAGCAATGCTAACCCCCTTCGATCCGGCAAGAGAATTGGATGCATGAAACCAGTGCAGGAAGTATCGGTTTTTCACTTCAGGGAAGTGATTTGTTTTGAAGTCGGTTTCCTGTAGTAGGAGTACCTGCAGCTCCATCTTCTGCATACCGTGTAGGATCTGGTTACGTTTTTGTGTCAAATTGAAACCCCTAGTATTCATGGATGCAAATTTCAATGAGGTCATGGCTTAAGCCGCTACAATGGGAGTGGTGTCCCGAGATTAATACTGACAAACAAGCCTAGAGAGGAAGGGTGGGGAGAACCAATCAAAAGAGGGATAAGGGGATCAGTAGATAGTAACGTAACACTGAGGTCAGAGTTCAGAGCTTGAGAAAAAGAGAAAAAAGAAAGAGCACAGAGAAGAACGAAAGAAAAAAGAATAAAGAAAAGAAAGATAGACAGCCCAAGAAGAGAGTGGGCTATCACCCCAAGCCTAGGTCAGGGTCCTCTAACTTCACAAACCCCAGATGCACGCTCTGGGTGTGTACAATACCACTTGCTATGCAAGTGTCCCTAAGTGAGGAGTGTCTTTCGATGGGTCCACTAGGGGCCCCTGAGGAGACACCTTACCCGAGTGACAACTGTCAGCAAAAAAATATAAAGTGATAACAACGGAAACAACCATGTAAACAAGAAACGATTTAAGCATCTACTCAAGTAATACCCAAAGGCAAAGGCCAGAACATGTTGATCTCAGCAGTTCTAGAATTAGAGGCATACCGGCAAGTACAACATTATTTTTTTCTTCGGTCACTAACAGAGTCCTTGCAGTGGCATGATAGGGGGGGCAGGAGAAGGGGGAAAGGGAAGTGGAATATGGTAGGGGGTGATGGGAAAGAGGGGAAGACTCTAGAGAGAAAAGAAAAAAAGGGGGGAGAAGGGAGGGAATGTGCCAAAAAAAAAATATATATAACAAATGTGAAAAATTGAATGAGATTATGACTGGGTAGAGAAATCCGCTAGATCTGAGCATACAGAGGAGCTTCGGCAGAAAAAATCTTTAAAATTCTGCTGAGTGTGGTCTAGCAATACTTTGCCTACGGACTCTCCGGGGCATTGCCGCTCTACGTCTCTCCTCACCGCATCGAGGGGGCAATCTGTGATTGAAAGCTCAGGAAGTTAAAACCCCTCCTGAAATGCTCTCACATCCTGTGGGCCTCTGACGATTAAACCCCCACTGATTTCGGACTTGAAGTTGGAAGGGGAACCCCCACGAATATTGGAAGTCCCTCTCCCTCATAACCTCTAGAATAAGCTGCATTACTCTCCGCTTCGCTAGGGTAACCCTGGATAGGTCTGCCATAAGATGGATTTCAGCCCCATCGAACTCAACGGCGAGCTTGTTGCATGATTTCCTCCTTAAGGTGATACAGGTGAAGGCGGCAAATCACGTCTCTGGGGTTGTTGAGGTCCGATGACCGAGATCTCAGGGCTTGGTGGGCTCTATCAAATATGATGGGAGTATCAGACGGCCTGTCAAGCAAGGTGTGGAAAATGGTTTACAGCGTGGGAGTGAGATCTAGTGCCCCTGTAGCCTCTGGGAGAAATTGTACGCGAATGTTGTTGTAGTGATTTCTATTTTCGAAGTCCTTCAGTAGATTAAATAGAGAGGAAATTTGCTCCGAGTGTAAATCCAGCATCCGCTGCTGCTCAGCTTGAGTCTCCATTACCCTGGAAGCGGTAGATTCGAGAACATCCACCCTTTCTGTGATATTTGAAACCGTATTATTTAATCCTTGGATCTCTGCCCTGCATAGGCTTTCGAGATGAGCAAAGTAGCCCTCCATGTCCTCTTTAGTTGGAATATTAACCAGTCTAGCATGGAAATCTTTAATCTACTCCCGTACTGATCCCGGGGCAGAGGCAGGGGCAGGAAAAATCTCTGGATGTCACCATTTCTGCCTCGTGGTCTGGTGAGGCACGCTGGGGAGGCAGACATTGAGGGTCCCCTTTTTGATCTGGTATTCTGATCCTCCGGCATATCAGAAGCTACAGGTGGGCTGATAGTGTGTAATAAAATGTCAACTTAAAAGCAAGGTTCCCAGGAGAGTGATGGTACTTTCCCTGTGTCCGCTAATGGAAGTATAGCCTGCTGTTTTCAGAGGGATTAACAGGCCCAAAGGCTACCTCACACCCGGCCCAGGAGTACAATGCAACGGAAAGAAAGAGGGCACCGTCCTCTTGTATTTCCCTCTACTACTGAGTGGTGTCTGCAGAAGACTCTACTAATTTGTACTTATCTGAAGAGCGTTGTCTGCTGCTGCAGCAGTGCAGCAAGGCCAGGGGAGGAGGGTGATGCAGCAAGGCTCCAGCAGTCTGGTCATTGTGGCCGGATGGGAGCTCCCCACTGAGTGAGTGAAGTCTGTGCCCTGAGCGAGCCCTGGACGCCTGGTGGAGAACCCCCACTCGCCTAGCGCGTGTAGAAGTCTGGTGTGGCCACCTCACATCAGGACGCAGCGGCCATCTTGGATGGATGTCGGGGTGATCTTTCCTGCCTGAAGGTGGCCGTTCTGGCAGCAGATGCCTCACCAGATCTGGGCTGTTGCGCTCCGGGATGCAGGAGCGAGAGTAGGGATGGATTATGCCATGTTCGGGCTATTTGTAGTTGGTTCGAGGTCAGATGAAACCCCGGTGCCACAGGAGCTTCAGCAGCAGCATCCTGTTGGCACCATCATCAGGTCACGCCTCCCAGATCCTCTCTTTTAATGATCTTCAGAGGAGCTCTCCATCACAACTAGTGATGACCCACCACCTAAGTATTCGAATTCGATTAGTCGAATTGGGGGTGTGTTCGTTGAATGTTCGTCGAAAACCGTCGAAACCCATTGAAATCAATGGCAGGCTACAGCAAACACATAGAAAACACCTGCAAAGATGTCCAAAAGCTGCCAAACTACTCAGAATAGACAACAAACACCAGGAAAAGTGACAACAATCTACCCACAATACAAACAGTCTTATGGCGTAGCATGGGTGCATGAGACACAGTCTGTGCCAGCCTACACACCCTTCCAAAGTACTTCAAAATAGAAGATGGTTAACATTCACCTAAAATTTCAGAGGTGAGTGAAACTGGCTTTGAATTGACAAATAAGAAAAAGAGGGGGGGGGGGGACAAGAGGCGCCATAGTGCCCTTATCACTCGACACTAACACATAAAGTGGTGAAAAGGCAATTCACTCACCTACTCCAGTTGTGTGACCCACAACTGGTTTGAAGGCTCATAGAATAATATCCTGATGGCTGCTGCAGGACTCCCACCGGCTCCACGCACGTCGAGATGTACCAAAAATCCAGGGAAAATCGGTGTTGTTCGGTCCGCGCTGCCAGGTTCAATCACATCAAAGAAAAGCCAGTAATCGATATTTGATCCAAACCTTCCTTTATTCTCCTCCTACGCGTTTCAGTGCCCACCTGGCAGGGTAGATCCCTGATGAAGGTGCCAGGTGGGCACTGAAACGCGTAGGAGGAGAATAAAGGAAGGTTTGGATCAAATATCGATTACTGGCTTTTCTTTGATGTGATTGAACCTGGCAGCGCGGACCGAACAACACCGATTTTCCCTGGATTTTTGAATTGACAAATGGATGAGTTACAGAGGAAAAGTGGCAGTAGTTTTCGATATTAAGTAAAAAGAGGTGGAGTAAAAGGAGGATGAGAGACAGGTATAGGCATGTCACGCCCTGCTCAAATCATGTACCACACAGCAAGGGTACCCCCAACAAGAGTGCTCACTCTTCCCAAAGGGTCAGACCACAGCAAAATGGCATCAATTGTCCCAGACCAAAAACATTTCAAGGTTAAACATTGCTCAGCAACTATAAGTATTATGGAGTATTACAGGAAAAACTAGAGAGGTAAAGAGAGGTAAGTCAGTGACCTGTTTAGGCCTACTGGGCCTGATAAACTCAGAGCTCATGCAAGCACTTTCATCAATGTTATGCCCTGGCACACACAGGTGGAACAACTATAAGTTTCATGGAATATTACCAAAAAAACTAGTCAGGTAGCTCAGTGACCTGTTTAGACCTACTGGGTCGGATAAACTCAAAACTCATGCAAGCGCTCCCATCAATGATATGCCTCGCCACACACAGGTGGGACCACCATCAATTTTGTGGAGTTTTACAGGAAATAATAGAGAGATAGGTCAGTGATCTGTTTGGGCTTAGTGGGCCAGATAAACTCAAAGCTCATGCAAGCGCTCCCATCAATGCTATGCCCGGCCACACACAGGTGGGACCGCTATAAGTTTCGTAGAGTATTACATGAAATAATAGAGAGGTAGGTCAGTGATCTGTTTGGGCCTAGTGGGCCAGTAAACTCAAAGCTCATGCAAGTGCTCCCGTCAATGTAATGGCCTTTTATCTGACAGAGCGAGGTTGACTGTAATGAGGAGCCTGAAACTGAAGCAGCCACTATACCAGACCCAGGTTGAGAACGGGAAGGGGTAATAGATTAAAAGGATCATATGCATGTGGGAGCTGTAACATCTGCCCTTTTATGATTTCTGCTGAAAGCCTAACAATAACGAATTTTCCCTTTGAAGTGAGTAGTATGACCTACTTCAACTGTCGGTCTCGAAACCTGGTATATGCCATTGTCTGTGGCTGTGACAAGATTTACGTTGGTCAAACGACAAAAGAGCTCAGACGCAGAATTCAACAGCATATTTCGACCATCAACACTGCTGAGAATGACCTAGAGAGAGGTAACTCCCTCACTTCTGTGGCAAGACATTTCATGCAAGTGCACGGGGGTAACCCGAGGAGTATTCGTCTCCTTGGACTACAGAACGTGAGATCCAACATCCGTGGGGGAAACATCACCCTTGAGCTTCTTAAAATAGAATCTAAATGGATATACGAGCTGAAATGTTTAGCCCCAAGAGGCCTCAACGAAGAGCTTCTATCTAATAGGTTCTACAAACAAACTTAATAGACCCGGTACCATCGCCCATTTTTTGATCTTTTGACTTTTATCTAATTCTGTTTATTTTTTACCAATGGCAATATCTCTAGGTGATACCTCTATACCTATATTTCTTCAATATCTGATGGGCATTATTGGTGAATGATTATTGATTTTGCCTCTTTCTCATTATCTGTTCTTCCTCTACTGCAGGAAACGTCAACATTCTTGGAATTGGTGTGCTTCTGGGATAGCCGTGGGCATGTCTAGAACAATAGGGTGAACCTGATAATAGATCGAGTGGACCTTTGGATCAGATGAACACTTTGGACTCAATGGATTCACCCCATACTCCTTATATATTGAATGGAAAATATTTTGGATCCTTTGTGCTCTATTGATGGATTCTTCTGGAGAGACAGGAACTCTATATATATGCTTATATATTTTCTCTATACTGTTCCGGTATATTTTTTCAACTTTCAGAATGTGTAAAACATTTTTATCCCGCATTTGGTCAGGTCTCTTTGTTCTTATGGTCATCTATTTTGCTAGGTGTGGTGGAACGTTTTGTCATGGTGGTTGATCTGGGGCTAGCGTGACCTGGCTGTTGTGATTCTGTCAGTGTTGGGACTTGGCTTTTGGGCTTATCTAGGGTCAGACTTTATTTCTCATCCTTAATAGATGATTATTTTTCGGTACCCATATCATGATGTTGGTGGGCTTTATAGGGGGGTCAAGTCTGTGGTTGTTAACTTTTGTACGCTGTATCCGGCACTTTGACATAACAATAATAAACACAGCAGTGGATATCTGTTTGGTTTGTCACTTTATTGGTAAATTCTATAAAATTTGTTATCAATTTTTCTTTTTCTATTTGAATAACATTTTTTCATATTTAATAATTATTTATAGATACAGTTTTTTGAATCCTCTGTTTTATACCCTTGAACTAGTACCAAGGGAATCTTTTAGCCTCAACAGTAATATTTTGGAAGCTGGGTTTTTTTTTTTTTCTTCTTTCCCTCTCCTCAGTAATAAATCATTCATGCATGAATATATACTGCCTTTTTTCATTCATCAAGATCCTGGAGATTGAATGCTGGCTATTTAGCCAGCATCAATCTACACCTTATTTTGTGGTTCACTTTATAATCGGTTTGTCTATTTATTCAATAATTCCGCTGCTTGTGTGTGTGTTTTTAGTTTATGGACACACTGCAGTGTATTATTATCTATCTATTTTGTTTATAGTCATATTGGCATTTAGAAACCTTTCTGATATCCTATGCCTCAACCTACTCCGTTCCCTTCCCCCTTTGGCGCCCTATTTGTATCCAACTTAATCCTTATATATTTTTTTTATCTTATTCTTTGCCCCTAATGATAACCCTTTTATCCTCTGCCAAGCCACATAACGACATTTGGAAATTCCCGGCCGGGGTTCTATTGCGCATGCTCCCGCCGCCATAATTGTGCACCCATAAGAATCTATTTCTTCTTCCGCGCGTGCGCACTTGTGCGCCGCGATCTGACCCGGAACTCAGGCTCCCGGAAGTTCATTTCCGGTGACGCACATCAGGCCTTCGGACGCCGGATTGCTACTGCGGGACACCATGCCTCCGACCCACACCTGTTCGTAATAAACGAGGTATTAGATTTATGATATATAGCTGAGAAGCTTCATGCATTCTGCACCCTTGACGAAGTCGCCCTCAGTGGCGACGAAACGCGTAGGGCTTTGCTGGGACCCCATACTAGCTACTTTCGATTTAGATGCCCTGAGTGATGAAGTGATGGATTGATACTGATGTGACAAACAGCAGGTTTGCTTTGCCCCAGGTTGTATATTGTGTATTGCTCTCTTTTGGCCATTGTTGGATATTGCTAGCAGGTTTGATATACCTTGATTGCTGCTCGGTAGTAGATTGTGGCTTAAGGGATTGTAACTAGGTGCGGACTGAGCTGGGGTGAACTGTATTGTTTTGTATCTGGAAATCCACCTTGAATCTCTATGGTTACATCATTGCACTGGCACCTTATTATGAAGTGTGATCATCTTCCCCTGTATATAGCTTAGATTGTATAGAGTTCTTTATTATTAGAACTAACTTGTACTGTGAATTACTAGGTATGGAGCTTTTTGTCACACAATTTATGTAGCTTGGATTGGGGTACCCTGATCTGTTATTGGGGGTTTTCCCTACACCCTCTTTTAATTGTTTTTAACACATTCAGTTTGTATGACTTTTTTCTCTGTAATAATAATAACATTTTGCACTTTATCTTGGTGATTGCTCTCCCATTGTGTGTCGCTTTTCTTGTTTGTTGCATATCAATGTAATGGCCTGCCACACCCAGGTGGGACCACTATAAGGCTGGTTTCACACTACGATTTTCTGTTTTCCGATGCTGTCCGATAAAAATTGGACAGCAGCGGACCGATTTTGGCCCCCATGCAGCCCTATGGGCATCGGTCAGAATCAGATGTGCACTAAATGGCATCCATTTGGTCCAATCCGATTTTGTCTGATTTTTTTATCGGTGCAAAAATCGGAGCATGCTCCGATTTTTGCACCGAAAATAAAATCGGACCAAATCGGATTGGACCAAATCGGATGCCATTTAGTGCACATCCGATTCGGTCCGATGTTTTTAACATGGGGCCCTATGGAGCAGGGTCCGAGGAAACATCTGATGTGTCCTCGGACCCGATTTTACTGTACTGAGCATGCTCAGTACAGTAAAACTGCTCTTAACCATCTAATTTTACTTCCGTAAAATTAAGTAAGGCAGTGGTTAAAAATAATAAACCATCTATGCTCACCTGTCCACGAGTCCCTCGGCGTCTCCAGCATCTCCTGCCTGTAGGACCTGCCGTGATGTCACAGTCACATGACCGGTTACTGCGGTAACCGGTCATGTGACTGTGACATCACGTGAGGTCCTAGGATCAGAAGAAGACAGCTGGAAGCGCCGCGGGAGACGTTGGAGCTTTCGCTCAGGGCCCCTGGGCCTGAAGTTACACCACTGCTCCCATCAATGTCTCGGAGCAGTCGCCGGGTCCCCTTCCTGTCTGCCGGTCATCGGGGTTCGCACACCAGCACACTACAATGGACAGTGTAATGAGTGGTGCATTGGGTGCGGCTGCGCTCCTCACCTGTGATTTTAAGGGCTGACACGGCTCAGTCTGACACTCCCCTTGGCCAATAGCTGTCCGTCCTGTGGTATATCAGGCCGCCTCCACTGCTGGGAGGCATCTGATTATTGTGTTAGTTGCCTTGTGCATATCTGGCTGTTAGTCAGGCCCTCCTTGTGCTCTCTCACTCGTGGGTAATTCTTCTAGTCCTCCGTCCTGCTCATACCTCCGGTCCTCCTCTGCCATATCTCCGTCTCCAAACATACACCATGCTTCCATCTTTTTATATCTCCGTTAGGTTAACCCTACAAGCCGCCCCTCTGGTACTGGCAGCTGTGGTATTTAGACCCCTGGGCTTGCCCGACAATCCCTGTACAGGGGTTGGATCAACTAGGACCAGCTCACCCAGGGGAGTTCGGTACCATGGCCCAGTGGGCCCACTCTAGGGCGCCTTCCTCCAGAAGTGTGACAATTGGCAACTGAGTTCCAAATGAAGCTCGAAGCTCTGCTAGCTGGGTTATGGTGTTTGGCTCGACAGCCTATAGTTCAGAGAGGCGAATATCCAAGGTTCACATGAAGGCCACTAGTTGATCTTGGCTCAGACGGAGCCCAGCCATCTCTCTCAGGGCAAAGTATCGGGTATCAGCGGAGTCCATGGCCTGGGTGAACTGTTACGCTCACAGGGTGTGATGATGTTAAGTGGACTCACTGCACCACCAGTGGTTCAGTGGTAGCTGTATACCCAATACTCAACAGATGGGAGAGTGACCTTTATAAAATCAAGGATATTTATTGAGGATAGTTTAACAAAAAGGGGAACGGTGCCTGAGAGGAGGACCTTCTGGATCGTGACACTATACACTTGTGGTGGAGCACCGCCAGAGATAACCCCGATACAGGGATAAACCCGTTACAGCACCAGGAGACCTAAATGCCACGGATCCCGGACCAGAGGGATGACCCGTATAGACCGTAACATAGAGGCAAGAGAGACTGTGGAATGCTAGCTCTGTCTGTGGAGAGGATCCTGGAAGCCCTGTATAATCTCGGATAGGTTGGTCCAGCCGGTAGAGGTATCCAGAGGGTTGCGTGAGGAAAGGCTTGGCCAGCTCGGGGTGAGATCCAGAGCACCCAGAGGGATGCAGGACATGGAACTATGTGCAGCGGATACTGTGGAGACAGAGCAATTCATAACATGCAAAACAACAGTCTTCCTTTTGACATGCTCCCCAGGGATGTAGGGTACTCAGAACTGGGCAACAGTTCTGCTGGGGAATCAAGGGGGTCGATACCCGGCTCCGTGACCCTGGCAGTGTCAATAAAAGTTCAGGGAACAGGGTTTTGGGAATTATTGTCATGACGCCACCTACAGTGATCGGCCATGTAGTTCAGACCTCTGGGGCAGATGATGGTGCAGCCAGATGTTCTCACTCCCCGTACGTGGAGCGGGACCCCAGGGCAGTAATTAAAGTCAATGTTTGCATGGTGGTGAAGTGATAATGCAGAACTGGGGACGCCAGAATGATTTGAGGACACAGCGGGTGCAGTTCTTTAGCAGCCACATCCAGCCGGGTGCTGTGTCCTAGGACAAAGGGGTTCGGCCACTCTTAGGGTACCTTTACACGCCACCACCGCGGCGAGAAATCTACTGGTAATCTGTAGCCCCGTCACCATTGCCGTGAAATGACCTCGTAATTGCGGTGTGTAATTGGGCAATTTGGTGGTGATCAAAAAGGTTGCTCTGGTTCCGATTTCACAGCACTGCTCCAAAATCAGAGGCAATCATGAAGGCGAAATTCCCGGCTTTTGGCGTGTGAACGGGCGATAGGAATGGAATCTGCGTCGCCTACTGATTTCCCGGAGGCGTGCCACAGCGTGCTGGATACCGCGCCCCGTCCACGATGATTGGTGGTGGCTACTGTGTTTTCATTGGCTGTCCCTTCACAGGCACCATATTTGAAGAGCTGTCACTTCAGCACCACACACATCTTCACCTACACAACCATCCACTACATCAGTACAATTACGCGCGCATTCTATAGCGTAAGCTATGCTATGCGCGTGTATTGTAACTTTCACTGTGTGCACCATACTGCCACACATGACAATGCAGATGTTGGTGTACACATAGCACATGGGTGCCATGGGCAGCACACTGCAATCGTTTGTGATTTTGGTGACGTTGATGGCTATATTACGCTACTCCCTCTCCGCGGACAGCTACCTTGTTAGCATCCTCAATGTTGTTTGGCGGCGCTAGTGTGCGTGATGACTTCATGACGTTTGTTTTGGTGACTCCCTGCCTGCCAGGTGCCTGCCCCTCCCCTGCACATAGGAGAGGAGTCATGGCCGCCGCACAGCGCGCTGCCACATGGGGTCTGGCGGAGCTAATGCTCCTCATAGATATAGCTGACCACCATGAATATTGGTGTGCCCAGCGTCATCGGCACCCAAGGCTGCGCAAACGCAGGATACTGCGGAGGATCCAGCGGGCCCTGATCACCAAACTGGGGGTTGAGAGGACCTGCAAACAGATCCAGAAAAAAGTTGTTGACGGCTGCGAGTGAGAGGGTCGGGCACAATCGCACTGTAATCGCTAGACCTAACCCCCAGAGTGTGCGACTTCCGTCTCTGGCGGTGCACGTGTGCGAGTTCAAGAAGCGAGTCTTATATTGTATGGGTAGAAAGAACACGGCAACTCACCACGGAAGGCTCTTCATGAATTTTATTCCATGCGACTCATCACGGACAAGCACTAGTGTCGTCCGTAGAAGCAGCGAGTCTCGCTGCGAAACGGGGAACCGTCACCGATCCTCAGCACTCCCTCCCTTCCCTGCTTGTCCGTGATGAGTCGCATGGAATAAAATTCATGAAGAGCCTTCCGTGGTGAGTTGCCGTGTTCTTTCTACCCATACAATATAAGATCCAGAAAAAAATTGCGGACCTGAGTCATAAGTCCGCAGGCTGCACTGTGGATCTGCGTGCCAGGATTGCCAGGCTGCGTGGTATGTGGCAATGCCAAACACACACGGCAAGCTAAATACTGCAAACACTACACAAACATCATGTGGTATTGTGGCATGACACATAATGTGGCCTAAGCCACCATGTGGAGGTGTCACCAAGGTGCATCTGCATGTTGGTTACAGTGCAGCATGAAGGTGTATGAAACACTCATTTGTCATACAAATGGTGACGGCTACAGTGGTCCTTGATGTGTGTTGTATCATAAATAGTGGTGTCCTGACTGCAAAGGTGTCAAAAACACAATAATGTGATGTTCAACACACACATGACACCTTGCAGCACATATGTGTGACCTGTGACACAGTCAATTGTTCTACACAATCATCACAATACAGAACACAGAATCCAATCTCACTGCTATGTGTTGGCCCCCATGCTGCAAACACATGAGGCTTACTAGCTGTTCTTGTTTTCAAGATTCAAATACTTACCATGCTAAGGCAAGGGTTATGTAACATTCAAAATATGTGGGCACTGGTGTTGGACTAATGTGCCAAACCAGAGTGGGCCCTCACCAGAGGGTATGCGGCCACCATAACCTTTGACTGTATCCTTCACGCCCTCATCAAATTCATACACACACACTTTTTTTCCCTCTGTTGTGTGCCTTTTCTTACATTTGTCTGTTATCTGTTTGTGATTACAGATGACGAGGACTCTTTCTGGGGAGCTCCACAGTCCCCACCGGTACCCGGGACACCCCCACCACCTGCCCCGAAGGGTCCAGCCAGTCCCTCCCCACCTGGGACTCCACCAGCCCCAGAGGGCCCAGCCACTCCCTCCCCAGCAGGGACTCAATACATGGCTGCACCCAGCCCTAGAAGCACCACACCACCCCATCTCCAGCTCCCGAACGAGCCTTCGTGTCTTGGTGGCCACACACACTCCCCTTCAGCCTGCTGCTCCAGTGTATGGTGGTGTCTGCTAAGGCCTACCAGCTTGCTAATGTAGTTATTGTTGTGTTCTCCACACACATGTATGTGAGTTCTGTTTTTTTTACTTTTTTTCATGATGAAGGAGAAGGATCCCGTGCTGCCGGCTGGGTTGTCAGCCCATCACCATCTCCGACAGATGTGACCCGGGATGGTGCTGTGCTGCGTATGTATATTCACTAACAAGTAGCTCAAACACCCACCCACACATACACAGGTAACTCACTAATGTCCTTCTTTCCCATACAGGTGTCCCAACCATTGAGGAGCTGCAGCTGGCTCCCCAGCAGGCACAGCAGCATTTGGAGAAGGCATACCAAGAAGGGCAGCAACACCTTGACTGCTTGGTTGCCCTGATCAATGCCCTCCAGACAGCCCAGTCCGGCAGGGGCCATAATCCCTCACCACCCACCCAATAAGGGGAACATACTCTCCTAATAACTGTTGTCCATGTTGGACCCTTGTTTTGTTGCCATGTTGGCACCTGTATTTTTTTTGGCCACGTTGGCCTATTTTCTTATAGTGTCCCACATGGGAAAGTGGGTAGTCTGTCTTGGCTACTCCTAAGCTCACCAAGGCTTTTGGTTTGTGATGGCAATGTTTTCACATTTTGTTATTTATTAAAAATCTTCCACCTACATCCTGTGTCATCCCTTGTTGCAACACATACAGGTTACATTTTGTAAGGTTATTTGTCACCAATCAAAGTGGGCCACGGTTTACCTAGAGCTATATGGTGTGACACAGATATGGGCATAGTGTTGGATAAATTAAAGATTTATTTTTTATTTTTTAATGATTTTCCTTTTTTAAAAAAAAGTAAAAGGGCCACACCTGGCCAATCAAATTAAAGCAAAAAGTTTTGGCCAAGGTTGTGCATTGGCTAGGAGTTCTCTTGTTCTTCCTCCTCCTCTGCTGGATGAGACAATGGGGCCTCCCCCTCCTCATACACCCAGCGGCCTTGTGATGTTCCTGCTCTGCTGGGCTGTCTCCTTGGGGGAGGTGGAGTATCACGAGTTTGTGGCCTCCTCACCATGCGTCTGGCAGGCGCAGTGGGCCCTGGAGTGGTCTTCCGGGGGAACGTCCAGGACGCCCCCCACCGCAGGGACCCATCCATGCCCGCCTCCAGGAAACGAAACATGGCCAGCTCTGCGATGTTCCGCTGCTCTGGCTCCATGCAGGCCAGCATCTCGCTGGCGATGTACCCGAACCCAGAGCCGGGGGTCCTCTCACGATCAAGGGGGACCCGTTTTGCCCAGGTACCCAGCTCCGTGTTGGGTGGGGCTGGTGGTCTTCGACGTCTTATCTCAGAGCTGGCTCTCCCACTGATGTTGATGGGAGAGCCTCGCCAGCTGCTGGTTCCTCTTCACTGCAGCCAGGTGCCAGAGGGGCCTGAAAAACAAACAAACAAAAAAAAAAAAACATCAGCCACATGTTGCAATGTAAATTGATGATAATACCACAACCAAACACTGCAGACAACATAGAGCCAAGTTCACCAAGGCTAACACCAAAAGCCACAGGAGCAGAGTTTAGAGAAGAAAAAGCCACACAAGGCCACAAGTGCAGTATACTCACCTGAGGGTCCACATTGATATGTAAACTGGTCACAAATAACACAAAAGAATCTATCAAAACACAGACCACAAAACAGTTAGAAAAGAACAGTGAACAGGATTGTTGGTTGAAAAGCACAATGGTGACTACCACGTGCCGCAAATGCCACATCAGTGCTAAGACCATGCTAAGTAGATCAAACACAAAAACACAATTACCCACCTCCTGCGATGGGGCAGGGTCTTGGGCTGCGGCGACAGCTAGTTGCGGGCGGCGCCTGCTGCACAGTGTTCCACGACGCCCCTCTTGGCCCAGGGTGAAGCTGAGGAGGTCATAGTACCAGAGAGTTGGCCTAGGAACCTTCTCAGCTCCAGCCCTGGACCTCCATCCACCGTTTGTGGGTTTTGGTGAACACGGTGCACAGGCTTTTGATCTTATCCGCAACTAGTGCCGCTGTCCAGATCTTATGTGGTTGGAGCTGGTTTGACAGCTCCACCAGCGGAGCTGCCTGGTGATGATACGCAGGCAGCGACACCCGCCACAGGTATTCGTGTGCCTGGTATATGGTGATGAGTTGGTTCACAAACTCGTGATACTCAGCCAACTGAGAAAAAGATAAGCAAAGAAAAAAAACGTCATGCAAACAAACACATGGCCAACAGAGGTCACACCCTACTCTGTGTGTCCTGCCCATGTCCTGCAAGACTAATAACATGTGTTCTGGTATTCAGGTTGGCTGGTGCAAATCATTGTTGGCGTTAACATGGGTCCATACATGGCCCATGTTGGCCAGGTGACGTGATATATGTATTTGGGCCCACTGCACTTCAATATGTCAAGGTCTATCATTACAAATGCCACACATTGTGTAACTAAGGACATTTAAACACACACACATCAGATACACACATATTTTGGCCTAAACAGTGCTGGAGTACACATATTGTACTGCCAAGAATCTCATTGAACATTATGTGTGCTACATGACACTGAGTGTATTTATGATGCGTACACGTAGCTAAATACACTTCTACATGACGCTACCTGAAGCTGGACCTAATGCGCACAAACATCAGCCAACATATGGGTGTACAGCACACAGAAAATAACGTTTAGCAGTTCCCAATAGCATGTGCCCCCACTTACCGTCTGTCCAACAGAGAACTTGTGATGAGACACTGCTAGCTCAATGCACATTCCAGTCGGGGCAGGGGTTACGCCCCAGCACGTGCTTATTTAAACACAACCTGACCAATCACAAAAGCATAATTGCGCCTCAAGATTGGTCCCACCTGCGTACGCCCAGGCGGCTACATCGATTACAAGACGCTGCTGCATTTGATTGGTTACTTCACATATAAAATGCGCTCAAGGCCGATGTGCTGCCCAGAGTCATTAAGTAAGTACTCATGTGCAAACATGATCTGTGATGTGGGTGTGTTTCGTCTACAGGCCCTTAGCATTTGGGGTCACTATTGTTTAGTGTAGGTGATGCCCAAGTGGTAGTTACTCATGTTTTTTTGAGGTCATATATACTATTGTGTGCTGACAAATGGATGCATGAGTGTTTTCACAAACCAAACCGTATCATCATTGAAAAGCCATTTTGCCTTTGCCATACAGGATCATGTTTGAAGGATGCGTGTGTCTTTAGTTGCGGGGAGCATCTGAATTGAGGACATATAGTACTGTCGAGGACCACACACAATGGGACGTTTTAGTCAAAAAAAGATGAGGAGTGGGGCGTGTGGCATCTGAGAATGTCGAACTCTGGACATCCTGCATTCACAACACATCAGGGAATTGTATTGGACATGACGAGTATTCAATAGTCTGCTTCGTGGAGTGATATTTTGAGCATGAGGCTGGGGTACGTGTATAATGAAATTGTATAGATGCATTATGAAAAATTATGTAATTAATGTGAACTACATGTAGGGCCATGCCTTGTGTTCACACATGAACATTATGGCCACGTATCTGGCCTTAGCCTCATGAGGTGTTGCATTTAACAAGGGAAATGTATTTTACAGGAGGGCCAGGGTTGTCGAGTGACCAGGTTTGGGTATCAGCCTGTGCAATGCTGGGTTTGGCCCTGGAATGGGGATATATATGTGTGTGGGCTGATGTTCACAGTTGGGTATGCAGTGGTAAAGTGGGCAGGAGATCTATAGGGAAGGAGGTGGTGTGTGTAGATGATGTGTGATGAAGTGTGCTTGTACTGATGATTCTTTTTCTCACTTTTGCTGGGGTTGGTACGGGAGATGATGTTCGACCCTGATGGAGATGCTATCGTGACTCTTGCCTTGGTGGAAGAGCAATTGTGGTTGGAGGATAGATATGAGAGGTTGCGGGCTCGCAGTCCACGGCGTGTGTGGACTCGGATTGACTTCGCCGCCGGGACACCCGGAGCCACATGCAGCTGGTGCGTGAGCTGGAGAATCATAGTCCGCATGATTTCAGAAACTACCTCCATATGTCTGAGGACTCTTTCACATTCCTTTTGTAACGCATATGGCCATTGATAGCCCGTCAGGACACTGTGATGTGTCAAGCTGTGCCACCTGAGGAGTATTTGGCAGACCTGCAATACACTTCACGTGTATCACTGTCCCTGCTAAGCCGCCTGATCCTCGAGACGTGTGAGGCCATCTGGAGTAGTCTGCTGCCATCCTATATGCAGTTTCTTTTTTTTTTTTTTTTTAACCATTAAGATTTTTATTAGCATATAACAATATACAGAAAAACAGCATAAAAGCCATTCAATGGCCAATATAAAGGGGAAAAAGTTCAAGGGCGAGGTGGGAGAAGGAGATGGGGAGAAAAGGAGAAAGGAGGGTGGACATTAAAACACATAAAGCTACATAACGCTTGTCATCAATGTCAACATATATTGTACTCAAAAAGAATCAACACTCAGTCATTTTAACAGATAAGACGGAATATCCGCAGCATGGATAGAGGTGACCCAGGGATCCCACCAAGTAAGGACTTTATTCTTTTTAGATAATGATGAAGCGCTCAGGGATTCATAGCAGAAGTGAAGATTGAGTTTGTTGATCAGTTCTGCCCTGGAGGGGGTAGATGGGTCCCTCCAGTGAGCTGCTATGCTCTGCCTTGCGGCGACTAGAATATTAGATATGATAGGTCTCAAGGGCGAGGGGAAATCTACCAGAGAAATACCCAATAGCGCCAGCTGGGGTGTTAGGGACATCGGGATCTGCGTCACCTCAGCAATGAGCGACTCTACCTGACACCAAAAGTTCCTAATAGGGGGGCACTCCCACCAGACATGTGATAACGATCCAGATGAGCCACAACCCTTCCAGCAGGAGGAGGAGGAGGCCAGGTGGAGTTTGGCCAGACGGGCCGGAGTCATATACCATTGCAGGAGGGTCTTTCTAGCCTGTTCCACATGACCCACACAAGAGGAAAACTTGGCAGGGTGCAATAAGGCCGCGGACCATTCCTCCGCTGAGGCAGTAAATGAGAGAAGGGACTCCCAAGAATCCATGCACGAAAGTTTGAGTGATAGGCCGTGGAGTAATAAGGTGTTATAAAGAACTGATACACCCCTGGATACAAAGGTCTGAGGTTTAAAAAAATCTATGGCCCGGGGTGTCTCCAACGAGCGGGGGATCCCTGAAAAACGTCGACGTACGTAAAAAACTGTGCAGCTGTAAATATGAAAAAAAAGCAGCATTTGGGAGGGGATACTTAGATTGAAGAGCTGTGAAAGGGAGAAGGTCCGACGGACCAAAAAGGCTGGTGATAAAAGTGATCCCTGCCTTTCCCCAAAGAGAGGAAGGGAAACCGTCGATAAGCACTGTCATGGCATCAAGGGACACATGCCTGGCCATATACGGGAACACCATAGGGCAAACCGACGCCCATAGTTTTGTTGCAGCAACCATAGTAGAAAGAAGGGCCGTTGGTGGATCTGATCTTAAGAGAGAGACCTCCAACAGGAGCCTGAGGGAACCCTTAGGAGCAAAGTGAGTCTCTATCATCAACCAAGGGATCTGAGTGGACCCTTCCCACCATAGCTTAAGAGGCTCCAAAATGGCCGCCCTATAATAAGCCACTATCAAAGGTGCCCCCAAACCACCCCTGGCACTAGGCAGGACCATCCACTGTCTCCTAATCCTGTGCGGTTTACGACCCCAAATAAATGAGTCAAAGATAGACTGAAAGAGGGAGAGGCGTCTGGCAGGGATGTGGAGAGGCAGGCATCTAAAGAGGTAGAGTAATTTGGGAAGTAACATCATCTTCACCACCTGGATGCGAGCCATCCAAGAGAGGAAGGACCCCGAGAATTTTCCCACATCAGCTCTGAGCTCTGCGACAAGGGCCTCACAATTTAGTCTTACCATGTCGGCCAGGCGCGTCACTTTTATCCCCAAATAAGTAAAGCCCAGAGGGGCCCAGCACAAAGGGTAAGTGGCTTGAATATGAGACTGCAGAGGCAAGGGGAGAAAAAGAGGGAAGAGAGTAGATTTAGACAAGTTAAGTTTATAATAAGAAGCTAAGGAGAAGTCATGTAGTTTCAGAAAAAACCCTTTTTGAAAGGTAAACGGCCCTCCATTAACAACAAATTCCTATATAAACAACCCTGGAGTCAGGCCAGAATCATAATCACAAGTGCTCTTTATTAAAAGTAAATACAATAAATGCAGCAATTAAAAGTAATGCCTCAGGCAGCACACATGACAGGAGACCACATGAAAACAGGATGCAAGTATGGTAATAAACAAGGGAATCCTATGTCTGGCACCACAAATTAGTGCTCAGTTTCCATATACACACCATACAACCAAGTAGTAACTGCACCAAAATATCCTTCATGGGTCTGAAGTTTTACCTGTCCGTGGCCACCGACCCCCTAACGCGTTTCGCTTAGGCTTCTTCCGAGGGGGTGACCATGGAGCGAGTGCTAAGGGCTTTTATAGCGAGGACCGGAGTCGCGGCGTCTAACATCACTTCCGGTTGTTAATCCGGAAGTGACGGACCCGCTACGTCACCTGCGTGGCTCACCCGGTTGCTAGGCGCCAGATCGCGCTTTGCGATCTACGTATAGCATGAGAAGTCACTTCCGCCTTTACGTCAATGTGCCCGATCACATGACGTCAGTCATGTGATCAGTCTAAGGCACATGACCGGAAGGCTCCGGGGAACTGCGCTTCTATATGATACACAATGGATATAGTGCCATGGTAACAACCAGTACCATGACCACCACTATTAGGTGAACGGTGCAACATAGTCAGCACCACATCTTAATGTCACCATACATTCCAAGAGTGTATATATACAAATGTGGAGGAGTATATACTAAAAAGTCTTGAGAGGGGACAACTACATACAGAAGATATGAGCTAATATTCCTATTTATAAGGTGCATCGTGCATATGAAAAACAAACACCCATTCATACTGCACCGGCCGGTGACATACACCCAACCCATTCATACCAATTAGGATAAAGGGAATAATACAATAAGTAATTAAATATTTAGGGGGACACAAGGTTTGTCCCAAAGTGCTATATAACAATAACAGGATAAAAAATATCCGTGAATAAAAGTGCCAAAGTGCATATGAGGTATAATCTTCATCCACAATATGTAGACCCCTTGTAGGTATAGCTCCTCCATTAAACTCCAGTTCTTCAACCTAAAGATAAAAATAATTAATTAATTAAAAAAATCAAACAGCCAAATAGTATAAAATCAATTTATTAAAACTCACATTCCATCTACAAGAAGGGGGCAAAGCTAAGTACATCATTAAGGCCATGGGGACGGACACTCCCCACTCTATCTATCCACCTAGCTTCCATCTGTGCCAAGATCTTCTTCAAATCGCCCCCACGTATATTCATGTGGACACGGTCAATCCCAAATGCCTTCAACAGGTTGGCATTGCAATCATGGGCAATTTTGAAGTGTCTAGCTATTGGTTTCAGAACTGTTAGGTCATCTTCCGTTTCCGCTTTCTGGATGTCAAAGTGAAAAAAGGTGAGAATGGTCAATTGATAACTGACCTATTCAGGAAGAGCACGGCGGATAATTCGTTGTTGCATGCCACCTCAGCCCATCCATCACATTTGATTAAGGGGATCCCCGTGGGTCAGTTCCTCCGTGCCAGGAGAATCTGCTCCGATGATCATCTGTTTAACCTACAGGCAATGGAGATGAAAGACAGATTCTTGGAACGTGGATACTCCAGCAGGATGGTCCAGAGGGGGTACCGCAGGGCAGTCCAGACAAAGAGAAGTTCCCTTCTACAATCAAAAAATAGGAGGAGCACAGATAATCAGGTGAGGTTGATCACTGGGTTTAATAACCAATGGAAGAAGATGGAGGGGGCTTTGAAGCAATTTTGGCCATTACTAACATCGGATTTAGGGCTAAAAGAGCATGTGAGTGGACATCCGGCAGTGACATATAGGAGATCGCCCAACCTCAGAGATATGCTGGTGCATAGCCTACATGAAGGTCCCAAGAAGGAGGGTCTTTTCGGTGCAAAGGGTCCCAGGTGGGGCTTTTCCCCGTGTGGGAAATGTGTTACGTGCCCCAATCTTATACGTGCCACGGAATTCTACTCGTGTGATGGTTCAGAGAAATTTATGATCACTCAAACCATCAACTGCAACTCCACAGGGGTGGTATATTATGCAACGTGCCCTTGTAAATTGGTGTATATAGGCCTGACATCTAGGCAACTCAAAGTGAGGATTAGAGAGCATGTGCTGGATATTATTAAAGCGGAAACGGAAGATGACCTAACAGTTCTGAAACCAATAGCTAGACACTTCAAAATTGCCCATGATTGCAATGCCAACCTGTTGAAGGCATTTGGGATTGACCGTGTCCACATGAATATACGTGGGGGCGATTTGAAGAAGATCTTGGCACAGATGGAAGCTAGGTGGATAGATAGAGTGGGGAGTGTCCGTCCCCATGGCCTTAATGATGTACTTAGCTTTGCCCCCTTCTTGTAGATGGAATGTGAGTTTTAATAAATTGATTTTATACTATTTGGCTGTTTGATTTTTTTAATTAATTAATTATTTTTATCTTTAGGTTGAAGAACTGGAGTTTAATGGAGGAGCTATACCTACAAGGGGTCTACATATTGTGGATGAAGATTATACCTCATATGCACTTTGGCACTTTTATTCACGGATATTTTTTATCCTGTTATTGTTATATAGCACTTTGGGACAAACCTTGTGTCCCCCTAAATATTTAATTACTTATTGTATTATTCCCTTTATCCTAATTGGTATGAATGGGTTGGGTGTATGTCACCGGCCGGTGCAGTATGAATGGGTGTTTGTTTTTCATATGCACGATGCACCTTATAAATAGGAATATTAGCTCATATCTTCTGTATGTAGTTGTCCCCTCTCAAGACTTTTTAGTATATACTCCTCCACATTTGTATATATACACTCTTGGAATGTATGGTGACATTAAGATGTGGTGCTGACTATGTTGCACCGTTCACCTAATAGTGGTGGTCATGGTACTGGTTGTTACCATGGCACTATATCCATTGTGTATCATATAGAAGCGCAGTTCCCCGGAGCCTTCCGGTCATGTGCCTTAGACTGATCACATGACTGACGTCATGTGATCGGGCACATTGACGTAAAGGCGGAAGTGACTTCTCATGCTATACGTAGATCGCAAAGCGCGATCTGGCGCCTAGCAACCGGGTGAGCCACGCAGGTGACGTAGCGGGTCCGTCACTTCCGGATTAACAACCGGAAGTGATGTTAGACGCCGCGACTCCGGTCCTCGCTATAAAAGCCCTTAGCACTCGCTCCATGGTCACCCCCCTCGGAAGAAGCCTAAGCGAAACGCGTTAGGGGGTCGGTGGCCACGGACAGGTAAAACTTCAGACCCATGAAGGATATTTTGGTGCAGTTACTACTTGGTTGTATGGTGTGTATATGGAAACTGAGCACTAATTTGTGGTGCCAGACATAGGATTCCCTTGTTTATTACCATACTTGCATCCTGTTTTCATGTGGTCTCCTGTCATGTGTGCTGCCTGAGGCATTACTTTTAATTGCTGCATTTATTGTATTTACTTTTAATAAAGAGCACTTGTGATTATGATTCTGGCCTGACTCCAGGGTTGTTTATATAGGAATTTGGAGAAGTCATGTAGAAGTGTAAAAATCGCAGGGAGGGAGCGCTGAGGATCAGAGCAAGTAAAGACCACGTCGTCAGCATAGAGACTGATCTTATAGTCAGCCGAACCAACAGGAATTCCCTTAATGTCAGGGGACTGACGAGCAATGGCCGCAAGAGGCTCCATGACTAACGCAAAAATAAGGGGAGAGAGGGGGCAGCCCTGCCTCGTCCCGTTAGAGATTGAAAAGGTCTGGGACTGAAAGCCCGACGCACGGACTGAGGCACTCGGAGAGGAGTACAGGGCCATGATTGCCCGAACTATGAGACCATTAAGTCCAAATTTAATTAGCGTTTTTGTGTCCAAGAGAATATCTCCTCTAATTGGCAATTCCCAGATTGACCCAGACTTCGCCCGGATCCAGGGCAATCCGGCGCTCCCTAACATGGGAGCCTATGGGGCCGTACTGCACCGGTCCGAGAACTGGAGCCCTGCGGCTGCAAGCCACAGTTGTTTCAGGACCGTGGCTAGCTCCCTGCCAGCCGTGTCCTGATTCATCAGTGGCGGCAGCTGCGTGCGGGTGCACACCGGACCGGAGGGTATATTAGCCCTCCGGTTCTGTGTGCTGATCCGATCCGGGGCTCTGACAGCCTTGGATAGGATCAAACCTGCAATGTGAAACCGGCCTTAGTGTTTTTATTTTTTTGGTGCACACTTTGCCATGTTTATTGTTTTACCTTATTTCTCATCATGTTCCATTTCTTTGTGTGATGTTAACACTTCTGTTTTCAGTTATTTTGTGTGTGTTGTCATTTTTTTTATGTGCACAAAAATAATAACTTTTACAAGTTGCATCCAAAAAACTACATGTGTGTGTCGTTACTTGGGGATACAGGGCAGTTGCACATAGCTTTACGCTGGGCACAAAGGTATGTGACCCATCCAAAGCTATTGATGGGCCCGTGAAACATTGTGTGTTAATATGCATTACCCAGGTTCAGCCCTTTGGGCCACAGTGTATGGCGCAACTGTGTGTACATATCCATTGTGATGTGTTGTGGCCACAGGGGCACGTGTCCACACACATTCATCAAGCAACGGTTTTTGTGGGTGATGTAGGTACAGTCTATTACACACAAACATGTGTACACACACAGTTGAGTGGTGCCTTGGCATGGACCAATGTAGACACATATGGGCAAAGTATTGTATGTTCCCACTTTCAGCTACAGACTCCCACATAGCAAACCATTGTGTAGTGTAAGCCACTGTCCTGCTCAAAACCGCTCCTGTGTGACGCTTGAGCAGCTCGAAAGTGTCTCGCAGCAGCCACTTGTCATGTCACTAGCGTGTACTCCTTGAAAGCTCCGCGACAATGGAATCACGTATTAGCCAGACTTCCAGACCAGGCTGGCCAATCAGGATGCTATTGCGTTGCCCAATGAGCGTGTTTGGTGCGCGGAGAAAACAATGTGGCACGCCTATGTTTTCGTGGCGCTGAACAGGTACGTCCACATTCCTTTGGTGATAGCGGCGTGTGAGGCGGCGACTGGAGTCTACCGGCTGTTTCCCGCTGTTGGTGTGGCAACTTCCGGTGCGACACATCACCCTAGGTTGAGGGCAGAATTGCGGCGTGTAAAAGCGCCTTTGGCATTCGGAGGCAACCATGAAAAATGTGCACGCGCATGTCAGATTGCCTCCGAACGCCGCCGCGTGTAAAGGTACCCTTAGGTAGATTGGGAAGTACTAAACCGGCACTCTATTCTGTGTACCTTCTTTGGATCGTCTCACTTGTGCTGGCTCTCTCCCTCCAGCCCTGCACCTCACACTCAGTGTCCTGCGCCAGCAGCCACGGACCCTCCAGAGCGACGTTCTCTCTGTCCCCTTTGGCCCTATATAGCCACCTTTGCCATGACTGACGTGGCTTTGGCTGCTTGTGTAGAGCCCAGGCTTTGGGGTACTCAGGTATCAAGCTCTGTGAGTAGCATCTGCTGTGTCACGGGGAGTGGTGGCCGCGCCTGATCCCGTGTTCTGGGTATATCTTCAAAAAGGGATTATTATTTACAGGGGATTTTATATACAGTTTGTAGTGACGCCACCTGTAGTTTCTGGTGAGGAGTCAACCGCGCCGCCACAGTCCGCCGGAGGTAGATGGTAATGCGGCTCGTTTGGCAAAGTCCTCTACAGGTAGGGCTGGACCTCCGGGGCAACGTTCCTGGAAAGGGAACAAGTTCATGCACAAAGGAACACAGGCGGAGGCAAAGCCACTTTTCTCCCGGGTACTTTACTGTTGGTTGTTGCAGCAGCGGTTAGTTAACAGTTCAGCACTTGAGATGTTACAAGAACAGCTAGCTTAACGGGTGGCTGCAAGTGGATCCCAGGTGGCATGGTGGAACCCTTGGGGTACCTTCGTTAACTAACCTGTGTCCGTTCTTCCCCGCTTTGGATGGATCTATACCCAGTAGCTCCACGTAGATAGTACCGGTCATCCCCTCCCTTGTTGGTGAGGAAGCAGGCAGACCCCTCCGATGGCAGGGTGCTGCGGCTGATTAACAAGCCACAGCAGCTGGTTGCCAACTGCAAGCTGGACTTGGCCGGTTCCTAGGGCCTGGCGTTCCCCTGCTTGGACTGGAGTATCCCCTGGAGTATGGGCGCTCCACGCTGAGGATCTCCCTTTCTTTCTAGGGCCCGTACTTCTCTTGTCAGCCGTCCTCTTTCAGGACCTCCTCAAGGCCTTCTTCTTTCCTCCGGTACGGCATGTAACCGACCCAATGTAACCTTCCGCCTTGTTCCACTTAGCTATCTTCCTAAAACCTCTCCTCTGCCTCAATCTTTCCCTGGTCCCTCAGCAGAGTGACCTAGCAGCAAAGACCTCCTTGAAAACCTCAGACCAGCCTGTCTCACCGCCCCTTATGTGAGCCAGACTCACTGTCTGACTGCTCTGTTCCCCCTAGAGGTGAATTTATTGCCTCCCAGGTAACCTCCCACCCTCAACTAATGTGGAAGTGCTGGGAATGGGTCCCACCCACCATCCTGGGGTCCACCTGCAGCTGGAGCATCTGCACCTCTTTTACGGGTGCAGCACCCCTCTGTGATGCCTGCATTGGCGGGGCACACTTGTCCTGGAGATACAGCAGCCTCGGGTTCACTAGCTGAGTCCTTATTCAACTCCACTAGTCTGGGCCCGGTGACCCTCTGCAGTCTGGTCCCTCCACTGCCTGCGACCGGCAATGGATGTGAGCTCCAAGGGTGGATTGCTCTCTTCCCGTGCCTCTGGGACCCCTTCCTTCTCTGGAGCTCCTGCCTAGCTCCCCTCTGTTTTCCTTGCCCTGGGAAGAGCCTCTCTGCTCCAATTCCCAGGACATCTTTTCTCACATCTCGTGTGACTCCTCTCTCTCGATTCTTGTGGTTGCTACTCCTCCCACTACTTCCTGGTGTTCTTCTCTTGCTCTTCCTACTGTCACTCCCTCTCAGTGGTTCCCCTTTCTACAGTTTCACCCGCCATCTCTCTTAGTCCTATCTCCAGCCAGGGATGGGTGTTTGATCAGTTCCCCCCACCTTTCTGGTCCGGAGTGCCTAATGGTGCATGCGGTGTGTGGGTACTGGGTAGTTTTCCCTCCTTACCTGGGATTGGGGGTACCACACCTCTGGTAAGGGGCAGTACTTCTGTGGCAACTGGTCCTTCAGGGGCGCCACATTCCCCCTTCGTACAACACAGCACAGTCCTCAGGCTGGACCTGGTAAAAGATGTGACAACATGCACATTTTTTGGGAATGCATTTAACAGGTTTAAACATTCAACAAATTACTTTTTCTTCCCTTGACGGGAGATGTGTTTTCTTTAATGTTGCATATAAAATTATAAGAATAACATTATTCTAATAAAACTATCTGCAAAAACTTCCAGTTCACTTTAAATAGTACTGTGAGGTCCCAGACCGGGATGTCCTTCTCACTGTCCCTTAGTACTGTATGGGAGACCCGCTTAATAAAACCCTCAATGTCAGGGCTGGTTTTAGGTAAAGTGGGGCCCTAGGCAAAAGGTTAAAGTGGGCCCTAAATGCTCACATATTGCACCGTCACACTCAGACATTTCGGTTACATGTACAAGCACCGAATTCAGACTGTTGAATGAGTGCGATTTATAATATTCAAGTCATTCAGCGCTTGTTTCCAGATTTTTTACACAGGATGATGAAGAATGATGGGTGCAGAGCAACCACCGGAAAAGTAATCTGTCCCTACAGGATCATGTGATCAATTCTTCTGCAGTTTGCAGCAGGGGATGCGATTTCAAGAGCAAAGATTTTTGTTCCTCCATAAACAAACCAATCACTCAATGATGAGCCACATTATGCTCATTTGTTGGGCGATTGCCGACCCATTTACGCCTAGGAACTCTCGTCTGTGCTGGTGGGATTTATAAATGTAGATGCTACACACACAACACACAGTATGTGATGCAAACACTATATATTACATGTATACACCGAGCGCACACATATCCATTCCCATCATTGTCTGTCATACAGGACAGCTACTCCAGGGAGAGTTGCTCTTTCTAAAGACTTATCCTCTCACCAAGAGATGGGGATTCTTAATACAGGACTCCTTATATTGATTAAAAATGACCTACAAGTGTAATAAAAAAGGATTTACAAACTGGAGATTCAGTAAGGAGAATGTTTCCATAGGATCATCTACTTAAATGTCATCTTTAACAAGATCTGCTATATTCTCCATATTATAAGAAAAATACATTTGAATTAAGGCCCATCCTGGTGTCTTGAGTTGTTCTGGGGTCACTAGTGGAAATATTGATCTTAAAGGAATTATCCAGAATTCTATACACGACTGATTTCTTTCAGAAGCAGCGCCACCCCTGTCTACAGGTCGTATGTGATATTGAAGCTCAGCTTAATTGAAGGAAATGGGCCTATGCTGTAATACCACATGCCACATGTACACAGGGGTGGAGCTGTTTTTGAAAGAATGTAGTAAAGTTTTATTAATCCTAGACATCCCCTTTAATGTGTTGTAAGTTCTGCTTGATAACTGGCTACAAATATAGGAATTAAGGAGGTCCCCTAACTCTAATTACAGCCATCATGAACATGTGAAGATTGAAGCCTGTGTGGGGCGCTCCTGCTGCTATTACAAGGATTTTATAACTTACCACTGAGCGATTTTTCGATATTTGTTTTTTCCCTCACTTCTTCCAAGAGCCAGAACTTTTTTATTTTTCCTTCAACATAGTTGTGCAAGGGCTTATGTTTTTGCGGGATAAGTTGTACTATTGAATGACATCATTCATTCTACCACAAAATGTACTGGAGAATGAGAAATAAATTCCAAGTGCTTTGCATTTTGCGAGACCCATGATGTTTTAATCTTTGAAGATACAGGGCTATGTGAGGGCTTACTTTATGTGCCCTGAGCTGATATTTTTACTGATCTCATTTTGAGTCAGATACAACATTTTGATCGCCTTATATTGCATTGTATTGTAACAATGTGGTGGCTCAAAAAACATAATTCTGGTGTTTTTATTTTTTTCCTGTTACGCCATTTACCAATTGGATTAATTTATTTCATATATTGATAGCTTAGATTCTTACGAACGCAGCTATACCAAATATGTGTATTTTATTTATTTTTTGACTGTTTTCTTGCTACTTTGAGTTAAGCTCCTTTGGGGGCCCCTAAGAGAGTGGGGGCCCTGGGCAACTGCCCAGTCTGCCTTCCCCCCTAACGGCAGCCCTGCATGGTCCTGTAGGGACAGATTACTCTTCCGGTGATTGCTCTGCACCCATTATTCTTCATCATCCTGTGTAAAAAATGTGGAAACAAGCGCTGAATGACTTGAATATTATAAATCGCACTCATTCACCAGTCTGAATTCAGGGCTTGTACATGTAACCGAAATGTCTGAGTGTGACGGTGCAATATGTGAGCATTTAGGGCCCACTTTAAGCTTTTGCCCAGGGCCCCACTTTACCTAAAACTGGCCCTGATTAAGAGTGAGAGTGAGGTAGCACGTTCGGGATATTATTGCCGCACAGGGGGCGGAGGACGATACGGTATTTAAAACTTTGCCAAAACATTTTTAAAAACATCACGGATGCAACCCGGCAGAGCTAGGGTTAACACTGGTGAATGCAGCTCTCTGCCACGTCCTGTCTGGTAGCTGGATCGCAGGCTTCTGTAAAGCCACGATCCGATTGGCTGGCAGGACTTGATGGCGGTCTGACTGCGCATGAAGTCATAAACCTGGGAGTTCGGGTAGATGCTAGCGCGCAAAATAAAAAGTGAATGGTGGCCAGTATGGGGAGCAGACTGCCAGGCCACACAGTACTATCCCCCCGAAGAAGCCAGTGGAGTGAAACACGTGTCGGGGCATGTAAGAATCTCCTTTCCTCCTGGGGAGTTTTCCATGTGGGTGCTTAGCACATGAATGTTATTTAACTAATGCTGCCCTGAAGGGATAGAGAGGGTATTGGACTAACGTGATACTAGACATATGATGACTGTTGGTTAAAAGGTTATATATTGTCTTTTGCACCACATAGCTATGAGTGAGACATGTTACTGTATGGCATCCCTCATATGTATATGAAACAATGTATTGTGTGGATTGCATTTGGTTTAAGATGTATTTTGTAATTGACAGTTCATCTATGCCAAGCTGTCTATGCACTTTATAAACCCTCTCAATGTGGGACATTTGTAAGTTATATCATTGTATATGGACTGCATTTTTCTGTCTAGTTGTGATTTGTGGGGAACCCCCTTGGTGTCTTTTTCTAACTCTTGTCACATGTTTTGATTATATGTAAAATAAAAAATCTTTTAACAGCGTAGTGACAGAGCCAATTTCCACCTTAATGACCAGACCTTTTTTGTAATTCTAACCAGTGTCCCTTTCTGAGGTAATAACTGTGGAACGCTTCAACGGATCCTAGCGATTCTGAGATTGTTTTTTCATGATATATTGTGCTTCATGTTAGTAGTAAATTTAGGTCAATCATTTTTGCATTTATTTGTGAAAAAATAAAAAATAATTGGTGAAAATGTATACAATTTAGCAATTTTCAAATTTTTTTTCTGTTAAACCAGAGCGATGTGTCACAGAAAATAGTTAATAAATAACATTTCCCACATGTCTACTTCACATCAGCACAATTTTAAGGAAAAAAAAAAATTGGTTAGGTAGTTATAAGGGTTCAAAGTTCATCAGCAACTTCGCATTATTCCAGCAAAATTTACAAAACCATTTTTTAGTGACCACATCACATTTGAAGTCCCTTTGAGGGGCCAATGTGACAGAAAAAAAAAACTAAAGTGACACCATTCCAAAAACTGCACCCCTCAAGCTACTCAAAACTACATTAAAGAAGATTATTAACCCTTCAGGTGCTTCACAGGAATTAAAGCAATGCGGAAGGAAAAAAATTGACATTTTAATTTTTGCAACAAAAATGTTCTTTTAGCATCAATTCTTTCATTTACACATGGGCAACAGGATAAAATGCATCCTAAAATTTGTTGGGCAATTTCTCCTGAGTACACCGATACCTCATATGTGGTTATAAACCACTGTTTGGGCGCATGGTGGGGCTCGAAAGGGATGGAGCGCCATTTTAATTTTTGAATGGAAAATTAGCTCCAAAAGTCAAATGGCGCTCCATCCCTTTCGAGCCCGACCATGAGCCCAAATAGTAGTTTATGATTACATATGAGGCAATTGTGTACTCAGGAGAAATTGCCCAACAAATTTTAGGATGCATTTTATCCTGTTGCTCATGTGAAAATGAAAAGATTGAGGCCAAAAGAAAATTTTTGTGAAACAAAAAAGTACTTTTTCATTTTTACAGATCAACTTGTGAAGCACCTGGGGGTTCAAAGTGCTCACTATGCATTTAGATAAGTTCCTTGGGGGGGGGGGGGGTCTAGGTTCCAAAATAAAGTGGGGGAGCTCCAATGTTTAGGCACACAGGGGCTCTCCATACATGACATGGTGTCCGCTACCAATTTGAATGGAAAATTAGCTCCAATTGTTAGCGAACACCATGTCGGATATGGAGAGCCCCTGTGTGCCTAAACATTGGAGCTCCCCCACAAGTGACCCCATTTTTCAAACTAGACACCTCAAGGATTATATCTAGGGGTATAGTGATCATTTGGAACCACACTATTTCTCACTTTTAGGGCATGTGCACAATATCTGAAGATACTGTGTCCTGGTCGTCTCCTCTCCTGCATTTTTTTTATTATTTATTAAATTAAAAAAAAAAAAGAAAGAGAATCTTGTGTACTCACCGTAAATTCCTTTTCTCTTAGCCTCCTAGTGGACAGCAGCATAACACCCACGGTCCTGTGTCCCCCAATTAGAGGCTAAGAGAAAAGGAATTTACGGTGAGTACACAAAATTCTCCTTTTCTCCTTCGCCTCATTGGGGGACACAGGACCGTGGGACGTCCCAAAGCAGTCCCTGGGCGGGAAAGACAATGGAACTAATGATACTGAACAAGTCAGTGAACAAAAGTACCTACAGGTGGGCAACTGCTGCCTGAAGGATGCACCTACCCACACTGGTGTCCACTGAGGACTGAGTATGAACACGGTAGTGTTTGATAAAGGTGTGTAAACTCGACCAGGTGGCCGCCTTACACACTTGGAGAGCAGAGGCTTGTTGCTGAATGGCCCAGGAGGCCCCACGGCTCGGGTAGAATGTGCCTTGATCCCCGCTGGAAGAGGAGTTATTTTTCATTTTGTAGGCTTCTTGGATAGCTGATCTAATCCACCTAGCCAGTGTAGCCTTGGAAGCTGGCATACCCTTACGAGGGCCTTCCGTTAGAATGAACAGAGAGTCTGACTTACGGAAAGGTGCAGTTCTGGACCCATAAATGCGAAGAGCCCTGACGAGATCCAGAGTATGCAAGGCTCCTTCGAACCTGTGAACCGGAGCCGGACAAAAAGAAGGCAATGAAATTTCCTCGTTCAAATGAAAAGAGGAGACAACCTTAGGAAGCAATGACGGCACCGGACGGAGTACAACCTTGTCCTGATGGAACACCAGGAAGGGTGGTTTACAAGAAAGCGCCGAGAGTTCTGACACTCGGCGAAGAGAAGCGATAGCCACTAGAAAAACCACCTTCAGAGCCAGAAAGTGGAGAGGGATGTCCCGAAGAGGCTTAAAGGGAGGTTCCTGCAGAGCAGTAAGAACCAGGTTAAGGTCCCACGCATCTAAAGGTCGTTTGTATGGAGGGACAATGCGATTAACTCCTTGGAGAAAAGTTTTAACCTGCGATTTAACAGCAAGGCGACATTGAAAAAGTACTGAAAGGGCTGAAACCTGACCCTTAAGGGAACTTAGGAGAGACCAGATTCTAACCCCGACTGAAGGAACCCTAGAACTAATGGCAAGGAATAGGGAAGAGGGGGTTGATCTCGAGAAGAGCACCATGCGAAGAAAGCTTTCCAGGTGCGATGATCAATTTTGGCCGATGCAGACTTTCGTGCTCTGATCATGGTCTGAGTAACGGAAGGGGAGAAGCCTGCTTGGGTTAGTACCCAGGTCTCAAGGGCCACGCCGTCAAATTTCGGGGCGTCTGAATTCTGGTGGTAAAACGGGCCCTGAGACAGAAGATCGGAACGACATGGGAGGCGCCAAGGAACGTCCGCCGTGAGCTGTATGAGATCGGCGTACCTTGCCCATCTGGGCCAGTCTGGGGCTATGAGAATGACTTGAATGCCCTCTTGCTTGATCTTCCGCACCACTCTGGGTATGAGAGGCAGAGGATGGAAGATGTAAGGCAGCTGGAACTGTGACCAGTTCTGAACTAGGGCATCCGCTCCGAGAGCTCGCGGGTCGCGAGATCTGGCAATAAAAACACAGGAACTTTAGTGTTGAATCGAGATGCTATCAGGTCTACGTCCGGAGTCCCCCAGCGACAGCATATTTGCTGGAACACGTCGGGATTTAGGGACCACTCTCCCGAATCCATGCCCTGAAAATCCGCTTCCCAGTTCTGCACTCCCGGGATATGAACCACCGACAACATTTGGGGTTCGTCGATTCTGCCCAGTGTAGAATGCGTTGCCCTTCGTGCATGGCCTGGAGACTGTGGGTTCCGCCTTGATGGTTGATGTATGCCACGGCCGTGGCATTGTCCGACTGAATCCGGACTTGTGTCCCTGCCAGCATGGAATGAAAGGCCTTCAGAGCTAAAAATATGGCTCGGATCTCCAGGAGATTGATGGGCTTGGACAACTCCACTGGGGACCATGTTCCCTGCGCTGTGTGATGACGATGTACCGCTCCCCATCCGCTGAGACTTGCGTTGGTGGTGACTATCTTCCAGCAAACCGGTAGAAAGGACCTTCCCCTTGTGAGGGAACGAGGTTTGAGCCACCAATGGAGGGAACTTCTTGCTGCAGGTGACAATCGGAATAGCCTTTCCAGGGCAGAAGGGTTCCTGTTCCACGAAGTCAGAATTGCCCGTTGGAGAGGCCTGAGGTGAAGTTGGGCGAACGGCACCGCCTCCATAGAGGCAACCATCCTGCCCAAGACTCTCATGGCGAATCGAAGCGATTGAGGAAACGGGCGCAGGAGATTGTGGACTCCCTGCTGAAGGGCCTTTGCCTTGTCCGAGGAAGGAGGACCAGACCCCCCTGGGGGAGTCGAAACGCATCCCGAGGAACGTCAGAGATTGGGACGGGACTGGTGATGACTTCCGCAGATTCACCAACCAGCCTAGCTGACGCAGGGTGTCCACAGTGATGGAAACACTCTGCTGACACTCCCTGAAGGAGGGGGCTTTGATGAGCAAATCATCAAGTATGGCAGGACTACCATTCCTCTTGTGTGCAGTATGGTCATGACCGCCCCCATGACCTTGGTGAACACCCTGGGAGCCGTCGCTAGACCGGACGGGAGGGCCACAAACTGATAATGGTCCTGGTTGATGGCGAATCGGAGAAAACGCTGGTGAATTTTTGCGATTGGGATATGGAGGTATGCGTCCTGTATGTCGATGGACGTGAGAAATTCGTCCTTCTCCATGGATGCTATGATGGAGCACAGTGACTCCATGCGGAAATGCCGAACCTTTATGAAGGAGTTCAACTGTTTTAGATCTAGAATTGGACGAACCGCCCCTCCCTTTTTGGGTACCACGAAGAGGTTTGAGTAGAACCCTTGGAAGCGTTCGGCTGGCGGCACTGGTATGATGACACCAGCTTTCAAGAGGGAATCTACTGCCTGAAAGAAGGCACGAGCCTTGGGCGGGTGAGCGGGTGGGATTGACAGGAAAAAACGATTTGGAGGATGGGCCGTGAATTCTATGGTGTAGTACCCGGAAGACACTAAGGTTTTTACCCACTTGTCGTCGGTAGAAGCGAGCCAGACCTGACGAAAATGTGAAAGTCGGCCGCCAACCTGAATAGTGTCTTCCGAAGGATGGGGGGGGGGGGGAGTTAGGAAGAAGAGAATCTGCTGTGCTTTGAGCCCTTAGATCTGGACTGGCGAGAATGGGACTGCCAGTTTGCACCAGTCTGCCGTGTCGTCTGGGTGCGCTCCCTACAGGGGGACCTGTTGCCCGCCGGCGGGGGCTTCAAGACTGACCAACCAAAGGAATTCCGAAAGGACCGGAAACTGGTTTGTTTGCGTCGGTTGAAGGGTCGTTCAACCTGACATTGCGGAAGAGAGGTATTTTTACCCCCAGTGGCGTCTGAAATCAATTGATCCAGCTTTTCGCCGAATAAACGGCCACCATTGTATGGAAGACATGTGAGCGACTTCTTCGAGGCTGCATCTGCCTTCCACTCTCTCAACCAAAGGGCTCACCTGATAGTTATGGCGTTGGAAGCCGCGGCCACAGTTAGCTGAATCGAAAACGGCATGCATTGAATATTCAGCGGTAACCGATATTTGAGCCACCTGGTCTAACAAAGCTGGATCGACCCGCAAAGACCGAATAGACGAGTGTACAGAATTTGCTCTTGTCATAATAGCCTTTGAGGCCCAAACTGAGGCTAGAGCAGAGCCTGAGGCCTCAAAAACGGACTTCGCCACCTGCTCTACTTGACGGTCAGTGGCGTCCGTTATGATGAACTGTCCAGTAAGGACAGAAGTGTCTTGGTAGCGAGACGAGATATAGGAGGGTCCACCTGTGGCGGATCTGTCCAATCCTGGGTGACCTTAGGTAGGAATGGATAACGTGTTTCCAGAGCCTTACGGTTACCAAACCTCTTGTCAGGGTGCAACCTATGTTTTTTTGAGAATTTCCTGGAACTCTGGATGGTCTGAGAAATGTTTATGTGGTCTCTTGGCCCTTTTAAAAGACACCTTATGCTCCAGAGCATCAGCCGGAGGGTCTGACACCTCCAGAACCTGGTTGATGGAAGTAATCAAATCCTCAACCAGCGCCACCGTATCGGTCGCATCTAGGTCTAGGGACTCATCTAAGTGACTCTGAGTCCGAAGTACAGAGACCTTCGGACTCCTGCGAGTCTTCTTGACGCCTGCGGGCTGGAGAGGCTGCAGGGCCCGCAGGAGATTCTGGAGATGGAGACCTCTGTGGTCTCTTACGCCCAGAGTCAGAAACTGACGGGGCAGGGTCGGAAGCCTGTCGCGGCTCCGACATTTCTGGCTGAGACGCAGAAGCCTGATCGGCGGTTTCAGGTGGCGACCGGGCTTGCATAAACTGCAGCAGTGTGGCAGACAATCTGTTAATGGACTGCGTCATATTCTGAGACATAACTGTGGCCCACGCAGGGGTAGGGTCAGGGGCACTGGTAGAAGCCCGGGTAGTGGGGTCTCAGTATCTGCAGCCTGCGTGCAGCTCTCACAATGTGGCGAGGTGCATCCTGCAGAAAGGTCAGCCTTACAAGCAGTGCAGGTAGCATAGTAAGTGCTGGCTTCCTTGGAGTTTTTCTTACTCCTATTGCCAGACATTGTGGTATGAGCTACTGTGAAAAGTAGAGGGTAAACCAGGTGTCCTCTGTGTAAGCAGGCACTCTCTAGCTGTCCAGCTCGGTGCTTGGACCCTTAGTGGAGGGGTCTGAATAGGGTCACTTGTGTGTTTAACAGTGCCTGCTGCAGGAGAGGATGTGCAGTAGACGAACAGAGAACCTCTGCAGAGAAGATCCCTGCAGAGGTCTTACCAGCACCAGCGCTGCTCCTGTGAAGAGGCTGCCCGGATCCTGTGTCCCTCGGATGGCTTAGGCGCAGGGCTCCACATGCAGGGCTTAATGGCGGTGGTGGAGGAAGGGGCGGAGCTAAGCGGGCAGCCTCCGGCCTGGAAAACACGCCCTTTCTCAGCTCCGCCCACAGTAGGACACACGGTCAGCGTCATCCAGAGGGGCGGGACGGGGGCGGCACAGGGGAGGCGGTTTTCATGCTAGGCCCAAGCCGGGGCCTCAATTAATTGAGGTCCCCAGAATAGTAAGGGGCTGGCGCGGAGGTGCGAAAAATCCCCAGAGGGGGCCCAGAATCTGGCTGGAGGGGGCCCAGAAGCTGTGGGCATTGCACTGGCGGTAGAAACCGCCAGCCTAGCAAAAAGCATTCTCCCACTGTATCTGCTAAGCTGCTCCGAGGATGCAGCTTGCGAGTGCTGCTGCAGGCTGTGTACTGATTATAAACTGATTTCAGCTATGTGCCATAAGATGCAGCCTGCAAGCCTGAGCTGCTGCAGGCAGCTTGCAACTTCCAGCCCAATACAGCTAGTGCTGCTGATACCTGTGGTGGCACTACCTAAAACACCCAGGGGGTGATTAGAGGGACGTCATCTAGCAGGCAATCCAGCTTCTACTTCAACCAGTGAGGAAGAAGGGTGGTATGCTGGGCTGTCTCGACTTTAACCCAGCAACCCAACAGTGGGAGGCAGAGAAGGAGTACGGCATATGTAATGAATTCTCAACCTCAACCCAGCGCCCCAACAGTGGGTGGCAGAGGAAGGAGCATGCCGGGGGCCACGCCGGACCCACTTTTCTTCTTTAATGATGAAAAATTCACCGAGAAGGAAAAATGGTCGTGTGCCTCCTACGACACCAAGCAAAAAACTGGGGAGGCAGTGCCTGCTCCAGGGGTGTATACTGCAGAGGAGCCACTGTTACTCTTTTGCAGATTGCTTAGTGTCGCCTCCTAGTGGACAGCAGCATAACACCCACGGTCCTGTGTCCCCCAATGAGGCGAAGAAGAAAACGACGTGGAATGTCTCCATATTTTTGATCCAGCCAGGTACAGCAGGCAGCTACGGGCTGCCACCAACCCCTTCTGCCTAGTTTTACCTGGCTGGAAACTAAAAATATAGGGAAGCCCCCCCCACCTTTTTTTTTTTATTTCATGAAATAAAAAAAATAAATAAATAAATCACTTGGGCTTTGCCATGATTTTGGGCCAGCCAGGTACAACTAGGCAGCTGGGGACTGGAATCCTCAGCGTAGGGAAGCCCAAGCTTTCTGCCCCCACACCCACCCGTCCCCGTTGCAAATTGCAGTCTGCAGCCACCCCAGAAAATGGCGCATTCATATATGCAACATTTTCTGGCGCTGTATCCAGCTGCCGTGTAGCGGTGGCAGACTGGGTTATAAGGGGTTAATGCCAGCTTTTTGGCAGCTGGCACGAAGCCCAGCCAATATTAGACTGGGCCATTAGGAATCTGTAGTAAATTGTAAAGAAGACAACACAGAGAAAGATTTATTTATTAGAAGAAAAAAACAAAAAAAACACAAACACAACTTAGACCCCATCTTTATTATTCTGTGGCGTCCGACGTAGTCCAGTGGGCGATCCCGCGACGTTTCTCAGTGTTATAGCATATGGGGGTGTGATACCAATGTGATAAGAATGGTGTGTGGCTGTGAATAGAATAGGTAGAGGTAATCATAATTAAAATAGTGACCACAGGCCTTGTCATTCATTTCATATAAATGCATCAGTACTTGGTTGTCATACAAAAAGGGTGACTTCCTCTTTTTCACATTATGCCGTTATGATGAAACCATGAGCTGAGCTGAATTTAAACCACATCCTCAGCTAGGGAAACGGATGTGGGTATTGCACAGGAAAGAAGTGAATATTTTGTGGTTGATGGTCACGGATGGATCATGCCATCAGCAGGTGACCAAGGATAGTATAAATGGAGCTAGTCACATTCAGTGAGAGGGGGAGGAAAACCTTTCCAGAGTCCAACATGAATGGATGTCTCTGTGAAGCAAGCCGTGGTCCCTTCTCGCTGATCGTGACTTCCCCGATGAAGAAGGTGACGCAGCTACAATACACGGTAAACATATTGATGCTTATTCGCTATAATTAAGTCTAGGTATAATTGGTATACTTTGTGTTAAGCCTGTATTCAATTGATGACAATTCATGTGCTACTTTGTTAAATTTAATCTTGCTATAAAGAATATTATTTGTTATTATTCATGCCTGAGTCAGTGAGCGCTACATAAGTACGGGCTCTGCCCCGATCAAGGTAAATTTAGCAAGACAGGGGCATCCCCCATATGCTATAAGAGAAGGCACTCTCCCAGGGGAATGATAGGTCATGAACTTACAGAGATTTACCTATCACGATCCTGGTGTCACACAGGGGTTAACGGATCTTCATGATTATCTCTAAAGCCTATCACCATGAAGAACAGTTAACCCCTGTGTGACCCTGGATTGTGATGGGTCATGAACTTACAGAGTGCACGCACACAGAAGGAGACAGACCGCTGGTGCCAGGATTGAGGAGCGGGACCCCAGGATTGAGACCGGAGGCAGGTAAGAGATGGGGGAGCGAAGGAGGGGGGCTGTGGGAGTGTGGAGGGAAGCTGAAGGAGCGGAGGAGGGGACTGGAGAAGAGGGGGCTGGAGGAGCTGGAGATGGGCTGTGGGTAGCGTAGGAGCGGGGCTGGAGGAGCGAGAAGGGAGCTGGAGATGGGGGGGCTGGAGGAGCAGAGGGGGTCGGAGGCTGCAGAAAGTGGTGGGGGCACAGGGGGATGTGTTTCTCATGCGATCTGACTTGTGACATGTCAGATCGCATGGAGCTGCAGGAGAGGCGGCGTGTTTTTACACGTGCCGCCATTTTGAGATGGTCCGGGGATGGGGGGGATGATTTCCGGTACCGGGGGGCTTGGAGGGCTAAGGGGTTAATCTTTCGCTCTGATCCATGTGTTTTCATGTCGGATTAAAGTGAAAGCATTTTTTACCGGCAATGTTATTTTTTGTAATGTGATGACCGGTAAACTGTGCTTACATTATGGATTGGCTGTTTTTTTACCGGCACCTGTAATCTCTAGGGTTTCAGCTACCCCTGCTACTGAAACCCCAGAGATTTTTGGTAACCGGGCGGCGCACCAGGGCTTATTCCTGGCTGACGTCTACGATATCGGCTAGGCATAAGTACCCTTTTTTTCCGACGTCAGGCCGTCGTTAAGAGGGTAATTGCAAACAATACTCTATGTTGTCCTCCAATTTAAATTATGATTATAATAGTATGCAAAAAATACCCTGGAAGGGTGAGACTGCTCACTAGGGGTTATTAGTGATTGAGCCATTTATGGATTTCTTATTCATGATTAATAAAAGGGTTATATATGCTGAGATCTTACCTGTGCTCATGCTGTGTATGTGGGGTGCTGCATCTCAGCCTGGTGAGGTCAGTGGAGCCAAGAGGCAGCACCACATATAACGTGAGGACACTTTATTATGCAGAAAGCAGAGATTTTATTTTTATTTTGTACAATCTCTTTAAAATATCTTTTTGTCCTTCTTGCCCCCGACTACAGGCAGAGGCTCCATTGTGTATCCTCTTCTCATCCTGGCCATTTCAGGTAGATCCATAGGATTTGTATAGTAGGTGCAGATCCCAACAATAGAGCCACAACCTGCTCCATTCTCAGCCAAGAGATGACAAAACTCCCCATTCTCCAGACTGATGGAGGTCCCAGAGGTGGCATATGCTATCCTATCTATCATGTATGACATCAGCAGACGCCTTTAAGTGTAAGTTCACACCTGATCAAATTAATGTGGATTTGAGGTGCAGATTCTTCAGTACAAAATCGGAGCCCTTTAATGTACAATACATGTGAAGGAATTTTTTTTAGGATGTAAAAAATGATTTCTGCTCTGCGTTATTGTCCTGGTAAACTCGGTAAAAAAAAAAAAAAAATAATAATAATGTTAATTCGGTTTCTAGGAACCTTCCACGACAGCATAGGAGGTTGCCTCTCCATGCCCGGAGCACAAGAGGTTAAAAGGACGCTCCCACCTCCCACTAGCCAGTGTCTTACAAAGAACCCATAGCATATAAGTAACAGTAACACATTCCAGGAAATATCTAGGAATATATGGAGGGAATTAAGTGCTGTCGTGGAAGGTTCCTAGAAACCGAATTAATAGTAAGAATAATTATTTTTTTCTCTAGTCACGTTCCACGACAGCATAGGAGGAACACCAACAAATTAATAACTGGGGGGGGGGTACTACAATCTAAAGGACTTTCCTGCCAAAAGCCAAATCCCTGTTGGAAACCAGGTCAAGACAATAGTGTTTCGTGAAAGTATGGAACGAGGACCACATCGCAGCCTTGCAGATCTGCTCCGGAGAAGCCCCTGTCCATGCAGCCCAGGAAACGTGGGTAGATCTAGTGAAATGAACAGTAAACCCAGAATGTGCTGGTAGCTGCTGGGTGAGGTAGGATTCTGTAATAGCTTTTTTGATCCAGTTGGGGATAGTACTTTTAGCCACTTTTTTGCCCCTATTGTTTGGTTGGATAAAGAGGTTATGATCAATACGCCAGGGTGCTGTCACATCAAGGTAGTGTAACACCGTCCTGCAGACATCCAATGAATGGAATTCTTCTTCCCTTGGAGTCTGAGGGTGTTGACAAAAGGAAGAACTATCGACAGGGAGCGATGGAAATCCGAGACCACCTTGTGAAGGAAAGAAGGACAATGCTGTCATCTCGGATTGTTAAATATGGTTCCGGGATGAATAAGGCTTGAAGCCCCCCAACTCGCCGAGCAGAAGTACTTGCCACAAGAAACGCAGTTTTGTGAGACAACAACCGTATACCACAGGAGGACAGTTGGTCATAGGGAGATCGTGAACATCCAGTCAGGACTACATTGTGGTCCCAGGAGGGTGTGAGGACCTTCATCCGTGGACAAAGTTTGTGAGCAGACACCATAAAACGGCGGATCCAGCGATGATTCGCCAAATCTGTGTTAAAGACTTAACTGAGCCCAAACCTGCACTTTCAATGTGCTAGGCTTAAGACCTAGGTCCAAACCATGCAGGAGAAAGTTTAGTCTGTGATACACTAGGTTGGAGTGGGTCAGGTGGATGAGAACCACACCAGGGGAAAGACAAAAAAAAAAAAAAAAAAAAAAGCTTCCAGATTTTATTGTAAATTGCATTAGTGACCGGCTTGCGGTTCTTTTGTAAGGTAGCCACCACTTTCTCAGACAGGCTCTGACCCCTTTGCACTTAGGTCTCAGAAGCCATGCAGCTAATTTGAGCTTCTGTGGATCTAGATGGAACAGTGGACCCTGGGACAGTAAGCTGGGGTCTGAACTGACGTCGACTGAGAGCCACTATTGAGTACCAGCTCCTCCTTGGCCACAGAGGAGCTATTAGAAGAGTAGGAACTCCTTCCCTGATCTTCCTCAGTGTTCTTGCTAGAAGAGGGATAGGAGGGAAGGCATAGGCAAGATGAAAGTCCCAATCCTGGGAGAAGGCACCCATTCCTACTGCATCGTCCCTTGGGTTCAGGGAGAAAAATGTTGCGACTTTCCGATTTGCGTTGGATGCAAACAGGTCTATTTCTGGAGTACCCCACTTTGCCACCAACGTGCAGAATACCGCTTGGTCCAGGCTCCACTCCACTTGGCAACTTTGAAAGTCCGTCTGAAGGTTTAATGACCACTTCAGGTGGACTGCTGAAAGGGACATTAGGAATTGCTCGGCCCAGAGGAAGATCCGAGAGGAAACGGACTTCAGTGCGCTGGACTTGTACTGCCTGGTGACGGAGGTGTGCCACAATCGTGACACTGTCCGAATACACCAGAACGTGAGAATCCCTGATTAGCTCCTGAGCAGCAAGAAGGGCCTCCTTGACCGCCCTCAGTTTCCGGTAGTTGGAGGACCGAGAACTTATGGCGCAACTCCAGACTCCCTGAAGGTGTGGGCAACCATAGCCCCCTACCCCCTCTAGCTGGCAGCTGTTGTCAGGGAAACGAGGAAGAATCTGATCCCAGGCAACCCCCTTTAGCAGATTGCTGGGATTCAACCACCAGAGGAGAAATGAGGAATCGCTCCCCAGCAGGCGAAACCTTCGGTTTAGGGACGAAGGCAGTCTGTCCCAATGTGAGAGGCTGAAGTACTCGAGAGTGAGCCTGGGCCCACATGACAGATGGAATGCACGAGGTCATCGAGCCCAGAGCCGACAATAGCTGCCCGAAGGGTGGGAGATTTCTGTCGATGCAGAGTCGAAATCTTAGCAAGAAGGGTCAACTTGTGGTCTTCTGGTACAAATAATGCCTGCTTGTCGGAGTCTAACAACACTCCAAGAAACCCTCTGGTGTAAGAGGGTTGTAGTTGTGACTTTTGGAGATTGGAAATTCAGCCCAAAGATTGAAGAACACTCAGACTCTTCCACATGGCTTCTGAGGGTCTGAGCGGAGTCGTCTAGATATGGCACAAGACAGATGCCCTGACCCCGTAGAAGGCAACTACCTCCGCCATAATCTTTGAGAAAATACTGGGAGCCGAGGAGATCCCCAAGGGAAGTACATTGAATTGAAAATGGAGGACTTTCTCCCTGTACAGAATTGCAAATTTGAGGTACTTCCTGTGCCAAGGATGAATGGGCACATGAAAGTACGTGTCCTTTAAGTCTATCGTTGCCATCTGGTGGTGAAGCCCTATCAACGAAATCTCCGAGTTGATAGACTCCAACTTGAAACGACGGTAGCGGACATGTTGGTTGAGGTGTTTCAGATTTATTATGACCCAGGCGTCTCCAGACAGCTTCCTGACCAAGAATAGGTGGGAGTAGTGACCTATCCCCTCTTCCTGACTCTGAACAGGGGAAATGACATTTGCATTAAGAAAGTCTTGCACTTTTAAGTACAAGACATCCTGTGCGCCCTGCTAGGGCACAGCAGTGACCCGGAGACCTGGAGATCCAAACTCTATGAAGAGACCCTCTGTAATGACTTTTAGCACCCACTGGCAATTGGTGATATGCCACCACTGGGGTAGAAAAGCAGAGAGTCGCCCCCCCCCCCCCAGGACCAAGTCACTGTTTGTCAGGTTGTTGCTGCTGGGAACGGCCGAAGATATTTTTTCCTCTACCCTTTCGGTAACCCCAGCGGCCCGACTTCCCCTTCCCTTTGGGCTGGGAGGCCTGAGGCACAGAGGGATGAAAGGGCCGTTCCCAGGGGGTTTTTGCTCTGGAAGAGCCTTGCGGTCAGTCGCCTTATCCAGGATTTCATCCAGAGCAGGCCCAAAGACCAAGTCCCCTTTAAAGGGGAGAAAGCAGAGCCCCATCTTTGAAGTGGAATCCCCACTCCACATTTTCAGCCACAAATCCCATCTGATAAAACCAAAATCCCCCATAAAATAACGGAGGATGAATGAAACAACTGTCTCAAATATCAATTAATGATTTTTATTCAATAATTCATTAAAAATAATTTCATAAACATATATCTATTGAGGTACCACAATTACAGGCACTACTCCTTTAATAAAGAAAAACAATTTCTACAATAACTCCTTACATAGTAAACAACAGTATAAAAGGGTGCTCCTGTGTGACATAGATTATCTGATAGCTCAATACTGGTGCTCCTATTAAAATTTCTTCACCAACTGCAGCCTAAGACCAGCAGACTCACTTGTGGAGTCACATTCAATATCCCCATACACAATCAGATGAGGGACCCCCTGCAGAGCAACACATTAAAGTCCTGCATAATGTTACCTTTAGGTCTAGTGTCAATGTAGAGAACAAATGCACTCTCAGTAGGCAATTTTTGCTGGTGAAAAAGATGTGTTCTTTTTATTTTGGTGCTGTACACATTAGGCTTGCGACCTGGGGTGACGTTTCGGCTATAATCCAATAGCCTTTATCAAAAGTCGCTGTTGGTGAATACAAAAAGTGACTTTGTGAGATATATATACATATATACAAATATATAAGACTGACCTTTAGGTCTAGGCTGCACCTCAGCTGTTCAGTCACACAGGCTCCTCACCCTCCTGCCGACGATCTTTTCAATAAGAATCTTCCTCAGGGCATGATCCCATCAAATCCCATCTGGCAGAGTTGTACAATACTGAAGTCCTGGCCGCCAGATGAACTGATTCTGCGGATGCTTCCGCGAGAACACTGGTTGCTTGCCTGAGCAAGAGAAGGGAATCGAGCAGCTCTTCCCTAGGGGTGCCCTGTGAAATATGTGACTCCAACTGGTCAAGCCATTAGAGCAGGGACCTGGAGACACAGGTGGAGGCGCTATTTGTCTGAATGGTAGAAGAGGAAGCCTCCCAAGATATTTTCATAAAGCTCTCAATTTTTCGGTCTATTTGGTCCCCAAGTTGGGAAGTATCCTCAAAGTGAGTGCAGTCTTTTTGGCCACACGTGCAACCTGCACATCCACCTTTGGGACATCCCAGTGTATATCATTGTCCTCTAAAGGAAATCTGCGACTGAGATCACTCTTGAATCTTTTCTCAGGAAATTCCCATTCCTGAGAAATAAGATTCAGGATGGTGGCATGACGCAGAAAGCCGAGCTGCTTAGCTGATTTAAGGCCAGCAAACAGCTCATCTTGAACTGAGGGGAGGCCTTGTTCCTCTTTTAATCCCATAGTGTTCCAAACGACCGCAATCAGTTCCTCCATGTCATCTGGAGAGAATAGGAATAGTCTCAGCTCAGCCCACTTGGAGGACGAGGCATCGCCGGGTCTATCAGAATCTGAATCAAGGTCTTCCTCAGAGTCTGATGGGGCTCCTTGGAGCTTCCTCTTCTTAGGGGAGGGAGGTCTAGCCATAGGAGCTGCCAGTGAGAGGGAGGCTAGTGAGGCTTGTATCTCCTGCTTCACCATGGACCTCAATTCATCCACTAGGCTAGGATGTCCAGCCCTAACGATCTTGTCTATGCAGCTCTGGCACAGCTATTTATCCCATCCCAGAGGGAGTTTCTTTGTACAAACTGAAAAAAAAAAAAAAAAAAAGAATTTTGTGTACTCACCGTAAATTCCTTTTCTCTTAGCCTCTAATTGGGGGACACAGGACCGTGGGTGTTATGCTGCTGTCCACTAGGAGGCGACACTAAGCAATCTGCAAAAGAGTAACAGTGGCTCCTCCTCTGCAGTATACATCCCTGGAGCAGGCACTGCCTCCCCAGTTTTGTGCTAAAGCAGTAGGAGAATTAACAAGGTTAACCAATACCAACAACGCCTGGCAAGGCCTCAATGTAACAATACAAGAGTAACAAAAACCACAAGTAACAAGGCCGGTACGGCCAACAGGGTGGGTGATGTGTCCCCCAATTAGAGGCAAAGAAAAAAGGAATTTACGGTGAGTACACAAAATTCTCCTTCGCCTCATTGGGGGACACAGGACCGTGGGACGTCCCAAAGCAGTCCCTGGGTGGGAAAGCCAATGGAACTAATGATACTGAATAAGTCAGTGAACAGATAAATACCTACAGGTGGGCAACTGCCACCTGAAAGATGCACCTACCCAGACTAGCGTCCGCCGAGCACTGGGTATGAACACGGTAGTGCATGGTAAAAGTGTGCAAACTCGACCAGGTGGCCGCCTTACACACTTGAGAGCCGAGGCTTGTTGCCGAATGGCCCAGGAGGCCCCCACGACTCGGGTAGAATGTGCCTTGATCCCCGCTGGAAGAGGAGTATTTTTCATTTTGTAGGCTTCTTGGATAGCTGATCTAATCCACCTAGCCAGTGTAGCCTTGGAAGCTGGCATACCCTTACGAGGGCCTTCCGTTCAGAATGAACAGAGTGTCTGACTTACGGAAATGTGCAGTTCTGGACACCTAGAATGCGAAGAGCCCTGACAAGATCCAGAGTATGAAAAGCTCGTTCGAACCTGTGAACCGGAGCTGGACAAAAGGAAGGCAATGAAAATCTCGTTCAAATGAAAAGAGGAGACAACCTTAGGAAGGAATGACGGCACCGGACGGCGTACAACCTTGTCCAAATGGAACACCAGGAAGGGTGGCTTACAAGAAAGCGCTGAGAGTTCGACACTCGGCGAAGAGAAGTGATAGCCACTAGAAAAACCAACTTCAGAGCCAGAAAGTGGAGAGATGTCCCAAAGAGGTTCAAAGGGAGGTTCCTGTAGAGCCGTAAGGACCAGGTTAAGGTCACATGCATCTAAAGGTCGTTTGTACGGAGGTACAATGCGATTAACTCCTTGGAAAAAAGTCTTAACCTGCGATTTAACGGCAAGGCGACATTGAAAAAGTACTGAAAGGGCTGAAACCTGACCCTTAAGGGAACCTAGGGAGAGACCAGATTCTAACCCCGACTGAAGGAACCTAGGACTAGCGGCAAGGAATAGGGAAGAGGAGGTTGATCTAGAGAAGAGCACCATGCGAAGAAAGCCTTCCAGGTGTGATGATAAATTTTGGCCGATGCCGACTTCCGTGCTCGGATCATGGTCTGAATAACGGCAGGGGAGAAACCTGCTTGGGTTAGCACCCAGGTCTCAAGGGCCACGCCATCAAAGTCAGGGCGTCTGAATTCTGGTGGTAAAACGGGCCCCGAGACAGATCGGGACGACATGGGAGACGTCAAGGAACGTCTGCCGTGAGCTGTACGAGATCGGCGTACCATGCCCATCTGGGCCAGTCTGGGGCTATGAGAATGACTTGAATGCCCTCTTGCTTGATCCTCCGCACCACCCTGGGAATGAGAGGCAGAGGATGGAAGATGTAAGGCAGCTGGGAACTGTGACCAGTTCTGAATTAGGGCATCCGCCCCTAGAGCTTGCGGGTCGTGAGATCTGGTTATAAACACGGGAACCTTCGTGTTGAATCAAGATGCCATCAGGTCTACTTCCGGAGTCCCCCAGCGACGGCATATTTGCTGGAACACGTCGGGATGTAGGGACCACTCTCCCGAATCCACGCCCTGGCGACTGAGAAAAAAAATCCGCTTCCCAGTTCTCCACTCCCAGGATATGAACCACTGACAACATTGAGTTCGTTGATTCTGCCCAGTGTAGAATGCGTTGCACTTCGTGCATGGCCTGGAGACTGCGGGTTCCGCCTCGATGGTTGATGTATGCCACGCCGTGGCATTGTCCGACTGAATCCGGACTTGTGTCCCTGCCAGCATGGGATGAAAGGCCTTCAGCGCTAGAAATATGGCTCAGATCTCCAGGAGGTTGATGGGCTTGGACGACTCCGCTGGGGACCATGTTCCCTGTGCCGTGTGAGGACGATGTACCGCTCCCCATCCGCTGAGGCTTGCGTCGGTGGTGACTATCTTCCAGCAAACCGGTAGAAAGGACCTTCCCCTTGTGAGGGAACGAGGTTTGAGCCACCAATGGAGGGAACTTCTTGCTGCAGGTGACAATCGGAATAGTCTGTCCAGGGCAGAAGGGTTCCTGTTTCACGAAGTCAGAATTGCCCGTTGGAGAGGCCTGAGGTTAAGTTGAGCGAACGACACCGCCTCCATAGAGGCAACCATCCTGCCCAAGACTCTCATGGCGAATCGAAACGATTGAGGAAACGGGTGTAGGAGACTGGACTTCCTGCCGAAGGGCCTTCGCCTTGTCCTGAGGAAGGAGGACCAGACCCCTGGGGGTGTCGAAACGCATTCTGGGGAATGTCAGAGACTGAGACGGGACTGGTGATGACTTCCGCAGATTCACTAACCAGCCAAGCAGGGTGTCCAACGTGATGGAAACACGCTGGTGACACTCCCTGAAGGAGGGGGCTTTGATCAGCAAATCGTCTAGGTATGGCAGGACTACCATTCCTCTTGTGTGCAGTATGGTCATGACAGCCGCCATGACTTTGGTGAACACCCTGGGAGCTGCGCTAGACCGAACGGGAGGGCCACAAACTGATAATGGTCCTGGTCGATGGCGAATCAGAGAAACCGCTGGTGATTGCCACGATTGGGATATGGAGGTAAGCGTCCTGAATGTCGATGGACGCGAGAAATTCATCATTCTCCATGGACGCCATGATGGAGCACAGTGACTCCAGGCGGAAATGCCGAACCTTTACGAAGGAGTTCAACTGTTTTAGATCTAGAATGGGACGAACCGCCCCTCCTTTTTTGGGGACCACAAAAAGGTTTGAGTAGAACCCCTGGAAGCGTTCGGCTGGCGGCACTGGTATGATGACACCGGCTTTCAAAAGGGAATCTACCGCCTGAAAGAAGGCGCGAGCCTTGGGCGGGTGAGCGGGTGGGATTGACAGGAAAAAACGATTTGGAGGATGGGCAGTGAACTCTATAGTGTATCCGGATGACACAAAGGTTTTTACTCACTTGTCGTCAGTAGAGGCGAGCCAGACCTGACGAAAGTGTGAAAGTCGTCCGCCAACCCAAATACTGTCTTTCGAAGGGGGAGAATCAGGAAGAAGAGAATCTGCTAGGCTTTGAGCCCTTAGATCTGGACTGGCGAGAATGGAACTGCCAGTTTGCACCAGTCTACCGTGTCGTCTGGGTGCGCTCCCTACAGGGGGACCTGTTGCCTGCCGGCGGGGGCTTCGAGACTGGCCAACCAAAGGAATTCCGAAAGGACCGGAAACGGGTTTGTTGGCGCAATTGAAGGGTCGTTTAACCTGACGTTGCGGAAAAACTGAATTAGTCCTTACCGGTAATTCCTTTTCTTGGAGCCTTCCACGACAGCATTGGAGGATGTCGTCCACGCCCTATTGGGGGACAGGAACACAGAGAGGTTAAAAGCCCCTCCCCTTCCTCCGCACTCCAGTGTATTACCAAGATCACCTGAAGACATGGATTACCTGATACACCTGAATCCAAAAATCGACAATAAGGGGGGGAACTGATGCTGTCGTGGAAGGCTCCAAGAAAAGGAATTACCGGTAAGGACTAATTCAGTTTTCTCCATTCGCCTTCCACGACAGCATTGGAGGAATACCACCGATACTCCTCAGGGTGGGACAACTGCCTGTAGGACTTTCCTACCAAAGGACAGATCCCGACTAGAGGACAGATCTAACCTATAGAGGCGAGAAAAGGTGTGGAGGGACGACCACGTAGCCGCTCTGCATATCTGCTCAGATGAAGCTCCAGCCCGCTCCGCCCAGGATGTAGCAGCAGCCCGAGAGGAATGAGCCTTCAACCCCACCGGAGGAGCAAGGTCTTGAGCGACGTAGGTCGAACAGATCGCCTTCTTGATCCAGGAAGCGATGGTAGCCTTGGAAGCCTTCTTCCCTTTGTTTTTCCCAAAATGCTGAACAAACAGGTTCTGATCTAATCTCCAGGAAGCGGTCACTTGGAGATAGTGGAGGACGGACCGACGGACATCCAAGGTGTGAAACACGGCCTCAGCTGCATTAGCAGGAGAATGACAAAAGGACGGGAGCACCACTTCCTGGGACCGATGAAAATCCGACACAACTTTAGGAAGGAAGGACGGATCCAACCGAAGCGTAATGCGTATCGGAAACCACGAGGTAAGGCGCCTGGATCAAGAGCGCCTGCAGTTCCCCAACTCGCCTGGCCGAAGCAATGGCTACCAAAAACGCCGTCTTGTGAGAGAGATGGAAGGGAAGCAGCAGACAAGGGCTCAAAGGGATCCCGAGAAAGCCCATGAAGAACAATGTTCAAATCCCAGGTAGGGACGGAAGGCCGAAGCCTGGGACGCAGTCTACAAGCAGAGGTAAAGAATCGTTTGATCCATCGATGGCCAGCAAGATCCTGATCAAACACGGCACCGAGAGCTGAAACCTGGACCTTAAGGGTGCTCGGCTGAAGGCCCAAATCCAAGCCTCGCTGCAAAAAATCCAAATTGAGAGCCACATTAGGATGATGGATATCCGGAATGGAAGGAGCACACCAGGACAGAAAGCGTTTCCAAACCTTCCCGTAAATGGCGTTCGTCACGGGCTTCCTGCTCTGCTGAAGCGTGCGGATTACAGCTTGGGAGAGGCCCCTGGCCGTCAGGATCTCGCCTCAACAGCCAGGCCGCCAGATTGAGCCACTGCGGATCCGGGTGAAACAGAGGACCCTGGGATAGCAGGTCGAGGTTGTGGGGCAACCGAATCGGACCCTCCAGGCATAGGTCATGGATAGCGCCGTACCATGCCCTTTTGGGCCACAGGGGAGCCACCAGGATAGCCGTCACCCCCTCCGCCCGAATCTTCTGCAACGTCTTGGGGAGCAGTGGGATCGGAGGAAACGCATACACCAACCGGAAGTCCCAGCGATGGGCGAAGGCGTCCAGCCCCAGAGGATGGTCCGACCGACTCAGGGAAAAATATGTCGGCACCTTGGCATTGGCTCCCGATGCAAACAGGTCGATTGAAGGGACTCCCCACCTGTCCGTGAGAGAGCGAAACACGTCCGGATGGAGGCTCCATTCGCCAGGGTGGACCTCCGTGCGGCTCAAGAAATCTGCCTGTACATTGGCCATTCCCTTCAGAAGTACTGCCGAGGAGGAGAGAAGATGGCGTACTGCCCACAAAAAGAACAGTCTTGCCAGCCCCTGCAAGTGTAAGCCACGAGTACCGCCTTGGTACCGCAAGAAAGCAACCGTAGTCACATTGTCTGACAGGACCGTGACATGATGACCCCGGAGAACCGGAGCTGCAGCAAGAAGCGCTTCCTCCACTGCCAGAAGTTTGAAGACTGGCGACTGACCGAGCGACTCCAAATCCCCTGGAACGGTGTGCGAACTACCATCGTGCCCCAACCAGAACCGCTGGCATCAGTGGGAATGGAGGTCACAGGAAGGTGTCTGGGATTCATCCCCAGGAAAGCGAGATTACCACCCGCCCCGGGGTCCGGACCCGCGAGTCTAAGGAATCCTGACGTCTGTCCCAGGAACTCAGTATGTGTTCCTGGAGCAGTCGGGAAGGAGCCTGAGCTGCAGGCCATCATGGCCCCTAACAGGGACATTGCTTCCCGCAAGGAGGGCGACCCCCCTGCCTGGAGGCGGGTCAGATTCACGCGGCGCAAAAGCGGATATTCCGCAGGAAGGAACGAGGTCTGTCTGGAGGAGGCCAGCAAGACTCCCAAAAATTGACGTCGGGTTGCAAGCACCCGTACCGATTCCCAAAGATTGGGTACCCATCCCAGGGACTGAAGAATCTCCAATGTGTTGGAGACCTTTATGCGCAGAAGCGCTGCCGAAGGAGCCACCACCAACATGTCGTCTAAACAGGGAAGCATACATATCCCCTGGGTCTGGATGAATGTGATCGCTTCCCCCATGAGTTTGGTAACCTCTGGGGCCGACGAAATCCCAAAGGCCAGCACATTAAGCCGAGAATGGACCGTCCCGCCTGCCCCGGAGATCGTGAATCGCAGAAAGCGCTTGTGGGACGGGTGAATGGGGACATGAGAATACGTGTTCTGGAGGTCCACAACAACCTGGAGTAGCGCCCCTGGCCCTCCTCTCCAGGAGGAACCGGGGACCCCACACCCGAATCCAACCTGTGTCGCAGACCCGACAAGAAAAAACCGTGCGAGAGTCCCCCTGAGGAAGGGAGAGGACTCGAAGACACGGAGGGGCTGGCTCTCGAATTCCAAGCGTAGACCCTCCCAAATGGTCGAGAGGATCCAAGGGCACAAGGAGATTGCTTGCCACTGTGGCAGAAACCGCAGGAGCCGCCCCGCAATGGGGAAGGCGACCTTGTTTAGGAGCGGCTGGTGATGCCGCTGCTGGGGGAGAAAGATATTACGGGTCTTGTTCCCGTACTGGAATGCCCAGCGACCAGACTTACCCTTCCCTTTAGACTGGGAGGGTTGGCTGCGCTCAGGCCAAAAGGACTGCCTCCGAAAGGGCTCCTGTTCCGGGAGACACCTTTTCCAGGATGTCATCCAATGCCCTTTGCAAGGGGAGGCCACACAGCTGGAGCTTAGACGTGAACTCCTCATTCCACCTTGTAAGCCACACTGCCCTGCGAGCTGTGTTAGCCAACACTGCGCACCTGGCGCCAACACGGAACGACTCAGCAGAGGCATCGGCCAGGAAGCCCATAGCACGTCTCAGAAGTGGAATGGAGTCCAAAGCTCCTTCCTGGGAGTACCCTGCAGGATGAATTCTCCCAGCTGGGTGAGCCACTTAAAGAGAGACCTGCTCACATGTAGAGGAAATGTACACCGTTAAAGACATAGCTGCCGCCTCCCAGGATCTTTTGAGGAAACTCTCCATTTTACGAACGAGGGGGTCCTTCAACCGGGAGGAATCTTCAAAAGGCAACGTGGTCTTATATGCTAAGCTTCCCAAATGGAATACTGCCATAGACCTTCATGTTAGAAGTCCCATTGACTTTATAGAGACTTCCATAGAGATTCCCATTGGGTCTCTCATGAGGTCTCCCATCCAGCCTGTGACTGAGGCTCCTGCTGCTTAGCCTCAACAGTGTGTCAAGGGCATGCACAATGGGTTTACAATAGCAGCTGATTGCTACCCTGGCCACCTGGATGTCGCCCTTCGGGACCTCCCAGACAAAGTCATCACCCTCCAATCCACTCGGATGGGGTGAGCCGCTTAGCCTGCAGGCCTCTGAACATTTAGTCCTGCACAGAAGAAGGGGGTTCCACCACCTCTACTCCCATGGTACAATGGACAGTGTCCACCAATGCACCCATGGACTCTGTGGAAAAATAGTAGTGTCCAGATTCTCGTGTCTGGACAGAGGCAACAGCGGCAATATCCTCGCCGTCCTCTAACGCTGAGCTCTGGCCAGCCTCCATGAGATCCACAGAGTCACAATCCTGGAGCTTCCTCTCTTACGGAGGGGAAGGCCCGGAAGCTGCAGCAAAACCCCGCAGTGCCGAGATAGAAGCCTGCACCTCTTCCCTAACGGATTGGAGCTCCTCAAGCAAGGATGGGGAGTCCATCCTGACAACCCTGTCAGTCATGGCCGACACCTTGTTGCAGGAAGAGGGACATTTTGTGCCGCAGCCACATTATTGCTCCCTTTCACAGATGGCCCTCGTCTCCCTATAGACAAAAAGGGAAGAGAAGGGGGTCCCAGTGGGAGTGCAGGGCTTAAATAACTCTACCCCTTGTGACCACCCCAGAAACACTTACATGAGCTGGGGGAACGCTGGGTCTCTGCCGAAGCAGAGGTGGAAGCCTATCACCTTCCATGTTTTAGGGATCAGCCTTACCTGGGTGTAGCTGCCGGCGGGTACTTATCCAGAAGTACCGTGCCCCCAACGAGGAACACCTGTTCCCTCCCTCCTCCTGGTCACCGGCCGCGGGCAGTAGCGCGCGAAAGTCCTGCTGGGTTCCCTGGAGCCGCGCCCAGCCTGCCACAGCCCTTACAGGAGCCGCCGCCACCGAATACCCGGAAGTGCCATCCCGGAACCGGAAGTGCCATCCCCGAAACCGGAAGTGCCTCCGCGGCACCTCTGATGCATGCCCCAGGGACCGCAGCTGGAGGAGGGAGACGCCGGAGAGCTGAACAGGCCTCCGGCGTTGCAATACACGGCCTGCTTTGCCCCGTAGGACGCAGGAAGGCCGGATGGTCCCACCACGGGAGCCCCGAGAAGGAGGAGGAGGCCGCCCCCGACGTCCATCCCTGGCCCGGCTGTAAGTACACCCCAATGCTGCCTCTGCCGGCCTGACAGCACTGGAACCTCTCCATGCCCCAAGGGGGACAGGAAGACACTGGAGTGCGGAGGAAGGGGAGGGGCTTTTAACCTCTCTGTGTTCCTGTCCCCCAATAGGGCGTGGACGACATCCTCCAATGCTGTCGTGGAAGGCGAATGGAGAAAGAGGTACTTTTACCCCCAGTGGCGTCTGAAATTAATTGATCCAGCTTTTCGCCAAATAAATGGCCACCATTGTATGGAAGACATGTGAGCGACTTCTTCGACGCTGCATCTGCCTTCCAATCTCTCAACCAGAGGGCTCGCCTGATCGTCATGGCGTTGGAAGCTGCAGCCACGGCACAGTTAGCTGAATCGAAGGCAGCATGCATTGAATATTCAGCGGTAACCGATATTTGAGCCACCTGGTCTAACAAGGCTGGATCGACCTGCAAGGACCGAAGAGCCGAGTGCACAGAATTTGCTCTAGTCATAATAGCCTTTGAGGCCCAAACTGAAGCAAAGGCTGGCCCTAGAGAAGAGCCTGAGGCCTCAAAGACGGACTTCGCCATCTGCTCCACTTGACGGTCAGTGGGTCTTTTATGGATAAACTGTCCGGTAAGAACAGAACTGTCTTGGTAGCGAGACGAGATACGGGAGAGTCCACCTGTGGGGATCTGTCCAATTCTGGGTGACCGTAGGTAGGAATGGATAACGTGTTTCCAGGGCCTTACGGTTACCAAACCTCTTGTCAGGGTGCAACCTATGTTTTTTCAGGATTTGCTGGAACTCTGGATGGTCTGAGAAATGTTTATGTGGTCTCTTGGCCCTTTTAAAAGACACCTTATGCTCCGGAGCATCAGCCGGAGGGTCTGACACTTCCAGAACCTGGTTGATGGAAGCATTCAAATCTTCAACCAGCAGCACCATATCGGTCGCATCTAGGGACTCATCTAAGTGACCCTCTGAGTCCAGACTACAAAGACCTTCGGACTCCTGAGAGTCTTCTTGACGCCTGCGGGTTGGAGAGACTGCAGGGCCCGCAGGCGACTCTGGAGATGGAGATGGTCTCTTACGCCCAGAGTCAGAAACTGACGGGGCAGGGTTGGCAGTCTGTCGCGGTTCCGACACTTCTGGCTAAGACACAGAAGCCTGATCGGCGGTTTCAGGTGGCGAAGGGCTTGCATAAACTGCAGCATTGTGGCAGACAATCTGTCAATGCCACACTGCGGCAAATGCCCTGCTGCTGTGCCCCTGTCAGCCTTTTCAGGCTGTGCATAAGCATTGTGCCTGTAACCTGCGCTGCTGCAAGTGCCCTGCTCATCCAGCCTCAGCATCTTGCAGCCTTTACTGTCTTCTGCAGGCTGTGCTATGCATAACCTGCTAGCCTGCACTGCTGCAGGCAGCCAACCAATCTCCAGCCCAATGCAGGCAGGGCTGCTGATACCTGTGGTGCCACTGCCTAAAACACCCAGGGGTGATTATGGGGACGTCATCTGGCAGGCAATCCAGCTTCTACTTCACTTCAGACCGAAGGGAGTGAGGAAGGAGAGTGGTATGCCCCCGGCTGTCTCGACTTTAACCCAGCAACCCAACAGTGGGAGGCCGAGAAAGGAGTACGGCATATGTAAAGAATTCTCAACCTCAACCCAGCGCCCCAACAGTGGGCGGCCGAGGAAGGAGCATGATGGGGGCCACGCCAGACCCACTTTTCTTCTCTAATGATGAAAAATTCATTGAGAGGAAAAATGGTCGTGTGCCTCCTACGACACTAAGAAAAAAACTGGGGAGGCTGTGCCTGCTCCAGGGGAGTATACTGCAGAGGAGGAGCCACTGTTACTCTTTTGCAGATTGCTTAGTGTCGCCTTCTAGTGGACAGCAGCATATCACCCACGATCTTGTGTCCCCCAATGAGGCGAAGGAGAAAAAAAGGAAAATGGAGCACACAGAGTAATATCCTTTTGTACCAATTAGCTCAGTGCCCCCATTTTGTGGAAGGACTCACCTGATTTGGTTGTGCAAGTCACAACCAATTAACTCCGCTCTCTCCTATGGTCGCAGCAGGTGTCCAGCAAGAGCAAGGATCCAAAAGAGTTAACAGAAAGTGCTGGGTTTCATAGATTCACCGTGCTGACCTCAGGGTAGGGATAGACAAAGGCTTTTGTTTATCCCTAAACAAAGCTAAGGCCGGCACTGCCTGTGCCCCCAGTACTGTGTGTCCCCAATGATGTCTGTGCCCCCCAGTGTGGTATATTTCCTCCAATACTGTATGTGCTGTGGTGTCACACACATCGAGGGGACTGCTTGGCAGCGGAAAACAGTGCAGACAACCGTGTTTGAAAGTTCAGCAGTTTATTCACATGTCTCATAAACTGCACATAGCACATAACCATGTCTCTTCGACTGTCCCAATGGCCGGTATAACACACACACATGCCGATTAGTCTATAGGAGGGAATCACTGACCTTAGGCCCAGGTGAGATACCTCCTTCTCCTGGACTCATGTCTGCCCGGGATTCGACCAGGATTGGGCTCCCTGAGCCCTGGAATGAACCTGGCTTCCCAAGGTCTCCTCACCTATCAGATGCTCTGGCAAACATCTCCTTCAGATCATCAGGCTCTCCACTTCCTGTGTGAAGGACCTGTTCTGATGTAACAGCCCATGTGACCAGGTGGGAGTCTGCTTAAGCCTGATGTGTCACGCCCACAGGCAGATCCTGGTTTGACAGACACTCCCCGGGGCTTTCAAACCTGCATCACAGCACATGTAATGCCTTACCCGAGTCGTGGAACCACAACTCCCAGCACAAACACCAGCAGGGCAGCCAGCCGCTGCACCACATATCCTCCCCCTCATATTCAAGCCCGTAGGATTGAACAAACGAAACCCAGGGGCAGTAGAACCCACAGTGCTACAGGGGCCCAGCACATGATCGAAATAGAAAACATCCACCATAGCTCCTCCCTCAGGGACCTGCCACCTGTCAGCGTCACTGTTTCATTGTGCGGACCTCGCTGTCAGACATCTCCCCGTCACTTGTCGGAGACAACCCCATGTCGGATCTACCCCACCCCCAGCGGTCAGTACTGTAAGGTAGGAGTCATGTACTTTGGTATCTGCGACCAGGTCTAACTCAGTCCTAACCCATACCCTGTCAGGTCGGTTGAGTGGGCCTGTCAGACTTGAGGTACTTGAGGTACTTGAGGATACACTACCTCCAACCAAACTACAGCCACTACTCTCAGATTGTCTGTGGAGGTCTCTTTGTGGGCGACTTTCGTCTTCATCTGTTAACCCTGGAGAGCCATTACTCCCTGTATGTCTACCGGCTTTAGGTTCTGAGGTGGCTATTTCGGTATTCGAAGGACCCCTTCGTTGTCGGGTTCCACCATTCGCAGATAGCGGCCACCTTCTGCTGCTCAGATGTTACTCTCTCTGCTCTCCGTCTTGCGAGTTTCAACCGGTCCACTTCTCTCAGTGGGTCAGACAGTACTCCATCAGCATCCGCACGTATCCGAGAGCTTCTTCCGTGCCTTTAGCAGAGAATGACACCATACCATCTGCATCAGGTATCCAGTCCTGGTGATAACGTGGACAGCTTAATTTCATCTTCTTTTCCATGTTTTGCATGGCCTGGCCTTTTCTTCCAATGAGCTTCACTAGAGCATGAGGCACCCAGATGACTTCTTCCTGAAGGCTTTGATCTTTCCTCACAAGCTGCAGCTGTCATACAGCTTCTTCTGTCTTCAACCGCACTATCCGCTTTGTGCGAACACATCGTCAGTGCATGTCACTTAGGATAGCCACCCTCTTCACTATGACTTCTGTAGTGGACAGGACCACCAGCTGGTTAGCTTCTGGGGTCAAGTACACTGAACAGGCTCCCACCGCCTTCTTAAAGTCTTCATGCACTGCGTCTCTTGTGCATTCTTCCCTCAGGTTTTCTGGTACCTCCACGAGGCACTTGTAGAGAGACGTTTCTGACATACTGTGGGTCCCCTCTTGCTCACCCGGCTCAGGTTTCAGTGCCAATGGACTTTCGGCTTCTTCAGCGTGTTTGCCTGAGAGGAACACTGGGGACACTACCTTCTCCAATGGGGCCTTTTTCCTCATCTGTCATACTGCCAGGTGACCCTTTAGCTCAGAGACATCATCCTCTAAGCTCAGCTACTCGCCTCTCAGCAGCTCGTCTTCGAAGTCCTTCCTGCTTCAACTGCTTTTCTTCTAGAATTCTCTGAGACCCCTCCATCTCCAAAGCACCCACTCGATTCTCGACAGCCTGTCTCCACAGCTTCTCTGGTCTCAAGTGAGCCTGGAGCATCTCTGTGAGCTCCCTTATCTTGGTTCCAACATCCACCGGACCAGGCAAGCTCACAACACTTGAGGAGGTATTCACTTCACCCCTCACTTTCTCAGTGGCTTCTTCCACTTCTGCAGTTACCTCCCCCTCTTGAGGTCCAGCAGCACCCCCGCCAACCTCGACCACATCACCTTGTCTGTCCAGGGGTCTCCGGTTCTGCATGTACCACCCCCTCTTGGGGGTCAGACAGCACCCCTGGCATCCTCGGCCACATCTCCATGTGCCTGTCCAGGGGTCTCCAGTTCACCTGTGACCTGCGCCACGTCATGCAACTTTTGGGCATCGGCAGACCCATCTTTCACCCTCCCCTGGGCAACAACAATATTGTCGGAAGGCTTCAGACCTTCCCCCCCTCTTCATTCTCAGGGTCTTGGGAGTCATCTACCCTCTTGGACATGGCACTGCCCATTTCCGTGAGGTTTCCTGCTGACCGACCATTGTCTCCCTGTTCGGACCCCGTACACACACCCCTTCCGAATTCTGGCTGGTTCTCTGTCCTGGTCCACTTGGTTGGCTGTAAGTATACTGGAGGTTACTACAGGCAACATCACCCCATCTTCCTTCTTGATCTCCTCCAAATCTGGAAGGGAATTCACACCAGTAACAAAAACATGGGATGACAACTTGACTTACCCCCACACTTTCAGATGGTTCAGCTTGCACGGCTTCTTTTGTCCCCTTGCGTTTCCGGTGACGGGAGGGTTGTGTGCCTTGGCTTGGCCCTTCCTTACTTTACTATGTACCTGTCAACACTGAGTTAGTCGCCCTGGGAGTCATGAACGCTATCCCTGTCATTGCGGACCAGCAAGTCGCTAGCTAACTCTCAACTCTCTTTTCTGGGGTTACGCCAACTGCATCAGTCACCAGTTCGTGCTTCTCATTCTCTGTCACCTTTCTAAGTTGGGACTTCTCAGTGTTCTTTTGTCACCCCTACCTCTGGATTGTCACCTGTCTGAGATCTCTCGGTATCACCCATGTCTATACCACAGGCAACCCCTTTAGCCTGTTGCAGTGACAGCGCCCCCTCAGGACTATTCTGGCTCTTGCTGGAGTGGCCAAACACAAGCCCTTGTTCCCACAAGCCACAGAACAATTTGGAGTCCTGGCCTGTTACGACTGGACATGCTAAGCCCAGGACCACACCCACATCATGGCTACTAATGTCCCAGTCGACTCAATGACCACTCTCGACACTGGATAGTTTTTAGTGTCCCTATGAATGCAGGTGACTTCAATCCTCCTTCCGGGTATCAGGTAGACATCAGGTGCTGCCCTGACTAGGGTCACCAGGCTCCCCGAGTCTACAAGTCCAGTCATAGATTCTGCATTGACTTCCATGGAACACACACGTGGAACCTCTCCTGGTGGGTAGTCCACGTAGCAGACTGGACACATAGTACATTTGTTCCTGGCAACAATCAGTCTGCGTCACCCCTTTGATTTTGGGATGCTTCATCCCCTTTTTGGCAACTACCACTTTTCGGGACTCCACCCCCTTTTGGGCCATTATCCCCCTTTTGGGACACCACCCCCTTTTGGGCAACCCAGTGTATAGGGGATACTTTCTGGCGACAGCCCACAACATGTTGGCACTGCTGCTGCTGGCTCTGCAGCAGGTGTTTCAGGAACTCCTCCATGCTGCCAGGCTACTTTAGCTGCAATGAGACAAAACAGGTAGGGCTCTCCAATGGGTAATACTCTGTTCTAGGGGGAAGGGGGTAGAATAACATTAACCTTTCCTGGTTGTACCACCCGTACAACCAGGATCTCCAGTCTGTGGTGTATTACGGCTCACCAAGCACAGCCCACGTCTCACTAGGTCGAGTTGCCCGCATTCTCCATCACATGCGGTGTCGCACACACTGAGGGGACTGCTTGGCAGCGGAAAACAGTACAGACAACAGTGTTTGAAAATTCAGCAAAGTTCAGCAGTTTATTCACATGCCTCAAACTGCACATAGCACATAACCATGTCTCTTCGACTGTCCTAATGGCTGGTATAACACACACATCCCGATTAGTCTATAGGAGGGAATCACTGACCTTAGGCCCAGGTGAGAGACCTCCCTTCTCCTGGAGGTTCAGACTCTTGCCTGCCCAGGCTTCGACCAGGATTGGGCTCCCCGAGACCCGGGATGAACCTGGCTTCCCAAGATCTCCTCACTTATCAGAGGCTCTGGCAAACATCTCCTTCAGATCATCAGGCTCTCCACTTCCTGTGTGAAGGACCTATTCTGATGTCACAGCCCATGTTACCAGGAGGGAGTCTGCTTAAGCCTGATGTGTCACGCCCATAGGCAAGATCCAGGTTTGACAAAACACTCCCCGAGCTTTCAAACCTGCCTCATAGCACATGTAGTACCTCACCCGAGTCGTGGAACCACAAACCCCAGCACCTACACCAGCAAGGCATCCAGCCACACCACCACAAGGCCCACCAATTATGTATTTTCCCTCCAATGATGCCTTTGCTCCCAAGTATTGACTCTGCCCCCTAGTGCTGTATATGCCACCAGCATCTTCTATGATGTGTATGCCCCCCGTCTCCAATGATTTATATACAGCAATCCCAGTATCTATCATGTGATTTATATGATTTACAAAAATCACAAACAGTTGACTGTTCAAGGCCGATATAAACTGGGAAAGCAGGTGTGAGCAACAAAATCAGTATCACCCAATATCTGAACCGCACCAAAGAGCAACAGCTTCAGACACCACAGTAGGAGTGAGTTAATGAATTGTTTGAAATTTTGGGTAATTTTTAAAGGTGATAACTTTGTGCGGCCCCCGAAGGTTGGTAGACATTTCCAAATGGACCTCTACAGTAAAAAGGTTCCCCATCCCTGCTATAAGGGTTAGGCGGCCGTCACACGGTGAGATATCTATAGCGATATTGTAAGCGATCACGTGCACGCGCAATCGCTTACAATATCGCTCACATCGCTGGTGAGATGTCACACAGACAGACTCACCAGCGATGTGGAGCCGCGATCTCGCTCGTTACTATGGTACACATCGGGTAACTAGGCGCCGCGCGTCGCTTAGTTACCCGACGTGTACCATAGTTACCATCTCCCAGCATAGGCTCTGCCGCTGGGAGATGGATCATCGTGGTGTTATACACCACGATGAAGGAGATCGTTAAATCGTTCATCGCTAGATCTGAGAACCGGAGCTCAGATCAGCGATGTCACGATCAAGCGATTTCACATCGTAAATCGCTTGATTACATGCAACGATTTCTTGCCCGATATCGCTTAAGCGATCAAAAAGGAGATCGCTTGAACGATATCGGGCAAGAAATCGTTGCGTGTGACGGCCGCCTTACACAGAGATTTCAGTCATCTATTTTTGCACTTTGTTGTTTACTTCCGATGTTTGTTTTAGTTCCAGTAACTTATCACTTGAAAACAGCAGCCCATGAGCCAAAGTCTTCACCCCACTCTCTAATTAGCAACTTCTCACTGTCTATATACAGTCCCCTGCAAACTTGCACATGTTACATCTACATATAGCCTTAGCATCTATAGAAACATGTGGTAGAAATCCATGTGGTTTTTGTTACCTTTTCACTGAATAAGCTTGGTGCCAGTAAACTTGCAAAGGTATTACCTTTTAAGTTACAAAATTACATCCCTTCATTTTGTATGAAAGCATCTATGATTATTCTATACATTTCCCGATTCATATTTTTGATGGGAATGTGGTTTATTTAAGTCCATATTGATATACAGCACATATAGTCTGTCCGTGCAATTATATACATGACTTGTACTGTGTTAAACGTAGCACCCACATGCATAGCATAAATACTTAATTGTTCTTCTTTCCCTTCCAGGGGTGGGATTGCCATGCGGTTGCTTTTAAATTTCACTTAATCATAGAATAAAAGTGACCTGTGCTTAAGGGCACTGTAGCACCAGAAACATTAGTAGTCTCTGCATGACATGTCTGTATTCCATAATTTGATCATGGATTAATAAACAAGTACTTTGGAATTTTATATCAATTGGTATGAAGTACCATCTTTTCCTATTAATTATTTTGGATGGTCTGCCAGCAAAACGTGAAGGATAGGTACCTACCATGACATTGGACTTTGAAACTTTGAAATCTGCAGTGTGGTAACCCTTTTTTTTTCTTAATTTTCACTAGTTAAATACAATGGACAAAAAAAAAAAAATTAAGGTCAGAGCCTACCTGCTGCAGTGACAAAAATGGTACAGAAAAAAAATAAAATTAGTCTTACTGGTAATTCGGTTTCTAGGAACCTTCCATGACAGCAGCATCGGAGGATGTTTTCCCGCCATAAATAGGTGACAGGAAACAAAAAGAGGTCCTGTCACCCCCCTGCTGCATGGCAATCTAAATGCAGCAAGTCTGCTGCATTCAGGGAAGGGGGCTCCCATGTGTCTGTGTGCTGAGTACCCTGAGATATAGCCTTTGTAAAACTTACAGTTAAAAGCCATGGAGGTAGTCACTGTGGCTAGAAGGTGCTTGATTGACTGTGGCCATTCCATCCCCCACTGCCTCTCTGTGTGCCGCCTCCTGCTGTGTTGTTTATGCTATGTCAGGGCAGGAATCTGGAGCTGACATCAGGACAAATGATTTGCATGCTGTGAGTGACAGAGGAGGGCAGAGCCTGCACAGCAGAAGGCAGCATAGAGAGGCAGTGGGGGATGAAATGGTTACTGTCAATCAAGCTCCCTCCAGCCACAGTGATTGCCTCCATGGCTTCTAAGTTTTACAAAGGCTATATCTCGGGGTACACAGCACACAGACACATGGGAGGGACCCCTTCCCTGAATGCAGCAGACATGCTGCATTCAGAGCTGCATTTAGATTGCCATGCAGCAGGGGGGGCGACAGATCCTCTTTAAATACCTCTCCCCTTCCTGCAACTACCAATGTTTTTCTGGACACACTAGCATGAATGGTTACCACCAAAGTGCAGGAATCATCCAATAAGAACATCAGATAGGGAGGGAAATTAGAAACCGAATTACCGGTAAGACTAATTCTATTTTCTCTAGTCACCTTCCACGGTAGCAGCTATACCAACAAATAATTTCTAAAGAAGAATAACAGCCTGCAGAACTCTCCTGTCGAACGTAAGATCCCTATTAAAGTCCAGTCTGTAATGTTTGGTGAATGTATGGACAGAGGTCCATGTAGCGGCTCTGCAGATGTGTCTCCTCTCTCCGCTCATAAAGTAGATACAGATCTGGTGGAATGAGCTTTCATCTTTTCAGGTGGTGATAAACCTTGCTATTAGTATTTAGTACAGATGGCTTTTTTTAATCTAGTTGCTATAAGTGCCCTTGGAGGTCTTCTTTCCTTTATCGCGGCCGATGGGGTGAATGAATAGATATTGGTCAATTCTCAAACTGTCCATCAGTTGTAGGTAATGAAGGACAATTCTATGTATGTCAAGAGTATGAAAGCTCTCATCTTTAGAGTTTGAAGTATTGGGAAAAAAAAAATGGAAGGTAGAACAATATCCTGGTTTCTGTGGAAGTCTGAGACCACCTTAGATAAGAATGAGAGGTCTAAACGGAGCACAATACTATCCTCCAGGATTTTTAGGTACAGTTCTCTGATTGAGAGGGCCTGGAGCTCTCTCAGGCTTCTTTCCGAAGTGATGGTGACCAAGAAGGCAGTCTTTTGGGAAAGTATCTGTAAATTGGTGGAAGATAAAAAGGTTCAAAGGGTGACTGTCAGTCCATTGAGCACGATGTTGAGATCTCAAGGAGGGACTCTGTTGTGGAGTCTTGGCCTGAGCTTGCGGGCCAATGTCATGAATCTTTTAATCAAACAATAACTGGCAAGACTCATCAAAAAATAAACTAAGTGCTGAAACTTGAACCTTGAGAGTACTAGGTGTAAGGTCTAACTCCAAGAAACCTAAAATGTGTGCAATGCTTGGACGAAAGGGGTCTGGAGGATCTGTAGCATACCAGGACAAACTTCTTCCAGAGTTTGCCATAAATGGCATCAGTCATGGGTTTTCTACTTTTTTGTAGAGTGTGTATGGCACTTTCAAAGACCTTTGACTTTCAGAATCCTGGCTTCAGTAGCCAGGCCGCTAGGTTCAATTTCCAAGAGATTTCAGGTGAACAATGGGTCCTTAGTGAGGCAGGTCGTCCTGTAGAGGTAGAGGGAATGGACCCTCGTGAGCCAGGTCTGTTAGGGTGCTCCTTCCTGCCCAGAGAGGTGCCACTAGGATCATGGAAATATGGTCTTTCCTGATCTTCTGTAAAGTCCTAGCAATGACAGAAACCGGGGTAAAGGCATAGGTGAGATTGAGTTCCCATGCATGAGAAAGGGCATCTACCCCCAGTACTCCGCCTTCTGGGCTCAGAGACAAGAAGTCCTCTACCTTTGTATTGTGATGGGTGGCAAAGAGGTCCACGTCTGGACGACCCATCTGACCACCAGTGACCTGAAGACATTTTGGTTCAGACACCACTCTCCTGGGTGATTGTCTATCCTACTTGTAAATTGGTGGATCCCCTCATATGGGTAGCTGTCAAGGACAGGAGATGTTTTCCTGCCCAGGAAAAAATTTTGGTAGAAATTGCTTTTAGACTCTCGAACCTAGTGCCCCCCTGGTGACGCATATAGGCTACCGTAGTGACATTGTCTGAGAACACTTTCACGTGGTGGTCCTGGATCAGGGTGACTGCTGCCTTGTGAGCTTCTTCCACTGCCTTCAGTTCCCTAAAGTTTGATGATCTGGAGCTGACTGTAGAGAGCCATATGCCCTGAAAGTGATGTCCCGTTGCCATGGTACCCCAGTCCCTTTTGCTGGGGTCTGTTAGAGTCATCAGTGGAGACTGGTCCCAGGCGACACTTTACTGGAGGTTGTGAGGATTCAGCCACCACGCCAAGGAAAATTTCACGTGTCCTGGAAGAACTACTCTCTGACAGATAATTTGGAAACCTGTCCCAGGAGGACAGGACATGTCCTTGTAGATCTGTTGTATGGGCCTCAGCCCAAGGCACTGCCTGAATGCAAGCCGTCGATGACCCTAGAGCTGACATCATGTCCCTCAGGGTAGGACTCCTTTGACTTCGAAACTTTGAAATCTTCTGCATAAGTTCCAGATGACTGTTGTTGGGCAGAAAAGAGGTTTGCTCCTTGGAGTCCAGAACTCATAAGAATTTTTTCTGAGTGGAAGGTATCAGGTCAGACTTCTCCAGATTCGGAATCCACACGAGGGGACGTAGGATCTGTAGGGTTTTGGCCACAGCTCGATTCAACTGAAGATGCAAGCATCAGGAAATTGTCAAGATACGGAATGATATAAAGCCCCTGCGCTCCCTTATGAAGGTCACTACTTCCGCCATTTTTGAAAAAACCTGAGAGGCACAAGAGATGCCAAATAGGAGGGCATTGTATTGGTAGTGATGTACACGCTTTTCCCGTAGAGATTGCTAATCTGAGAAATTTCCGATGGTCTGGATGAAATAATACATCTTAGTACCCAATCCGGGCCGATGAAAGTACTGGTGGTTTTGACGGATTCCATCTTGAATCTACAGTATGCCACTGATCGGTTCAAAGGCCTCAAATTTATAATGATCTGTACCCGTAGGTTTCTTTACAAGGAAGAGGTGTGAATAATGACCCCTGCCTTCTTCCCAAGTCAGGAACACAACTTCAGAAGGTCCTAAAAACCCCGATGTAGGGAATCTTGCAGATGTTTGTAGTGCATGGGAGGTGATCTTTAGACATTGTGGAGGGTAGGTCTCGAACTCTATCTTCAAACCCTCCTGAATGGTGCGAAGCATACACTGGTTTGAGATAGAACGCCACTGGTAGAGGAAGTTCGAGAGTTGACACACTACAATGTTGCAGTGATTGTTTATCTTGCTGCTGTTGTTGATGGGGACAATGATGTTATTGCTTGCCCTTTTCCCCTTTGGGGTAGCTTCAGCGCCCTGACTTCCCTTTCCCTCTTTAAGGGGTCTGATCACGGGACGGACAAAAAAAACCCGCTTCCTAGAGATCTTCTGTTTAGGAAGGGACTTCTTGTCCATGGTCTTATCAAGCATGTTTTCAAGGACTGGAGTTAAGACATGTTCACCTAGGAATGGGATTGAGCAAAGCTTGACTTTAAGTGTTATATTGCCATTCACAGTTTAAGCCACAGGGCTCTCCTAGCAGAGTTGGAGAGGGTCGCTGATTTTGCAGCTACTCTAACGGACCAGAAGCGTCTGCCAAGAAACCTTTTGCCTTTTGTAAAAGCGGGAGAGAATAAAGAATTTCTTCCCTGGAAGTACCCTGAGAGTAAGCCAGCGAGAGAGGGACCTAGCTATAGCTATACAGTTAACAGCTACATTAGTTTACAACAGGTTTGAGGTGTCCCATGATTTTCTAAGTAGACCCTCAATTTTACGATCCATGGGGTCTTTTAGTTGCAAAGAGTCCTCAAAAATGGTAGAGCGGTTTTCTTCGCAACTCTGGAAGCCTGGACATCTACCTTACGGATTTCCCACTTAGAGCAATCGCCGTCAAGAGGGAACCTATTTTTCAGCTCAGATGGGACACGGAGGCGTTTTTTCCAAGGAACTTCATTCATGCAGGATATGGTTTTGGATGTTTACGTGCACTGGGAACCCTTTCCGGGTTTTTGCTTTAAGACCCACAAACATCTTATCTTCTCTTACATACTCGTCTTCCACCCCATGGTGGTTCTCCCCATGTTGAGTAACTCCATTTCGTCAGAAGAAATACTTTTTCCTATCTGAACCATCCAACGTTGCAGTAGAATTGGAAAGGACTTCACCAGATCCGGAGTTAGGGTCCTCAAGGGATTCCTTCCTCTTTTTACCCGAAGGGGTTTTGATAGGGGGTGGAGGTTGGTGAGAGATGGCAGACATGGAGGATTGAACCTCCTGCTTAATAAAGGTCTTAACGCTGTCCATATGTAACGGTTGCTCAGCATGTAAGATGTTATATGTGCAGGGCTGGCATAACTTCTTATGTGAAGCAGGCAGTTTGGTAGACCAGACCACACATTTGCGTGTAGAACCCTTCTCCTTCCTGCAACATCAAATCATTAGCAAGCGAGTGAAGGAACTTGGTACTGCGAGTTCTTCATAACCAATTTGTAATAAATGAAAATTTTAAGAACAATTTTTTGTACATAAAATTCCAAAAGGTCAGTGTATCATGGTCTTTAGGCAACACGTTTTGACTACTGAGTAGCCTTACTCATGAATCTTACTCAAGAGCATATTTTAAGATCTGACACCCAATTGGGCAACAAGCCAGATCAAAGAAGTAATACAAATGGAGAGAAAAAGTAAGAATCATAGATTTATAAAGTAAAAGTTCCTACCAAAAGTCAGTATGTTTACCAAGTAGTTAGGAGCGAAACCACTGGTCTGTGTCATGGAGATCCTGTAGGAGAGTCCACCCCTACGATCATTTTGGGCTCCTTCGTCAGGCGGTTTGCCTTCTAACTATGCTCTTTTCTCTATAATCTTGTATTCTTAACCTACCTTACTGATTTTATGACCTTGGTTCCCAAATAAGGTGCCAGTTACCAACTAGATAAATACTTCTGCCATTTTGCTGTACCCTAATCAGTGTAGTAATTCTTTGTACATATATATTGGTCAATGTGGCAGGTGTGAGATGTATGTTGACATTTCTACACATATATTTGGAGGTGTAATTACTTGCATAAATCTGTATAAATATTTATTTTTACTTGGTGTAAAAATATATATGCATTATATACGTGCAATGTATGTAATTTATGCATTATGGTAAAACTGTAAATATGAGATCCTGTGGGTACGTCTTATTTGTTGCACTGTATTCTTCCTTATTCCCTTTTGTATCACCTAATAAAATCTTTATATTTGCATAATTGACATCTGACCGTTGCTATCTTTTTTGGCGACAGATCTGATCCTACCTGGAGTGTGCAGCCCGACCGGGTTGTATCTGGCTGGGTCCTCAGCATACTGTATGTCGTGACTCCTCCCCCGGGTCGATGGAAGGGGATCCCCGCTTCCAGGGCAGCTGTAGGTGATCCGAATCGCTGCAGGGAGCGCAGACCGCGTGTGTGCTCCAGCATGGTATGCAATCCGGAAGTGACATGTTAAACTTGGGAACGTCACTCCCGATGCGCGAGAGTCCACGGCCGGACGCTAACAATGGAGGAGAACGCTGGGGAGCCCGAGGAGGTCGCCCAGCCACATCTCAGCTCTGCTTTTCTCCCCCAGTAGAGCACGGGATGGCCCCAAGTCACATGCCAGGCATGGAGACTGGGGCAGCGCCAGAAGGAGGAAAGCCAGAGCTCCCGACTTAAACTTCCCAGTATGTAAATGATCCAGGTGCCCCTGTTCATCGGCCACAGGCAGCACATCAAGGAACCTCTTCATGCCCCATACAGAACATGAAAAACACTGATGGTGCAGGAAGGGGAAGGGTATTTATCCTCTGTGTTTCCGGTCCCCTATTTAGGGCGGGAAAACATCCTCCGATGCTGCTGTCATGGAAGGTGACTAGAGAAAAAACAAATGCAAATAGACACCAAAGTGGAAGGAGAAAACAGTTACAGTAATTTCTTTCTGATAACAGGCAGATTAATAAGGGTCATATGGAAGGAAAAAAAAATAAGTACATATATTACATGTTGAGGATTCTGCATGACAGTCCACACCTTATTATTGGAATTGGATATCCAAAACACTAATAAGCTTCAGAAAATTGCTATGAACCAGAGAGAAAAAAACAAAACACAAAAGTATGTAGGATGCTACTTATTTCAAACAGAAACTGAGGATGAGTAACATTAGGGTTAATCCATGTACATATCAATGAAATCCACATTCTTCTGTACATCTGCTGTTAAAATGGATGTTTCATTTTAATGCTGTCGTGTAAATGGAAACATTAAAGTTCAAAACTCACATTTATGTCACCAGATAAAAATCTGTCCCAGTTTCCACAACTCTAAGGGTACCATTACACGTCGCAATATCGCAATGCAACATCGACAAAAAGTCACGTGGTGTGGTCGTTGCAGTTGACATCGTTGGTGCGTTGTGTCGAGTAACAGGGCAATGCGACTGCAATAAATCGCAGGTACGATATTGTAAGAAGATTGTGCAAGCACTTCAACCGTACATTGTTGCATATGCGATCTGGCATGATCGTGCAGTGCGACGGCGCAACTACGATGTGGAACGCAACTTCCCCTATTCACTACAATGTAAATGCTCGAACGCTGGGTTGCTCATACCCAGCGCACAAAAGTTGCGTACAACATCCTAGTTGTGTTGCCTGCCGATATCTCCATGTGTGACATCTCCTATGCGATCTTGGAGCAAGTGCCAAAAACGTGCAAAAACGGTACCCCAAGACTTTATTAAGACGTGTGTGAAACAGACCATGATGTTCGAAATGGCCAGGGTCTCCCGCCCTGAACTTGACAGCCCCATAGGTATATATGAGGCTGGTGAAATTCGGGCAGGCAACCATGACCAGTCCTTACATGGACCACATTTCAAGTTAATGAATTAGGCCTTAGGCTTGCTTCTCAGAGTTTTTACTGGAAGACATTTTTGTAACAAGTTGAATTTTTTTTTTTCCCCTGGATTTTTTCACATTGTAGAGAGATTTGCACAACACACTTTTCTATTAGTTCTTGAAGACACAAGGGTTTTCTGCTAAATGAAATTAATGATTCTATCATTATTCTGGTATGATTTACCACCTCTATTTTACCAGTATATAAACTTTGTTACAAAATATAGCAATACATTTATTTTAATAAAAAATTACCTTTCCACAAACATTTTTACACACTATGTACAGGAAAAGAAGAGGCTGCACTTATACTTGTATGTCTCTCTGAAAAGGTCCATCCTTTAATTGGCAAAGCTGCCAACTCAACTATTAACTAAAGAACTAAAGAGGATTTTGCTTAAAAAAAAAAAAAAAAGATAAAAAAGGTTGTCTAATATAATAAATTAAGTTTCTTTCCAAATTATTCTAGGAACTATGGTCATTTTCCGTAGTATGGCAGTTACTCATCTTCTAACACCACAATTTCCACATTATGCAGGTCATCAGTATGTCCAACACCTAGAACCTTTCCATCACCCAGCTGCATCACCTTAGATCCACCTTCAGGGTCCGGTGCTGGGTCTATCTGAATAATCGTCTGGCCCTCTTCTCCAACTCCATCCTGCCCAAGTCCAGAATCCATTGCGACAAGCTCTACTGGACTCATAACTGCACCTAAAGACCCAGAATCCTGCATTTCTGCTGCCAATACCGTGAGGGCATCTCCTCCCTCAGTTTTTCCCAATACAGTGGTATACCGTAAACCACCTAAAGAAAACTGCTGTCCAACTGGAGCTAATGTGAGTGGAGAGAGCACTGTATACTGTGGCTGGGATGCCTGAGTGCTCAAAGTGCCAGCAGATGCTGGCCGTTGAAGTCGAGGCCTCTTAGGGGTTTTGGGAGTGTTAACAGGCATTAGGACCACATTCTGAAGAACTGGAGAGTTACTGCCTTCCTGATTCTTTTGTTCTTCAAGCTGTCTTTCAAGATCTGGAAAGTGGAAAAAAAATGCATCTTTATATATTTTAGGTTATTCCAAACTCAACTCTCTGGTGTGCCCATTTTTATTTGTAAAATCAAAACCAGGAGTAGATCTTTGAAAGGGGGAAGGGAATATGGGCTACTGAAATATGCAGCTCTCCAACAGCAGGTTCACCAAGTACAAACAACAAACAGAACCTTTTTAAATATTAACTACAGTTTGTTGAAAAGACTTACCGGCAAGTGTATAATGATATTGTTCTTCTCCATGATCTGCCCGATTTCTTTTTCGCCCAAGAACTTTTTTCACAACATCCAGGAGCCCAAATGTTTGAGCAATGTTACTGAGTACAGTGGCATCTAGGAGCAGGACACAGACTAAAGATTTCTTCAGGTTTACTTTTACATAAATGTTAATTAAATCATTCCTCTACCACCCATGTCTCCATAACTGGTCAGATGAGGCTAAAATTAGAGGTTTTGGGGCCAAATACAATACGCTATGTGTGGTGTAAATCTAACAATGCATATCACCCTGAAAATTGTCACCCCCACTGTCAAATGTGGTGGCAGCATCTTGCTGCGGGATTGGTATTCTTCAACAGGGATCAAGAACCTGGGAAGATGGATGGAGATAAATACAGGGCAATAGTGAAGGAAAACGAGTTACAGGCTGAAAAAGGCTTGAGACTGTTCACCTTCCAGCATACATTGATCCTAGACATACAACCAGAGCTACAATGGAATGGTTTAGGTCAAAGCATATTTATGTGTTTTAATGGCCCAGTCAAAGTCCAGACCTAAATCCTATTGAGAATCTGTGGCAAGACTGGAAAAGTACTGTTCAGATGCTCTCCATCCAATGTCACTGAGCTACAGCCATTTGTCAAGGAAGAATGGACAGAAATGTTGGCCTTTAGACATGCAAAGCTGAGAGACATAGCCCAATGTGTCCTACAAAGTATTGAGTTAGGGGGCTGAACATAAATGCACGTCAGAATTTTCAGATTTATATTTTTAAAAATATTAAATTGTTTTCTTATCAGTTTATTTACACTTCACAAATACTTACTACTTTGCGTTCATATGTCACATAAAATGCCAAGAAACCCCCCCCCCAAAAAATGGTATACGCTCTGTACAATTTCTTTTTTGGAGCCTTCTTTGTGGGACACCGAACCATGTATCCTGCTGCCACTAGGAGACCATACTAGGCAAATTAAATTTTTTTAGCTCCTCAGCAGTGTACACCCTGAATCTGGCAGGAAACCAAGCCAGCTTTGTGTGCAAGCAGTAAGAAGAGAGAGCTGATAACCATAACCACTTAATCAACAAGGAAAAACAGAGCCCCAAAAGAAAACAAGATTGAGTGCTTTGTCCACCAATGAGGTCTCTGATAAAGAAATTTTACGGTGAGTAAACAAAGTTTATCTTTCTGGGGGTACAGGTCCAAGAGCAGTACCTAAGTAGGAATAACCAAACAAAATGATTCGAAGAAAAAAAACAAACAAACAGAGAGAACACTTGTAAGAATGTCTCGTCCCTGGCGGGGACCGTGGGGTATTTGCAACCGGGCCCTCTCGTCATCATCTGGGGCTGCGGGATGTCACGGTGGCGTGACCCGTTCAGTGATCCGCTCATCGGGCGAGCAGTTAAAAAGGGGGGGGGGGGATTGGAAAAATAGATGAAAACAAAATAAAACAAAAAGAAAAGTGTGTAGTGACGCCACCCGAGTGCTACCAGGATAGTCGCTGCTGCAGTCGGGACCTGGTCAAGCCACACGGTGTCCTCTCAGTCCAGCAGGATGGTGTGCTCATCTCTCCTTCTGACTGAACTGCACTCCTTCACCTCCTTTGGCTGACTGACTTACTGAACTTTGTGTTGTCTCCCTTTTGTTACCTTCCCTAACCAGGTTCTGTCCTAACTTTCCCCCCCTCCACTAGTCTCCTCCCGCCATCCAGTTGCTGGGCATAGAGTCCCTAGTCTTGGGATGGGAGTGTGTTGGTTGTGTGTTTGGGTGACCGATTTACCAATCCCGGCTGCTGTGATATCTAGTGGTGACCGGTCCGCAGGGGCGCCACAAGAACCCGCCTCATCAGAGGTGGGCCACAGCTGCTGGGAGAATCTTCCTACCCAGGTTGGAATTCATTGAGACCTGCATGTGCAAGTTGTAGAATTTTGTGAACGTGTGGATGCTAGACCAGGTAGAAGCTTGATGGCAGATCACCCAAGAAGCCCCCACCACTCGGGTGGAGTGCACACTAATACTTCTGGGTACAGACTTGCCTCTAACTCTGCAGACTTCGAAAATGGTCAACCTGATCCGCTGAGATATCGTGCATTTCAATGTAGTTGTGCCCTTTCTAGGACCCTCTGTAAGAACGAAAAGCGCATCCAACTTATGGAAAGGTGCTGCACGCGAGATGTAAATGCGTAGAGCCCCAATTAAGTCAATGAAATGCAACGACTTCTCAAAGGAATGAACCTAATCCCGGACGATGGGGTGGTAAAAGAATGTCTTCGTTAAAGGGGAATGATTACACCACTTAGGAAGAAAGGTAAGAGATGGTAAAAACACTACCTAGCCCTGATAGAAGACCAGGAATGGCGATCAGCATGATAGGGCCGCCATCTCCAAAATACGTATAATAGATGTAATGACCACCAGGAATCCTACTTTCCAAGAGAGGAGTGAATAAGGAAATATCCTGTAGGGGCTCAAACAGGGGCCCTTGGATGACTTCCAATACCATGTTTAAATTCCTGAGAATGACGGTAGGGGGTACCAAGTGGGCAACGCCCTGGAGGAAAGTCATAATCTGTGGCCGGGACGCCAGGTTCTTTTGAAAGAGGACAGAAAGGGCTGAAACCCGTCATCTGATGGTGCTGAGGGCAAGACCGGACTTGAGGCCAGACTATAGAAAAGACAGTTTTAGGTTTGGAAAAAGCCATGAAAGGTGACCCGGAATATTCGCACCAGGAAATTAAGGCTTTCCAAGTATGATGCTAGATGGGGGAGGAAACAGGTTTCCTGGTGCTCATCTTCGCTACCTCGGGGAAAACCCTGTGTTGGTCAAGATCCAAAGTTTAACAACCATGCCATCAAACGTAGAGGAGCAGAGCCCTGGTGGAATAAACGTCCTTGGGAGAGGCTGTCAGGATGGTCTGGTAGACTTGAGGGTGTGTCTCAGAGTAGATAAATGAGATGATTACCACGGCCTCATGGGCCAATCTGGGGGCACTAGAATGATCAATGCTCCCTCCAACTTCACCTTCTTGAGTACCCTTGGTATGAGCTTCAGAGGTTGGAAGACGTTATTACAGGCAGGGTGAATCACTAGAGTATCCGAGCTTAAGGTGGGGGGGGGATCTCAAATCCTGGCTATGAAGAGAGGGACCTTGTGGTTGTGACGGAATGCCATGAGGTACACTTCTGGCAATCCCCACCTGTGACATATCATATGATGAAAGACATCCTTGCTGAGGGACCATTCTCTCGCTGCTGGGCAGCCGCCTTTCTCAGTTGCGAAGGCCTAATTCTCCACTCCCGGAATGAGTGTTGCAGGTATTGTGGATACGCGAGTCTCCGCCCAATGCAAAATCTAGGCCACCTCTGTCATGGCTGCCTTGTTCCAAGTCCGCCCCTGGTGGTTGATGCAAACTACTGCGGTTGCATTGTCAGACTGGATCCTGACTGGGACACGGCGAGCAGATGTTGGACTTGGCCAGAAACATGTAATTACCAGTAATGCAAATATGCACTTCAGTAAGGAAGTGGATGAACTCCAGCACCACCTTTAGGTAGCTCCTCAAAGTCAGTCGCTTTCTGACAAGCTTTTTAATATGACTAGGGATTTGTGCTTAAAGGTGGCGCTGGAGTTCATCCACTTCCTTACTGAAGTGCAAATTTGCATATTTCCTAGAGGAGGGATGTAGCTTTAAATTTCCTTACCTACTTAACTGTCTTTTTATGGTCGCAGGCAAACTCCTCTCCATAAGGTAGATCGCAAGTTCCCCAGACTTAGTCTTAGCCCACTCACACAGCCAGATCAGAATATCCCACACACTACACTGATGAGGGGCAGTTACCCCGAAATGCAGCGTCTGTAGTGTGGGGTTCTGATCTGGCACAAATCCCTAGTCATATTAAAAGGCTTGTCAGAAAGCGACTATGACTTTGAGGAGCTACCTAAAAGGTGGCGCTGGAGTTGATCCACTTCCTTACTGAAGTGCAAATTTGCATATTTCCTAGAGGAGGGATACGGCTTTAAATTTCCTTACCTACTTAACTGGCTTCTTATGGTTGCAGGCAAACTCCTCTCCATAAGGTAGATAGCAAGCTCCCCTTACCGGTAATGTGTTTTCTCGGAGTCTATGACAGCACCCAGAACGAGAGAGGGATCCGCCCTCCAAGGACAGGGAATCATCAGACTTTAAAAGGGGCGGTTTCCTCTCCCCATGTCAGTTGGTTACATAGTCTGAAAAAGGGATCTCCGGAACATCATTAGTCCACCACAACCCAAAACATCACGTGTAAAAAAAAAAACAAACACCAAGAGGAGAAGATTAAGAAGTGACAAACCCTCAACAATGGGAGGGAATATGTGGCTGCTGTCATGGACTCTGAGAAAACACATTACCGGTAAGTAATTACGAGTTTATCGGTCATCCATGACCGCACCCAGAACAAGAATTACAGAGAAACGTAGATCTAGCGAGGGACCACAGCCTGTAGGACCCTACCCCCAATATCAGCACCAGAAAGATTTAATCTATAGTGCTTATAAAAGGACGAAGGCGAAGACCAAGCCGCCGCTCTGCAGATCTGAGCAATAGATATGTCTGACCTTTCAGCTCAGGTAGCAGCCAGAACCTTTGTCGAATGAGCTCCGAGATTAGTCTCCACATGGTCATCTTGTCCTGAAAACAAGCACTATCCGTCCTACAAGGCCGTGTGACCTCTAGGCAGAACTGGAAACCATGGTTGATGGCTAAGGTAAGTAATATTAGCTCCTCATTAAGTGTAGGGTCACTGCAAATGCGTGAATTATTAAGTGATCTACTAATATACAAGTTCATTAATGCTTATTTCTGTTGTTTTTTACTGCTTAGTGTTATTTCTATAATAATTTTACTCCCTTTATTTTGTATATGCTGTTTATTTCAGTCTCATATTAGAATACCTTAATCGTGTCTAATTCATGATCATCAAATTAAATGACAAATTCCAGTGATAAAAAAAAGGAGAGAAAAGAAAAAAGGAAAGTGGGCCGTTCATTCAACCGTAATAAAAATTATGTATTACCTTCTAAATCCTTTCATAAAAAACAAACATCAATAAAAATCAATCATTAAAAAAAATAATTGATAAAAAATAAATTCGTACATTATTATAATTTAATTTTTTTTAAATATTGTAATATAAATATATTAATACCCTACAATTCAAGTTTCAATTGGTTAATGTCATTTCTGCCCTATTGATTGTTAATATTAATACTATTACACTGGGGAACACAGTTAGGAGTTAGGTCAGACAACTGTTCTTAATTTTTGGATGCTGAATCCAGAAATGATCTCAGTTTTTCTCTATCACGTCAAGTTTTTGAACTATAGGATTTTTGTCTTCTCAAAAATATGTAAACTACTGTACCTAAAAAGTGTTTGGTTTTTTTTAAATAGTACAAATATGAACAAAAAATGAAATATATAAGAAATAGGCATGACAAATATGTTTTGTAACACTATCATGTTTTTTACAACGGATATATGAGTCGAATTGTAATCAGATAACAAGTCTTATTACAGGTATCAGTGCAATTGTGCTTCTCTGGCAGGTAAGTTGTGGAGGAAAAACTTGACGTGCTAGAAAAAAAACTGACTACATTTTTTGAATCAGCATGCCAATTTTAGTATAAATCAGCTCAAAAACCTAACTCAACAGAACATTTTTTTCAAATTGTTCCCCAGTGTTGTCGGACAGGGAAGTTTTTTATATATTAAATATTTAAAACCCTTTGGGCACTCTACACATTTAGAAGAAATTAATTCCTTTCAAACTAAAAGGGGGAAATTACTTCTTATGTGAAATTTCTAGGGATCCCTTAAGAAAAAATTGCCCCTGTTCACTATGATGGAGCATAATTACCGTATATCTAATCCTTTAGTTTGAAAGGAATTTATTTCTGCTTCATGTGTAGAGTGCCCAAAGGGTTTTATATAGTTATACATTTAATATATAAAAAAATTCCCTGTCCGATAATAATATTAATATTAAGAAGATAATACATCATTTTTATTACGGTTGAATGATCAGGCCCCCTTTCCTTCCTTCTCCTTCCTTTTTTTTCTCTCTGGAATTGTCATTTAATTTGATAATCATGAATTAGACACAAATAGGGTATTAAAATTTATTGAGATTGAAATAAACACAGCATATCTTATATATAAAACCCGAAGGCCACTTCCGGTGAATCTGGCCAACTTCCGTGATGGCCTGTGCCCTGTGTCAAAGACCGGAACCGGAAGTTCCAGACCCACGAGCGGTGAGCGCGTAGCGCTCACCGCGAACCGCTGTCAAACCTGCATAGCGGCTTGCAGTGGGCGCTAAAGAGCCACCACTCGCCGCTATCCCGCCACCGTCCCCCCCACACAGAGCCCTGTGTGCTCCCACTCACATCCGGGAACCGGCCCGCCCCGGCCCACACTCCGGTGGCGGCCTCCGCCGGCACCGCCCACTCTCCTCCTCCATCAGGGACCACCATTCCGCCACCGGCCCCGCACACAGCCCGCCGTGTGCGCCCACCCACATCCGGGAACCGGCCTGCCGCTCACCGCACACACCCGGTGACTCTCCTCCTCCAACCGGGAGCTAGCCCCGCCCACACTCCGGTAGGCGGCCTCTGGTACCGCCGCCAGCACTGCCGCTGACCGCCGAGAGCCCGGTGAGTGTTCTGCCCCCCAGCCTCCCCTCTTCCTGTGCCCCCCAGCCTCCCCTCTCCTGTGCCCCCCCAGCCTCCCCTCTGCCTCCGCTCTTCTCCAGCCTCCGCTCTCCCCCTGCCTCCGCTCTCCCCTGCCCCCGCTCTCCCCCTGCCTCGCTCTCCCCTGCCCCGCTCTCCCCTGCCCCCGCTCTCCCCTGCCCTCCAGCCTCCGCTCTCCTCTGCCTCCGCTCTCCTCTGCCCTCCAGCCTCCGCTCTCCTCTGCCCTCCAGCCTCCGCTCTCCCTGCCTCAGCCTCCGCTCTCCCCTGCCCTCCAGCCTCCGCTCTCCCCTGCCCTCCAGCCTCCGCTCTCCCCTGCCCTCCAGCCTCCGCTCTCCTCTGCCCTCCAGCCTCCGCTCTCCTCATATATATATATATATGTTTGTATATAATATACATGTGTATATATGCAACTAATGTGTGTATATACCTCTACATCTATATACATTTGTGTGTGTATGTGCCTTGGTCTATATGCAATGTAAAGTATGTGTATATACCTCTACATCTATATAGATTTGTGTGTGTATGTGTATAGTGGAGTGTGTGTATGTGTGTGCTGACCACTCTGTCCACGCCGCTGTGCTGACCACTTTTACCGCACTCACTGCTAACACTGAGCACGCGCAGTGCTAACCACTGAGCCACCGCGCAGTGCTAACCACTGAGCCACCGCATACTGTGCTAACCACTGAGCCACCGCATACTGTGCTACCCACAGAGCCGCCTGTATACACACAATTCATTTCACCGCACTCCCGTAACTATTAGTAAATAAACTATATATGGATTCTAGACTACCCGATTCTTTAGAATCGAGCCGCCATCTAGTACAAAATAAAAGGAGTAAAATTATTATATAAAATATAGTGTGTCCCGTCACCTGCTGTCAGTGTCAGTGTGTCCTGTTGACCCGCCCATCCAGTATACAGGACAGGAGAAATGGTACTGTGCAGTGTATATACACAGAATAATACAGATACTGAGGATTACACCCAGAGAGAAAACAGGGGAGCCAGCACAGCCAAATATTGCTGAAAAAATAAATGTGTAAGTACACCAGTCACTACCATACTGCATACAAATAAAGACATTTCACAAAAGATAACCGAAATAATCTTTTTAGCCACTCTCCCACGTCAAGGAATGTCTCAGATAGAGTGGTCCTACTCTAAATATTTTTAAATTTGTGATGTGTCCGTAGACAGCATAATGTAATCTATATACATAATCACCAGTTTTGTGCTTCCGGCCACTGTGCCGTTATCTTGCGCTGCGAGCGATGCCGCGCATGCGCCATCGCGAGCCGCTGAACACTGGCCGGAAGTGCAAAAAAACTGCCGCCGGACACCACAAACCCCCACACCCCAACCACTGCCCGCTCCATGCACCGCTCCCCTCCCGCCACATCCTCCCGCTCCCCCCCCCCCCCCCCCCCCGACGCATCCTCCCGCTCCCCCGCTCACTCACCCGCTCCCTAGCCACATCCTCCCGCTCCCCCCGACATTCCATTACAGCGGGGGGCCAAGCTAACAATGGCTGTCATAATGGGTGTGACAGAGGACACTCCAACCATATAAGGCCAGTGCCTCTCAGTCATGCCCATTATCACACCCCTATGCAAACTCCGCCTCCCTCGCCCATTCATTTTTTCTCCTTCTTGCTGCAAGGAACAAAATGCTGCCCTGATCAGGACCATGCACCGTACTGCTAATCATCCCCTACTGACCTTCTCATGCCCCTCATTACCCCCCCACTCTACACCACACTGTCCCTGCTTACCCCCCACTCAACCACACTGCCCCTACTTACCCCCACACAGCCCCTCCTCACCCCTCTTACCCCCCCGTATGCCCATACTCCCCACATTGCCCCTGCTTACCCCCCTACTCACCACACTGCCCCTGCTTAGCCGCCCCCCCACTCACCCACACTGCCCCTGCTTACCCCCACACAGCACCTCCTCACCCCTCTTACCCCCCGTATGCCCTTACTCCCCTTGCTTACCCCGCTAATCACCCACACTGCCCCCACTCACCCACTGCCCCTGCTTAGCCCCCCCACTCACCCCCACTGCCCCTGCTTAGCCCCCCCACTCACCCACACTGCCCCTGCTTACCCCCCACTCACCCACACTGCCCCTGCTTACCCCCACTCACCCACACTGCCCCTGCTTACCCCCTACTCACCCACACTGCCCCTGCATAGCCCACCCCACTCACCCACACTACCCCTGCTTACCCTCCTACTCACCCACACTGCCCCTGCTTACCCCCCCAACTCACCCGCAATACCCCAGCTCACCCCTCTTACCCCCCCATATGCCCTCACTCCCCACACTGCCCCTGGTCATGCCCCCACTGTCCCTGCTTACCTCTCACCTCCCCCACATGCCCCCACTCCCCCACACTGCGCCTGCTCACCCCTCTTACCCCCGTATGCCCTCACTCCACACACTGTCCCTGCTTACCCACACTCACCCACACTGCGCCCACTCACCTACACTGCCCCTGATTACCTCTCACCTCCCCCACATGCCCCCCCTCACCCACACTGCTGCTGCTTACCCCCCCTCACCCACACTGCCCCTGCTCACCCCCCCACTCAACCACACTGCCCCTGCTTACCCCCCCAATCACCCACACTGCCCCTGCTTACCCCCCAATCACCCACACTGCCCCTGCTCACCCCTCTCACCCCTCCATATGCCCTCACTTCACTCCCCACACTGCCCCTGCTTACCCCCTACTCACCACACTGCCCCTGCTTACCCCCCTACTCACCCACACTGCCCCTGCTTACCCCCCTACTCACCCACACTGCCCCTGCTTACCCCCCCTCCACTCACCCGCACTGCCCCCCCCTCTTACCCCCCACACTGCCCCTGCTGATGCCCCCACTCTGCACACACTCACCCACCGTTCAGTGCACACGCACCTTCACTCAGGGCACCCTCACCCTGCTCAACACCCACTCACCCCTGCTCAGTATCAACTTGCCCACCTCACTCCACACTCAGCCCTCAGGTCGCCCATTCATCCCACAGCCAGACGACTGACGAGCTTGCACTCACTCTGTCCTGTAATCACTAAACTCATATTCACTCAGCCCCCTCACTCACTCTGCCCTCACTGTGACCCATGCTCACTATACCTGCACTCTGCCCCAGCACTCATTCACCTCCACACTCATCCTGCCCCACGCTCACTCAGCCTACACCATGGTTACCCAGCACTCACTCAGCCCCACACTCATTCAGCCTACACGCGAGCGGGCCAATCACAGTGCCGAACGCCGATGTCATTCCGACATGATGCAAGGTCCTAGCAAGACAGAGCCTGCTACTACTCCCGGCACCGAGCACTCCACCCTGCCGCCCCCCCACCCCACCCCCACCCCCGCCAGCATCCTGCCCAGCTTGCTCCATTCAGCCATCCCCCCCCGCCCCCCGGCTCCATCCTGGCCCCCCCGCCGGCTCCATCCTGACACCCCCTCCATCCTGCCCCGCTCGCTCCATGCTGCCCAGTTGCCTCCATCCTGCCCCCCCGCCACCATCCTGCCCCCCCCCAGTCACCATCCTGCCCTGATCGCTCCATCCTGTCTTCCCCCCCCCTTCCCCCCGGCTCCATCCTGCCCCCCAGCTCCATTCTGGTCCCCCGGCCCTGCCGACTTCATCCTGCCCCCCCCCCCCCCGCCGGTCTCCATCCTGCCCTGATCGCTGCATTCTGCCACCCATAGCTCCATCCTGCTCCCCCCCAGCTTCAGCCTGCTCCCCCCCACCTCCATACCGCTCCCCCTGCCTCCATCCTGGCCCTCCCGCCTCCATCCTCCTTCCCCCTCCCTGGCTTCATCTTGCCCCCCCCCCCCCCATCCTGCCCAGCTCACTCCATGCTGCCCCCCTGTTCAATCCTGCCGCCCCGGCAGTTAGTGGTCATGTGACTGATCAGCTGATCGGTTTCCCAGGCAACGACAGGTCCTAAAGGCCTGTAGGCTGTAGGACCTAGAAGACAGAGGTGGAGCGAGCCGGCGGACAGGCGAGTATCCTCACTGAGGATTTTTTTATTTTTACTGTGGAGGAGCCAGGAAAAGCAGGGAGGCCACGGGGAGTGGAGTATCGCCATATACCATAGTGCTGCTAGAAATGTACTGTAATGTACCGCCATATACCATAGCGCTGCTATATATGTGCTGTAATGTACCGCCATATACTATAGTACTGCTATACATGTACTGTAATGTACCGCCATATACTATAGCGCTGCTATACATGTACTATAATGTACCGCCATATATATTATATATATATATTAGTGCTGCTACACATGTACTATAATGTACCGCCATATACTATAGTGCTGCTATACATGTGCTGTAACTCACGTTAACTGAACACGTTCTGTCAGTCACAGTATGTCAACTACATACATTTTCTAGAATACCCGATGCGTTAGAATCGGGCCACCATTTACCGTATATACTCGCATATAAGCCGAGTTTTTCAGCCCAAAAATTGGGCTGAAAAGTCCCCCCCTCGGCTTATACGCAAGTCACTGTATATTATATACACTGTATACAGTGTATACAGTATGCAGGCCCCCCCCTTGCAGCACAAACCTGTAAAGGAAGAGATTAGTATATTTATCACTGACCCGCTGCCGCTGTCCCGCCGCCGTCATCGCGCTTCTCCATCTTCTTCCGGCTTCCTCCGGTCGTCGCAGGCAATGACGTCATTGTCTGCGCGACTGAGGAGGAAACCGGAAGAAGACGGAGGAGCGCGATGACGGCGGCGGACAGCGGCAGCAGACAGTGATAAGTATACTATCTCTTCCTTTACAGGATTGTGCACAAGATGGGGGAGCTGTATACTACCACTGGGGCTGTATATACCTCTGGGGCTGCTGTATACTACCACTGGGGCTGTATACTACCACTGGGGCTGTGTGTATACTACCACTGGGGCTGTACATACCTCTGGGGCTGCTGCTGTATACTACCACTGGGGCTGCTGCTGTATACTACCACTGGGGCTGCTGCTGTATACTACCACTGGGGCTGCTGCTGTATACTACCACTGGGGCTGCTGTATACCACACTGCTGGGGGCTGTTTACCTGTGCTGGGGTCCACCCTCTGCTTATACACGAGTCAATAGGTTTTCCCAGGTTTTGGGGGCAAAAGTAGGGGGGTCGGCTTATACACAGGTCGGCTTATACACGAGTATATACGGTAGTTAATTTGTAACGATTTATAATGATTTAAAAGCACTTTTACAAAAGTAACACTTAATATTATTACCTTATATACTCGTGTATGAAGCCTACTTTTTCAGCCCAAAAATCGGGCTGAAAAGTCCCCCCCTCGGCTTATACACGAGTCATATACTTTTGTGTGAAGTGGGGGCTGTGTCCGGGAGCAGGAGGAGGCTGGAGGAGGTGGGGGAAGGCTGTAATATGAGCGGCTCGTCACGTGGAGCCGCTCATAACTAATTCATGGTATGTACTGCATCCCCCGCCCATCCGCAGGGGGAGCAGTGCATATCGCATTACAGGCTCCCCATCACAGTATGGCGCCCCCCGCCACAGTAAGGCCTCCCCATGCTGCCGCTGCTCACTGTACAATACATACTGTTATTAGCTCTCACCCGCCGGCGGATCGCTCAGTGCATCCTCCCTCCACCCTGCGTGTCATGTGACCGGCCGGTGATGTCATCGTGGTGAGCCCCGGTCACAGGACAAGAAGCAGGAAGGAGGGAAGATGCACAGCCAGGAGCAATCCGCCGGCGGGTGAGAGCTAATAACACTGTATTTATTGTACAGTGGGCAGCATGGGGGGGGCGCCATACTGTGAGGGGGAGCCTGTATACCAGGGATGGGGTCCTGTATACACTGTGCTGGGAGCTGTATACACTGTGCTGGGAGCTGTATACACTGTGCTGAGGGCTGTATAGTATAACACTGTGCTCGGGGCTGTATACACTATGCTGAGGGCTATATACCTGTGCTCATGGCTGTATACCACACTGCTGGGGGCTGTATACCACACTGCTGAGGACTGCATACCTGTGCTGGAGTCCACCCTCGGCTTATACGCGAGTCTATAAGTTTTCCCAGTTTTTGGGGGCAAAAGTAGGGGGGTCGGCTTATACACGGGTCGGCTTATACACGAGTATATACGGTATTTGGATTTAAATGAAATGGTTGAAGGGTCCGGTCTAATAGAATAAATTAAATACAGAACAAAATAAAGTAGAATTATATATCAATAAAAGGTTTGAAAACATTTATTTTAATTATTGTGGGTTACATTAATATTAGATACAGAAATTAAAATATTGAAACTAAATAAATGTATTAAAAAATAAATCTCTTTAATCAACTCTTATGAAATGACTAATTTAATGAAACAGTCTCTTCTCTTCAGGCTGTGTATTGTGGTTATATGAATTGTTTGAAAATCTGTAGAGTTTCCAGACATGAAGGGGTAAAAATTATCTGTGATGTCATACTGATTACCTATATAAACCACCTTACTACTATTACTGGTCATCACCTGATGAAGGCGGTATAAGCTGCCGAAACAACATGTGAGGATTGACCAGTCCACATTTGAGCAAGTAAAAAGAGAAGGTACTAAAAAGCTGTCTCTGTGGTTTATCTCCAAGCGCCTGCTCAAAACCGCTAAAGCTTCTTTAATTTACACGTCTCTACACCCTGGTGGGTGTGCAGTGCAGTGCTGCTGGAGAAAAGCTTCTATGAGACCTGTGGAGAGAATAACAGGAGGATCGTTGACCTGCGGGGACGTCAGAAACCCCGTGATCCAACACGTGACCGGCTGTCTGGCTTGACAGCGGCGGCGGGTGCACGAGACGCACCAGAGGCTTTGTACCGTGGTTATCCCGGAGCATAACCGACCAAGGTTAGTCAATCTCCCCCATTGCCTCCACTAGACCACCAGATATTACACCAGGAGCGCCTCTTGTCCTTTTATTTTAGAATGTGGATTTAAGAGGCCCACGACCTCCTGTCCCCCTGAGATGGATTGCTGAAATGGAAGCCAAGTGTGATTGTGCCAGTGAGGACACTGCCCGCTATCCCCATCCGTGCAGTGGAACATGTCCCCCCTTGGTGGCTTATATAGGCAACCAACCCCTCATTTATGGGCAGGACTGACGTGATGACCCCATATTGTCTCATCTAAGGCTTGTCTACAGCAACCAATTCTTGCATATTAGAGGAACACTACAGAGCATTAATACTAAATTAAGCGCACACGCAATGCATCATGTAGACGTTCATGCTGAATTCTGCGCACACGCACTGTAAAGTAGGCACCATATGGGACATAGGTATTAATACATTATTAAGTGCACGCGCACTGCAGCAGGTAGATGTTCATGCTCAATTTTGCGCATACGCACTGTAGTACAGGCACCATATGGGACATTGGCATTAATGCAGAATTCATCGCACCCACACTGCATCACGTAAGCCTTCAGGACAAAGTTCATGTACACGTAATGTATCATAGGGGATGTAGGCATCGAAGCTGAATTTTAGCACACACGCACTGCATGGGACCTAGGCAGCAATGCTGTATTCAGCACACAGATACTACATAAAATAGCACGTAGGCATCAAATGCTGAATTTTAGCGCACACATACTGCATCTCAGGAGACATAAGCATCTATACCGAATGAAGCGCATACGGCACTGCACTATATGAGACATCGGCAAAAAAGCAGAACTTAGCGCACATATAGTGCATCATATTGTGGTGGCTTTCCCAAGTACAAAAAGTAGGGCTCAGTGATGGAATGTCACTCACAGTGTGAGACCAACACCGGATCACCTGCCCTAGGTCACCTGTTATGACTATTTAGGAGAACTCCATCTTGTATCGCGTGGAAATTACTTCCTGAACCCAGGTGTTGTCTGTACTCGATAGCTTGGCGTGTTGGAATGAAGAGATGGCAGCCTGTCCTGCTGGGTTTTGGGGGGTGGAGTAATCTGGTGTCAGGCTGCTGTGGAGCATCTGTAACGCGATCAAAGACTCCTGGGTTGCCGTGGTCTTGCCTGCCACACTGGGGTGGACTTAAACTTTGGAGGCCCAAGATTCCTGCGTGGGAAAGGAAACGCTCGCTTTTTGACGTGGCCTGCATGGTGTTAAAAGTTCCGAAAGGAACGAAAACAACCAGGCAAGCGTCTGAAGTGGGGTCTTTTGGGACATTGCTGAGGAAGGTAGAAGCTCTTACCTCCCTTGACATCAGAAATAATTTTGTCCAGGGTTTCTTCAAAGAGTCGAAGACCCTGAAAGGGGAGGTTTGCGAGCGATTTCTTGGATGTAGAGTCTGCGTTCCAGGCTTTGAGCCACAGAACTTGGTAGATAGCCACGGTGATGGAAGCTGTCAGGGCAGTATAGATGGCCAGATCAGAGCGGCGGAGAACAGGTACTTCCCGGCTTGAGAAATATGATTGGCGAGGTCAGCGAGTTCCGTGGGGCAGGATTCAGCATGGCGACCCTGTCAAAGAGTCTTGACCCACACAGTAAGGACCTTTGATACTCCTAGAGACGCAAAAGAAGGGCTTAGACAGGCGTTAGCGGACTCAAATGCTGACCAAGCAAGAGTCTTGACTTAATGATCCGTGGGATCCTTAAAGGGGAACTCCAGTGAGAGAAAACTTTAGTACAGTTCCTGCCCTGCTACATTACGAAGCAGAGCTGTACACTGCAGTATTAGGATCTATAGATCTCTTATACATTGATAAAATCATATCTGCTCCTCAGCTCTGACACCCACCTCAGGGGACCTAGAATCTTCAGCCTGACACAGCTTCATGTAGGAGCAAAAAGCAGGTGGTGTGTCAGGGACATGGATGCTGGGAGCTGCAGGATCATCCTACATTCCAGTGAGGAGTTATAATGAAGATTCATTGAAAGTTGGAGGGATGGGAAGATACCATGTTCCTATGGGGAAGGACAGACCATGCAGAGCTGAATCGATCAATTTAATGATTTGCCTCTGGTCCCAGCCTCACAATAACAGTATACATTATGCATCATCTTACAGCAGAGGATCACTGTGTATTTGTATCTGCTAGGTGATATGATTGCCATTTCAAGCCTGCAACCTCCCCCCCCCCCCCCCCATCATATAGGATGGTACAGTGCCTTGTGAAAGTATTTGGCCCCCCTTGAACTTTTCAACCTATTGCCACATTTCAGGCTTCAAACAGATATAAATTCAAATTTTTTTGTGAGGGAACAACAACAAAAAAGTGGGGCACAATCGTGAAGTGGAACGAAATTTATTGGATATTTTAACTTTAACAAATAAAAAAACTAAAAAGTGGGAAGTGCAATATTATTCAGCCCCTTTACTTTCAGTGCAGCAAACTCACTCCACTTCAGTGAGGATCTCTGAATGTCCCAATGTTGTCCTAAAAATGACTGGTAATGATGAATAGAATCCACCTATGTGTAATCAAGTCTCTGTATGAATGCAAAGTTGCTAGTGGGAAAGGGGAATGGAGATATGTTTCTCACCCAATTCCAATGGACCGGTGGTGCCTGGATTGACTGTCTGTAGAAGTCCACAATGTAGAAGTAAAGGATCCAGCACCAGACAGAACTCCATATAAAAGTTGCTTCTTTATTAGATCACGTCATCAAGGCACAAAATTAGTTGTTGCATGTAAATATGGGAACGCAGTCCCAAGATAGGCTGGACGCGTTTCGAACAACAGTTCTTTATCTACAGCATAACAAAAATGAGTGCAAACAATCCTTATATAGATAAAACCCTGCCCCTCAGACACAGCTGTCATAATTGAGTGCTAAAGAAGTTAGTTAACTCATGATATGCAGGTTTTTGGAGCAATTCTGCAAGTATAATATAGCAAACCAACCTATATTAGTAACCAATGCAACTTATTCCAGTAAAATTTACATATATTACATTATTCCATATCATATAATATCAATAAAAATAAGTTGCATCGGTTTTGTAGTTTAGTCCATTGGGAACTCTCACATTCAATGTCATTATCCAGAAAAATTCTTTACATCTATCTTGTCGCTCCCAGTCCCCTCCCCTTTTGTTTTTACTGATTCTATGGATACCCATAACACGCAGGCTGGACATATCTCCATTGGTACATCTTTAAAGTGTCTGGACAGCCCAGATAGATTTTTAGTGGAGGCTCTGGTGTTTGGATTGAACACTGTAATATGCTCTCCCAGGCGTATTTTTAAGGATCTAGTAGTACATCCCACATAGTCTTTATTACAAATAATACGTGATGCCATATATATCAGATGACTAGTATTGCAGTTCATGTAATTATTTATGGTGTAACTTCGTCCAGAAATCAGATTGGAAAACTGCTTGGATATCTGCATGTATCAGAGACCACACCTGTTCCCACCACAGGGGTAGCTCCCCTTAGTAGACAGCCAGGTGGGTATTGTAGTAGTGTGGGGGAACTGGGATGGAGACAAGATATTGACGATAGTTAATGATTTTCTCGGCACACATCTATATCCTTCAGATAGAATTTCTTTTAGTGTGGGATCTTCATGTAACATAGGAATGTATTTAGGGATGGTTTTAATGATCTCGTTATAATCTTTGCTGTAGCGTGTAGAGAATGTTGGAATAAATTTATTATGGGATATAAAACAAGCACCGCTACATGTTGCAAGATCAGTGTTAGTGTCCCAGTATTGCGAGGAGAATCCTCCGTGTTTAATAGTGATCTACGGGATCTGAGCCTAACCTGTTGTAAAGCGTGACTCACATCATGAGGAGAATAACCGCAGTTGCACAGTCGTTCACTCATTATATTAGCTTCATGATTGAAGCTCTGCTCAGTTGAGCAGGCTCTCCTGGCTCTGATAAATTCACCTTTTGGTATGTTACCCGTTACATGTCGCGGGTGGCAACTAGCGGCATGTAAAATGGTATTACCGCTGAAGGGCTTGCGGTACAGCGCAGTCTCAAAAGTGCCTGAATCCGCACAGCCCTGCAGCAGAACATCAAAGTAGGGGGTACATTCATCATGGACATCAACAGTAAAGCGGTTGTTCTCGCTGTTTGTATTTTTGTATTTTGTGAAATTCATGAATGTGGGCGATTGGGGGGGAGGCACATCACGGTCATCCTTCCAAATGAGGATGACATCGAGGTACCTCCCCCACCAAATCATATAGTCCAGGAAAGGATTGTCTTCACACTGGATGTAATGTTGTTCCCATGCCATCATATAGATATTTGCTAATGACTGTGAGAAACTAGCACCCATAGGGCATCCGCAAAGCTGAAGATAATACTCTGAGTCAAACTGAAAATAATTGCTTTTCAGGAGGTGTGTTAAACACATGATCATAAACATTTTTGTATCCTCAGTATAGATGTCAGACTCGGACAGAATATGTGTAAGCACACTGATGGCTCTATCATGAGGGATGCATGAGTACAGAGAGACCACATCACAGGTGATCCACCTGTACCCACGCCTCCACTCCAAATGACAGATCTCACTCAACAATTCCTTTGTATCTTTAATAGATCCAATGGATCTGTGCAGTAAAGGCTGCAGCATGGAATCTAACCAGCTGGAAAGGTTCACATTTAACCCTCCAATGCCTGCCACAGTGGGTCTCATTGGTGGAGGAAACGTTTGTTTGTGAACCTTAGGGAAGGCATGAAACAATGGACATTGTGGGGTCTCAACATATAAATGATCCTTCATTTTTTCTGTGAGAACTCCCAGACTAACGCCCTCACTTAGCAACCTAAGGAGATCCCTCTGGATTTGTGAAGTGGGGTCTGCTGACAAGTGACGGTAAGTGGTCTGATCAGACAATAGTGAAAGAATCTCTATGTAATATAGGTCTTTATCTAGCACAACCACAGCGCCCCCCTTGTCAGCAGAACGTACAATAATGTGAGGATTATTTTTCAATGATTTAATGGACTCAATTTCGATATCTGTAAGATTATTGCGTGTATTTGGTTTGGAATAAAGGATGATTTTTATCTCTTTTTCCAAGATGTGCTGGAAATTATCCATAACCGGCACTCTGGAGTTAATGGGGTAAAAAAATGGATTAGGCACATTACCATTTTCCCTAGTGACAGGCATAGTAATGTTTGATTCATTAGTCAAATTTTGTAAATTTCTAGTGGCAATTTGGTCACATAATAGTGAAGATAACGGAATACTATTGTATTTAACATGACTTCTGATAGAACAATTGCTCATAGTAGCGCGTGAATCACTATGAAAAAAGTGTCTTTTAACCGTCAGTACTCTTACAAATTTATTGATGTCACACAGAGTATCTATGTAATTACCTCTGCGGGACGGTGCAAAATTTAACCCCTTGCTCAACACATTGTTTTTGGCATCAGAAATACAACAGGCAGACAAATTCATCACAGAAAACTTGTTACCGTGACCCGATTTTAGTGTCGATTCCTCAGACTGTAGCGATGGCCTCTTTTGCCGCATCCTGCCCCCCCTCCTCTTCCTCCGTTTTTTGTCGGATAGCGTTGTTCAGAGCGATGACCGGAGTCACCAGGAGGCAGGATATGTGACGTGTTTGGTGTAGAGAACACGGATCCTGGCTCACTCCCAGTTGGTGTAGAAAAGCTGACACGATTGTCCTTTCTAGGGGTACTTCTATTCCTGAGAACAGACCTCGGCTTTTTGGGGGTGAAACGCTTCCACATATATACGGCATTATCATCATAGTCTTTACAATCTCTAGTAAATTTTTTCCTCTTGATTTCCGTAATGGACAATTCCACATCCTTAATTTTCTGTTGCAATTGAACATGTAGAGAATCATAATCAGGATGTTTATTAAAATTATTGAGAGATGTTTCCATTTCCTTGATGGAATCTTCTAGACTGTTCAATTTATCCCCTTCTTCCTCCATAATCAATTTCATTAATTTAATGGAGGCTTCTGAAAAAAAATCGCTTGCCATTTGGTGGTGAAGGAGTCGCTATAGAAATGACTGGTAATGATGAATCGAATCCACCTATGTATAATCAAGTCTCTGTATGAATGCACCTGCTCTGTGATAGTCTCATCAAGTGCAGAGAGCATCATAAAGACCAAGGAACACACCTGGCAGGTCTGAGATACTGTTGTAGCAAAGTTCAAAGCCGGATTTGGACACAAACATTTCCCAAGTTTTAAACATCTCAAGGAGCACTGTGCAAGCTATTATATTGAAATGGAAGGAGTATCAGACCACTGCAAATCTAGAAAGACCCGGCCATCCCTCTAAACTTTCATCTTGAAGGAAAAGATCAGAGATGCAGCCAAAAGGCCCATGATAACTCTAGATGAACTGCAGAGATCTACAGCTGAGGTGGGAGAGTCTGTCCATAAGACAACAATCAGTCAGACATTGCACAAATCTGGCCTTTACGGAAGAGTGGCAAGAAGAAAGCCATTTCTCAAAGATATCCATAATGAGTCTTGTTTGAAGTTTGCCACAAGCCACCTAGGAGACACACAAAACATGTGAAATAAGGTGATCTGGTCAGATGAAGCCAAAATCGAACTTTTTGGCCACAATGCAAACCAATATGTTTGGCGTAAAAGCAATCATCACCATCAAAACACCATCCCCCACTGTCAAACATGGTGGTGGCAGCATCATGGTTTGGGCCTGCTTTTCTTCAGCAGGGACAGGGAAGATGGTTAAAATTGATGGGAAGATGGACGGAGCCAAATACAGGACCATTCTGGAAGAAAACCCGTTGGGAGTCTCCAAAAGATCGGAGGACTGAGATTTATCTTCCAACAAGACAATGATCGCAAACAAAGCAAAAATCGACAATGGAATGGTTCAAAAATAAACATATCCAGGTGTTAGAATGGCCAAGTCAAAGTCCAGACCTGAATCCAATCGAGAATCTGTGGAAAGAGCTCAAAACTGCTGTTCACAAACACTCTCCAGCCAACCTCACTGAGCTCGAGCTGTTTTGCAAGGAAGAATGGGCAAAAATTTCAGTCTCGATGTGCAAAAGTGAGAGACATACCCCAAGCAACTTGCAGCTGTAATCGCAGCAAAAGGTGGCGCTACAAAGTATTAACTCAAGGTGGCCGAATAATATTGCATGCCCCACTTTTCAGTTTGTTAAAAAGTTTAAAATATCCACAAATTTGTTCCACTTCACGATTGTGTCCCACTTGTTGATTCTTCACAAAAAAATTAGAATTTATATTTTTATGTTTGAACCCTGAAATGTTTGAACCCTGAAAAGTTCAAGGGGGCCAAATACTTTCAAGAGGCACTGTATATCAGGGACAGGATTGTATGTGTGAGCATGGGGTCGGCAACCACGCCCCCTCCAGATACAGAAATGGAAGGGGGCTGGAATGTGGGATGACCCTGCAGCTCTCAGCATCCACGCCCCCGACACACCACCTCTTTGCAGCAACAGCATGAGACCGTCAGGCTGAAGATTCTAGGTCCCCTGTGGTGGGGGTCAGAGCTGAGGAGCAGGTATGATTTTAATCGATTTATAAGAGATCTATAGATCCTAATGCTGAAGTGTACAGCTCTGCTTAATCATGTAGCAGGGCAGGAACTGTACTAAAATGTTTTCTCTCACTGGAATTCCCTTCAAGTGAGACGCTGTCAGGAAAGGACAGGAAAGGTACCGTTACACGCTTCAATGTTGAAACGATATCACTAACGATCTCCGGGGTGCGCGGTCATTAGGACATCGTTTGTGAGATGTCACACGCCTAGATATCGTGCATGAAGCACCAACGATCCAGTGAGCAGGTATCGGTCACACAACCCAGCGAATGATACTTGTTCACTAATGTGAATGAGCGAAGTCGTGAACGACTTAGTTTTCGTGGTGTCACACAGAACGATGCAGCAGGTCGGCTGATCGTGGATCGTCTGATTTGAGAACATGCTCTCAAATCTGCGATCCACGATCCAACGATTTATCGTAGTCGTATCTGTGTTAAACGCAATGATGTCCTAACTGTCATTTCAACGACTCCAAACCTGTGACGTTTGAGTGATATCGTTCACGATATCTTACCGTGTAACTGGGCTTTAAAGGGATCCTGTCACCTCCTAGAAGCCACCTAACCTATCAATACATGTCCTTGCACCTTCCTATTAGCATTATAACCATCTGTGCTAAATGCTTTCTTTCAAAGTTGAAATAAGGAGATTTGTGTGTACTCACCGTAAAATCCTTTAGAATACTAATGGGAATATCCCAAAGAGGATCACAAGGTGGTTCTTGTAGGGCCGTGAGCCAAAGTTCAGGTGCCACGGGCATAGCCCTGTTGTATGGAGACCTACAATGGCCGACCTTCTGAAGGAATGATGTCCTAGAAGTCTGGTGGCAAGACGTTTTTGGCAGAAGACGAAACGGGTTGAAACCTGCTGTGTGAGAGACCTTCCAGACAGACCTGGGTTTAGGTGTGAGTGGAAGAAACGGAGAGTTCTTGGTATAGCATAGGGCCAATCGATATTGTTGATAAGGCTGGCTTCCCCGCTGTGACTTTGACTTCTACCATATTCTGGGGAACACCCCCTGGACTAAGTTCCAGGCTCAATGGCTCCGCCATTAATTTCAGACTTGAGGCATTCTAAGGGAGACCGGGCCTTGAGAGAACAGATCTGGCTAGCACGTTAGGCGTCTTGGTACTGCTGCTAGTTGGACGAAATCTGTGTACCAAGCGCCTCTGGGCTAGTCTGAGGCCACAAGGATAATCCTGCGATGTCCTTGCTTGACCTTCCGCACTATCCTGGTAGTGGGGGAAGAATATAGGGAAAACGGATACGGGTCCAGTCCTGGACTAGCGTGTATGTCCTAATGACTGTGGATCATGGGATCTGGCGAGGACGATTGGCACCTTGGCCTTGAGACGTGCCGCTGTCAGTCCTACATCTATGGTTTCTTGGCGCTGGCAGATGTGACCGCGAACATCTGGATGACGGGACTATTTCCCTGAGTCCATCACTTGGCGATTTAGGAAATCTGCTTCCCAGCTGTCTCTACCTGGTATAAGAACAGCTGACTACCATGGCCAAGGCTTTCACCCAGTTATGGCTGTGGCGAGTGGCTGTCATCGCTTGGAGCCTGCGGGTTCCATCCTGGTGGCTGACCTATGCCACTGCTGTGGCATTGTCTGCCTGTATCCTGACATGTGCGACTGGCTGAAGGTGACGGAATGACTTCAGTACTAGAAACATCGCTTGAATCTTCGTAGCTTGAGGGACATCTTCGGGTGTGGGTGCGACTAGTACCATGTGCCTTATGACAGAGTTACATCGCACCACATACTGTCCGACTTGCGCCTGTGGTTATAACCTTGCAACGTGGTGGAAAGAATGACTTTTCGGAGAACAAGAGTGGCCGGAGCCACTAGTGGAGAGACTACCGGGTGGATAATGGTAAATAAAAACTGCCTGTCAAGTGACCGGGTGTTCTCGCACCATGCCTGATCAGGGATAATTACCAAGGCCGGAGGTGCAGTTGAGCCAATGTAACTGCCTCCCCTGCTGCCCCCATCCGGACTAGGACTCTTATGGCAGCTGTGAAGGCTTGAGGAGACTGATGAAGGAAACTGCGGATTCCTAGAAGAATCCATGCCATGACTGGGAAACTTTGAGTAGAGCTGTGGCTGTGTCGGAATTGTGGCAAACGTGTGGAAGCGGATCTGCCAACCAAGTCTACTTAACGTGCATTGTGACAGTGACACAGTGTTCGCAGTCCCTGAAAGTCATGCACTGCTGCATAACTCGCCCAGATATGGGATGGATGACTGCTTTCCTGGAATGCAGTATAGACATTGCAACCTTCAGGCTGGGAAAAACTCTGAATTTATGTGCTTCAGGTCTCATGGTCTTGTCTTTTTGACTCCGGAGTCGAGAAGAGGCTGACTGCGTAGAAGAAGGTTAACACCACGGCTATACTGGGGACCGGAGGGCCCATCCATTGGGTCCATGCAGTCGGGAGACTGCCAAGTCCTACTTAGGAGTGGGCTGTGCAGAGTAATTGCACGTGTTATCTAACCCCATGTACCCAATATAGGTGCAGTGAGGAGCTTGGCAGCTGTGGTCGCGTTCCACGTCCTGTGACTAGAGTTCTGATTTTATAGTCTGGCGAGGGAGGCCAGGCAGGCCATGTGACGTCACCCCTCAACTCGAGTCCCCACTAGTGGGGAGTCGAGAACGGGATATGGCCTATAGCAATGTTAGTTACGACCCAGCGCCCCAACCGTGGGGCGCAGAGGCGTGACTATGCTAAGGGTTGTAGATTCCAGAGACCCTTTGTTGAATTACCTGTGCCGCTGTGGATCACTGTTTCAGCCTGCGTCTTGTGGGACTTGGCTGTCATCACCGCCAGCCAGAACTTCCACTGTGGGGTCTGGAGAGGATTGGCGAACAGTCCTGGGATGCCTTACGTTTGTCCGGCAATTATAGGTTACATCAATTTTAACTGGGCTCTCCAACAGTGGGGAGCCGAGGAAGGACCATGTCCGCTACCCTCGTAGTGAATCCACCACAACCTGTGTTAGGCAAGTGTACCAACAGGTACCTGTATCTGGTACGGCAGTAGGAAAAAAAAAAACAATACGCACCGTGACTCCTGCGCTGGACCGAGAGACTTTGCCTGTACCGCTCCGGGATTTAAGGAATTGATTAGTACTGTAGGAGAAGTTGCACTGCTCCTCGTAGTATTATATTACTCCTTGCATAATATGCAGAAGGAGGAGGGCCCCCTGAAGCAGGAATATATCCCTGCTGGTTGCCCTGCCGTTGCCGTTTGGAGAGTGCCGCACAGTGAAGTGGTGTGCCTTGTACCCTCCAAAGTCCCTGTGCGCGAGCCCCACAGCGAGTGCTGTGCTCCTTGTACTCCCACACAGCGGACGCTGTGATACTTCCTATCAAAAAGCTAGTATTGGCTTTGGATACACCGGAGCATGATGTGGTGCACTGCCAACCAGCCTTATCTATAGGACCTGGCAGGCTCTAATGTATGTCCCTCTTCCCTTTGGTGCTGTCGAGATGAGAAGGAGAGGACAGGCACAGTAAGGATCACAACTATAATGCGCCGACTGCACCAGACTGTGCATTGCACACCACAGCAGGGGAGAGGAACTGTTGGGCTGGCAGTGCTTGCAAGGCGCCTAGTGGTCATTGTCTCACTGCTGGCTGACCATTGCCTATATGCGCCCACGGCAGGAACTCTTGGGCACGTGTCTGTCCGCACCCTGTACAGCTGTCCTCCCTGTGTGGGATCATGTCTGCCTGCACACAGGGCCGCTCTCACATGTGAAGGGAAAACCTCTGTATTCCCACTGTACCGTGCCTGTCCACACCCAGCTTAGCCTGTACATGTGGCTCCTGTGTGCGGGTCCCAGGCACAGCAGCAGCGGCGGCAGGAGCCGTCCTGGGCTCTTTTAATGGCCGCCACTACCAGGAGGGGAGGTGAAGGGCTGTACTGCCCCCTTCTATGATGCTGACCGAGCCATTATCATCACCCGGGGGCGCAGCGTGCAGGGAAATAGAAACTCCATGCCCTGCACGCTCTGTCGGGAAAAAAGGCGGCGGCTTCACACTAGGCCAAAGCCGCGGCCTCAAGTAAAAATAGAGGCCGCAAATGACGGCAGGCTGGCGCGGAGGTCCGGTCCGGAACGGATCTGGACCTGGCCGAACCCCAGGGGCTATAGCCATATGAGCGCTCTCCCAGCGCAGCCCCCATCAGAAGAACCCAGAGTACTGGGTCTCCTGGAACGCAGGGATAGTGTAGCAGCCCACATCAGGAGAACCCAGGGGAACTCGGGCTCCTGGATTCCAGGACACGTGCTGGCCCTGCAAGGAGCCCAGAAAACTGGTGCTCCTGCTCGCAGTCTGGGTCCCCTGCCTTCTTAGGGGAGAGCAGCGCCGGCTGATCTCCTGGTGTGAATGCCTAGATGCTGCCCAGGAGAGCAAGTTCTTCTGGGCAGGCCGTGAAGGCCGCGGCAAGACTGGCTGCTGCTGGGGTGTCCATTAGAGGCACTCAGCTAGGCTAAGGCCTCAGGCATGTGATGCAACATAAACAGTGTAGCTGCCCTTCTAGCCGTGTCCCTCGACGTTTTTAGGAGCCCTTAGCCACGCTGGGGCTCCTGGTGCTGCAGGCTTGCATAGTGCTGCGGCCTGTATCCATCCGAAGCACTCAGCAGAGCTGATGTGTGTGGACTGCGACCGTGCAGCATGCTTGTGCCTTACCTGCGGTGCCTCCACCTAAAAGCCCTGAAGGGGCGATTAGGGAGGGATGCTGCCGTCCGTCGACCGAGGGCTGCTGTGTAACCTCAACTTCAACCCAGAGTCCTCAACAGTGGGGAACTGGGGAAGGAGGATCATCGTCTCGACTTCAACCAGGCACCCCCAACAGTGGGGGGGAGGGGGAAGAAGGTGCGGCATGTGAGGGGACCATGTCGACCTCAACCAGGCGCTGCAACAGTGGAAGGCCGAGGAGGGACCATGGCGGGAGTCTCGATTGAGACCCACTTTTCTTCTTGAGAGAAAAAAAAATAAAAGAAAAAAAAAATGCAAAAAAATTTGAAGAGAAGAAAATTTAGGTGTGCCTCCTACGACACGAAGCAAAAACTGGTGAGGCAACGCCTGCTCCAAAGGTGTATACTGCAGAAGAGGAGCGACTCAACTCTTTTGCAGATTCTGCCTTGTGTCACCTCCTAGTGGACAGCAGCATAACACAAATGTTCCTGTGTCCCCCAATGAGGCAAAGGAGAAAAACACTTTGATACTTACTCATTAGGATGATAATGAAGTAGGGGCTATATGCAATTGCCTTTTGGACATGTTGTTTTGCAGGCTCCAGGATCCAGCCCTCTCTGTGTTGCTTCTGCTGTGATGTGAAGCTAACGGCAGGACTAATGATTTGCATTCTGTGAGTGACAGAGAGGGGGAAGGCAAAGCTTGCACAAGCAAAGCAGCACAGAGAGAGAGGGTGGATCCTGGAGCCTGCAAAACAAACACGACCTAAGGGCTAAAGAATATAGCCCCTCCTAATTATAATGCCTAAATGAGGGAGTATGAAATAGTTTTTTATCTACTTTGACAGGATGCTTTTAGGACACAAAAGGAGTGTGAGAATAGTGCTGCAGGGACAGGTTTTTGTAGCTTAGGTGGCTTTTTGGAGGTGACAGGATCCCTTTAAGGTATTTGAGGCCAGACAGCAAACTGGTGGGTCAACCACATGTGACTCAGCCCACTCCTGGACTAATTGGGGCGGGAACGGGTAGAGGTAATCTAGTCGTTACTGACCTAGAAAGAGGCGCTTGGCTTGCTGGCAGTGTTGGGATTGAACGATGCGAATGTTGGGGTGATTAGTGAACACTCTGGGAGGAGGTTTGGCCTTTTTGAAGGACACCATCGCTGCTGAGGAGGCGGCGGCGGCAGAATCAGAGTCCAGATCAATGGAGACCATAGAAGACCCTGAGGACGAACTAGAATGAATCTGTTTTGTCGTTTTAAGCGCGGTTTTGTAAGTGGTCCTACCTGAGTGACTTGAGGCTTATCATGGGCTTTATGGACCTGTGAAGTGACTGGAGGGACCTGAGCGGACGGCAGATGCTGCAAGACTGAAACCAGGGTCTGACACACTCTGGTCAGTTCGGCCACGAAGTTGGAGAGGTCCCCACATCGGGGATGAGGTGGCTCTCTGCGCTGTGGTAGGGGATTCCTGAAGGGATCTCCTTTTATTTCTGCCATCACATCTAAGGCACAGAGGTGGTTTACGAGGGAGTACGGGCTCTCTTGGCCAGGTACCACCCGTTGTGTTTATCCTGGTTTGGAAGGATACAAGTAATTAAGATGGACATCTTACCCAGTCTATTATATATCTTCCAAGCGGTTCTAATCTGGCCTAAGAGATCCTTTAAGAATTTAAACTCTCTTGTATCGGAATTTATTTGGAGGAAAACCAAACCGAGGACCAGCTTCAAAAATCTTATCTGCCATCACATCTAAGGCACAGAGGCCTAGCTTGTAGGAAGCTTTTTACTATAGGCAGTGCAGGTGTAGTGTAGGACAAGAGGAGGGGTTGGGGGTCATGGTCCCTTAGATTTGGCCATGCTTGTACATGCCCTGAGTCAGGACAGAGCCTACCCATTCCCGTGGGTCCTCCTGTGTCAGCTTAAGCCTGCTGTCTCTGATCCTAGAGCGCTGTGCGGAGCTGCCAGTTGCAGGGAAGACGGCATTGGTTGAAAGAGGTGGAGCTACAGCCAGGAAAGCGTGCCAGAAAACCCTAAACCTGATTATTGGCTCAGTGCCGCTCAGCCAATGTGGGGCAATCCCGGGATTGTGACTTCCGGGTGGGTGGGACCAGGTTGGGCAGGACCAGGCTGTGGCTTCCAGGCCAGGCTAACTTTCAGATGGGCGGGTGTCGGAGGGTGAATTTGGCGCTCTAGCAATAAGCCGACTCGGGAGTCGGTGTTCCCGGGGGCTGTATTTACCTTTATCCCGGTGAGCACGGCCTGAATCCTGTCTGTGAAAAACATCCGCCTCAGCCCACTCCAGCAGTGACCTCCTGGATAATGAGGCCATGTGGTCTCCTTGCTTTTGACAATCCTGGTGGGTAGTAGCCGACAGGTAGGAGCAGGTAGGAACCACCCAGTTGCCCCTGAGTGCCTGGCCTGGAATCCTGATATTAAAAAAAAACAAAAAACTTCCCTATTGTCAACCGTGGAGGGGATGGGTCACCCTTTTCTGCAGGAGTCTGATGTGTTGTAGTAGCCGGTTGACCGGGGACAGCAGGGGAGAGTCCACCCTGTCACCCCTGGAGTAGCATGCAAGTCCCATGGCTGGAGCTATGCCTGGTCCATGGCTGATGTCCAGGAGAGGTGCGAAGCAAAAGGTGAGGATGAGTTGTCACACCCTGAGACGACTGCTGTGGAAGGTAGAGGAGAGCAGAGGTGGTAGGGCACCCTTCGCCTGGGCAGGTCATCAGAGAGGAGAGCAGGGGAGAATACCCCGGTATCTATTGGAGGGAAATCAGAAGCATGAAAGGCCCAGTCACACTATGCATAAGCTGTCGAGGAGCAAAAGGTGTAGGGGACTTTGTCCCCCTCATGTAACCGGAGGAAGAACAGAAGTGTAGGAAACTGTCGCCCTTATGCAAATACAAGGTGACGAGATGTACCAGGGGAGATAGAATATAAAGCATCCCCAAAAAATGGAGAGGATCAGAAAAAAGAAGGACGAACCAACAACCTGGTCTGCCTCTTGAGACAGTAAGCAAATAACTAGCTTGGATTCCTGCTGGGCTCAGGGTGCACACTGCTGAGGAGGAGCTAAAAATGTTTTGATTTGCCTCTTAGTGACAGTAGCATACACCCCATGGTCCTGCGTCCCCCAATGAAGTGATAGAAAAATAAAATTACATTAATAGTTGTAATGTGAAAAAAAATGTGGAAAACTTCACAGTTATGAATACTTTAAGACACTGTATATAGTCGTCAATAGTATCACCCCTTGGATCAACCCGCCTCACCTGTAATTTGAAAGGGTTGTTGGCCCATTCTCTGTTGGACACCACATAAAATCTCCTCAATTTCATTCTGGACTTTGCAGATAACTTCATCCATAAGTCCTACATCAGAGATGCCTTTCCAGAACAGCAAAGTCTCTTCTGAAAGGAGAGGATTTAGAAATTTTTTTTTTATAACAAATTTTGCATTGCAATTACATATTACACAAATCAGATGCCGGGCACTACTGGGATTTTTGTATTGGGAGTTCCCATATGTTGGTTGTCTAGGTAAGGCGGCTGTGCACCTGGGTGTGCTCACTCGAGTGTATACTTAATCAAACAGTCCAGAAAAAAGGGACTCCATGCACCCCCTCCACATCCCCCCCTCCCTTGCATTGTATGGAATCCTGAAGGGAACCTTGAAAAAGGAATAAACTCCTGAGAAGCACCATATGGGTGAGTGTCCCTTTTTTCTGGACTGTTTGATTATATATTGCATTTCATATTAAGCAACGGGACAAATGATAAGCTGCATTATTCAAGCATACATACATCAGCAATCTTCACAGATACTCTCTTTATATAGTCTATGTGTTGTTCACATGCTTTTGGTTTTTTGAATATTGTGTATGCAAAAAAAAAAAAAAAAAAAAATGGGGCTGGGTTTTTTAATTTATTTTTTTGCATACAAGAAAAAACAAACTGAATTTTTTTTTTTCTTAGATGTGAAAAAACAAACACCTAATGTTTGAATGAGGCCATAGTCTAAGATTTTTATGAGCCTTAGGAAAGCCCCCCTTCACCTCTGAGCCTGTTTTGACCCGGCCATTTTTTACAATTCAGGCCAGTGTCTCTTTAGAAGATGGAACATCTGGAAAGATCCCAGTGATTATGAGACTTTTTTCATGACATAATGGACGCCATCTTAGTGGTAAATTTGAGTATTTTTGCACGTTTTGTGTGAAAATATCAGGAATTTGGCAAACAAAATTGAAAGTTTTGCAAATTTTCAAACCTTTAATTTTTATGCCCCTAACCCACAGAGTTATGTCAGACAAAATAGTTAATAAATAACATTTCCCACAGGTCTACTTGTCATAAGCACCATTTTTTTTAAACATTTTTTTTTTCTTAGGAAGTTAGAAGGGTTAAACTTATCAGCACATTGTAGAAAAGGCGATGGTATGGTATGTTTGCTGTCAGTTGACGCAGAAAAGGCCTTTGACCGAGTCCACTGGACTTTTATAAGAGAAGCCCTGGAACATACTGGTCTGGGTCCAAAGTACCTAAACAAGATCATGGCGCTTTATTCCGATCCTTCCACTAGGGTCCGTGTCAATGGGGTACTCTCCGACCCATTTAAAATCCGTAACGGGACTCGGCAGGGTTGTCCTCTGTCGCCTCTAATCTATGTGCTAGTCATTGAACACCTGGCTAATGCTATACGGAAAAACGATAGTATTCTGGGATTTGTGATGGGTGGGGAGCCACATAGGGTAGCCATGTTGGCAGATGATATCCTTCTTTATGTGACTAGCCCACGGATTTCCTTCCCGGCTATATTGTTGGAGTTCGAGCCGTTTGGGGTGCTAAGTAACTTTAAAGTTAACTATACCAAGACCGAAGTGTTGAACATAAGTATTCCTGGTGCTGTGGTATCCTCCTTGAAAGATAATTTCCCCTTCAGATGGAGTAATGACCAGATTACTTATTTAGGGGTGAATCTCCCTTCCGACTTAGAGACTATTTGAGTTGAACCACAAGGTGGTTTACGAGGGAGTACGGGCTCTCTTGGCCAGGTACCGCCCGTTGTGTTTATCCTGGTTTGGAAGGATACAAGTAATTAAGATGGACATCTTACCCAGTCTATTATATATCTTCCAAGCGGTTCCAATCTGGCCTAAGAGATCCTTTTTTAAGAATTTAAACTCTCTTGTATCGGAATTTATTTGGAGGAAAACCAAACCGAGGATCAGCTTCAAAAATCTTATCTGCCTCCCGCACGAGGGGGGGGGGGGGGAAGCGGGCCTCCCAGACTTTAGTAAATACTGTCGAGCTGCCCTATTGGTCAGATTATTGGACTGGTGTTATAACGGTAACACTAAAAAATGGATCCAGGTGGAGCAGGAGGGAGTGAACTTCCCATTGCGGTATTTACCCTGGATTTCACAGCGGGCGGTTCGGGGCCTGGAGGGTCTCTCCATTCTTACAAAAGAGTGCTTGGGGGCCTGGTGGACTTCACGTGGTCTATCCAATGCACGTCGAGACTCCAGTCCCTTGACTCCACTGTTTCATAATCCGTCATTTCCCCCAGGGGTTTACAACCAATCCCTACTTATCTGGACAGCTGAGATGGACACCCGACTTTACCAAATAATTAGTAATGGTAGGGCCCCCTCATTTTCAGAACTTCATGGCCAGTCGTGTAACGTGAAGTTAAAATGGTGGGAGTTTCTGCAACTCCAGTCATTTTTGGCCTCCTTGAGCCCGTCGGGATTACATAGATCCTCCCTCTCTCCCTATGGAGAAACTCTTCGTAGGTGAACATGCTCCCCCGGGTAAAATTTCCGCTCTGTACAAAACTCTGGTAGAAGAAGACACGTGTACCAAATTTCACTTTCAGTCTATGTGGGAATGTGAATTGGGTAGAGAAGAGTGGGGGAGGTGCTTCCTACTGTCCCACAAACTGTCCAGCAATGGGGAATCTCGAGAAAAATGTTACAAATTGATTGTGAGATGGTATCATACGCCAGACAAACTGCATAAAATTTATCCAGCGGTTTCTGACCAGTGTTGGAGGTGTGGGTCTGATATAGGCACTTTACTGCACATTTGGTGGGATTGTCCCCCGATCAGAGAGTTCTGGGACAAGGTAGTGAGGAATTATGGCTTAGTCACCGGCAAACGGTTGACGAGTGGCCCCGAAATGGCTCTGCTCTCCTTGATCCCTGGGTCTCTTAAAAATCTCAAAAAAAGATATCCTGCGCTTTTGCTTCGCCGCAGCCAGGAACGTTATTCCGTGCCATTGGAAGGAGTCGACCCAGCCCTCTATTCTAGAATGGTTCACTGAGATGGAACGCCTTTGTCGAATGGAAGAACTCTCAGCTGAGTATGCGGGTACTCAAAACTCATTTACCGCAACATGGACGGATTGGATCCTATTTAGGGACTTTCCCAATTTCAGGGACTTGTTTTCTCAGGCACCTGTCTTCCGGGATGAAGGATACAGTTGGAAGTGTTGTTTATTGGTTTGATGGGTAATGCCCGCGATTCTTGACATCAGAGGGAGCCCATCGGTTACCTCTTCTGAAGCCTGGGGATTTTCTCCTTAGTGGTGGGCCGGCGCCCGCATTGCCTCTTGGACCCCCCCCCCCGGGTGTTTTCACTTCCCCCTTCCTCCTCTGTTTCTCGTCTCTTTTCTCTCTCTGACTTTCTCCTTTCTTATGCTTCTTCTTACTCTCACAACTCTTTCGGTTTTCTCCTCTTAAACCGGGTGGTCTATGAAAGGGAATAAGGAGGGTGCCCTGTGTCTTTACACAGGCTCCTTTTGCTTTTGTACTGTAAACATTGTTATGGAATGATATTCAATTTTTCTCTCTTTCTTTTTTGTTTGGGTACCAGATTGTAGAGGTACTCTGTGAATTACATATTGGTCTTGTCCTCGATGGAGACCTTTGATTGGTATATATGTGTAATCTTTTGTAGAATGAATAATTAGACCATCATTTGTTTGAGTTTACCGTTCCAGAACGGTTGTACTGTTTGTTTCTTTATGTCTTGTTTATGAAAATGTAATAAACACAGTCTCCCCCTCGGCTTATACACGAGTCAATACGGGTGGGGGCTGTGTCCGGGGCTGTGGAGGCTGCAGAGGCGGGGGGGGGGGGGGGGGGGGGGGCTGCTGTATGAGCAGCCCCGTCACGTGGGGCCGCTCATTAAATATGCACTGCTTCCCCCTGTCAATCAGCGGCAGGGGGAAGCAGTGCATATAGCCCCCAAATGCTGGCACTCACCCCCCCTTGTAAGGGCCCCCCCCCCCCCGATGGTTATATTACCATTCCGGACTTCTGATCCGCGCCGCTCCTCGCTGCTCCGTCCGTCCGTCTGCTACATCCGGGATCTCCGGCCGTCGCAGGCATATGACGTCATCGCGCGATGGCCAGGGATCCCGGATGTAGAAGACGGACGGACGGAACAGCGAGGAGCGCCGAGGAGCGGCGCGGATCAGAAGTCCGGAATGGTAAGAGAAGCGGGGGGGGCCCTTGCAAGGGGGGGCGAGTGCCAGCATTTGGGGGCTGCTGGGGACCCCCAGGGGGCTGCTGGGGACCCCCAGGGCGCTGTATATGTACCCTGAGGGCCTGCTGTATACTACCACTTGGGCTGCTGTATACTACCACTGGGGCTGCTGTATACTACCACTGGGGAGGCCTGTATACCACACTGCTGGGGGCTGTATACCTGTGCTGGGGTCCACCCTCGGCTTATACACGAGTCAATAGGTTTTTCCAGATTTTTGGGGCAAAAGTAGGGGGGTCGGCTTATACACGAGTATATACGGGGTATTATATATGTTATATATATATATTATATATATTATAATATATATATATATATATATATAGCACGTCGAGCTTTGTTTTCACCTGATCTCAGCCGTCTTTGGTCATCTAATTATTGATTAATATATGTATTATTCTAACTGGGTGAAGTGATCATATTGACTCCACAGATAGGTCACAAAATGTTATACTATTTAGCTGTGGAAAAAACCACTAAAATGCAGTTTCCATCCCCAGATTTCTAATTTTGACAAGGGGGAATAGGTAAAATAGGCCCCATAATTCTTTCACAATGCCTCCTGAACATGGTAGAACCCAACATGTGACTGTACAGTATTGTTTGGCCACACTGCAGGGCTCAGGAGGGAAGGAGGACCCTTTGATTTTTGGAGCATAGATTTTACTTAAATGGCTTGCGGACTCCATTTGCAGAGCCCTAAGTGCCAAAACAGCACAAACACCCTTAAGGGGAACCTGTCAGTTCCCTTATGCCCTCTAACCTAGCAGCAGTGACTGCCTACGCAGCCCTGTCTAATACGATTTGCTAAAAGTTAATGTTTATAAAAAGCATTAATAACCTGTGCATTCCCTATGCCATTTAGGCCTTTGACTAGTCAAAGGGTTGATGTTTCCCCAGACTATTTGGTCTCTTTCAAGTTATCACAGTCCTGTGGGAGTGATCACATGATTTCCAAAAGCTGGCTTTATTGCAGCTCCTGAAAACATTGTGCATGCGTGCTGTTTGTGTTTGTCAGCGTTCGTGCACCTCCGAAGCTTGGTGGACGCATCTTGGCTTCAGAGAGGCACACTGCATGTGATGGGATGTGCAGAAGCTATTCTTCGATCATACGCAATGATGCAAGCTCTTAGAAACCATGTAGTCATGCCCACAGTGTGTGATAACGGGGTCATTCCATAATATGAATATTTTATTTAAAAAAAATTTTATATGAAGTACAACTTTAGCTATTTACAAATTAAAAGTTTTGACTTTTCTTCTTCATTTAATTTTTTTTACAGATTTTTAAAGTTTTAAAAAAAGGGCAAATTTTGGCCTGGTAAGGCTTTATATTTTCTATCATATCTTGGGCTAGAAAGAATATAGAGAAACAAAACAAACCCCATTCTACTCAGAACTGTACAGCCTTTCACCAGATATGTAACAAGAGCATCTTTGTTAATATTTTACCCATGCAAACATGTAACTTCCAACACAGAGGATTTTATAAATCCTGATTTAACAATAGAGTATTTGAATAAATCATTTTCTAACATCGAAGAATCGCCCATTACAAGAAAAAAAATCCATAATCCAGTTTATTGACAAAAAAATTAGAAAAATATACAAAAAAAAAATGACCCTTGGGTGAGTAAAACAGTAGAAGGAACAGTAGAAGGTGAAGGAAAAATGACACTGATTCAGAGATCATTCTGCAGCTGAAAGATAAATTTAAAGCCACCCATAGCAGAAGTGAACAGTTCATGATACTGACTACACTACCGAAGTTTTGTAAAGGCAAAAGAATAGAAAAATGAATTTAATGTTAGCAATAGAATGGCTAGAAAAGCCAAATCTCTAGTTGACCAAAAAGGTTTGAGGTCTTCTCCTGATCCTAAACCAGGCAAAACATTGGATGAAGCTATAGTGGGTAAAGTGAAAGATTTTTACAATAGTGATGAAGTGATCTGAATTATGCCTGGCTAGAAAGATTGTGTGTTTGTGAAAGTGAATGGCAAGAAAACTCATGTTCAGAAGAGGCTGGTTCTTACCAATCTCAAAGAAACCTATGAAATTTTTAAAGAAAAAAATTCCACTTCTGCCAAAATAGGATTTTCAAAATTTGCTGAACTGCGACCAAAGAATTGTGTCCTGGCTGGTATTAGTGGTACACACTCAGTATGCGGATGTACAACACACCAGAACACTAAGCTCATGGTTGAAGGGGGTAAGCTGAAAGATATTCAGATTGGCGTGTCCAACCTTGCCGATTACAAAGTACGTCTGTCTCAAATATTGTGTCCAGAGAAAAAAAAAAAAAGGGAGTTGGAGTTGTTACCCCAATATTTGCAAAAAATGTCCTTCAGTATTGGCTCTCAAAGAAAAAATATTAAGTTATTTTGAAGAGGCTATGGTAGATAATCCAACTTATAAACAGTGGATATCTGTTGACAGATGTACTTTTGACACGGTTTTTAAAAGTGCAGAAGATTTTACAGAATGTTTTGGTGAACAGCTGATGGTCCTGAAGAAACACTCATTTATAGAGCGCCAACAGTCTGACTACTACAATCACCTCAAGGAAAGCATCAAACAGAATGAGGCAGTAATAAGCTGTGACTTTTCAGAGAACTATTCCTTTGTTGTTCAGGATGAAGCACAGTCATTTCAGTGCAACAATGAACAAGCAACTGTGCACCCTTTTGCGATCTATTACAATGAGAATGAAGAAATAAAGTACTAAAGTGCAGTTATGATATCTGAGTGCTTACTTTATGATTCAATAGCTGTTCATTTGTTCCAAAAAAAATTGATTTCAGTGATAAAAACTGACATCCTTCCAAGTTTGAGCAAGGTCTACTACTTCTCAGATGGCTCTTCTGCACAGTATAAAAATAGGAAAAACATAAATGTATGCCATCTCAAGAGAGATTTTGGAGTGGAAGCTGAATGGCACTTTTTTGCCACTGCTCATGGCAAAGGCATATGTGCTGGTTTAGGAGGAACTGTGAAACACCTTGCATCTCGAGCTAGCCTCCAGAGGCCATATTCAGACCAAATCTTAACACCCATGCAACTTTTCAAATGGAGTGAGAAATATGTTCTTAACATGCAGTTCATGTATTGTACAAATCAGGACTACGTAGAGGAGGAGAGTTTGTTAAAACATTGGATACAGGAAGCAGAACCCATCAAAGGGACTCAGCAATACCACACTTTCATTCCATGTAGTGAAACAGAAATAAAAACAATGATTTTTTCATTCAGCAAAGACAGTGAAGTCCATGAAATGGTGGAAGGTAGTACAACATTGGCAATGGATGACATAAATGGTTGTGACCTGTGAATATGATTGGTGTTGGTGGCTGGCTACTGTACTCTCCAAAGATTGTGAATATGAAGAAGTAGAATTGACCTTTTTGCATCCTTCTGGTCCAGCGCCATCCTTTATGTATCCAAGAAAACCAGACATTTTAAAAGTGCACAAAAATCAGATATCAACTCAGGTGTAGCCGAGCACCATAACAGGCCGTACATACACTTTACTTTAAAAGGAAATGGCCATTGCTAGTAAGCGCTTATGGACAAGATTACATTTCACCCACTTCAAGGGACAAATTGATGATAAAAGGCCACTTCATAAAGGAGAATTTTGTGTCCTCACCGTAAATTCCTTTTCTCTTAACCTCTAATTGGGGGACACAGGACGATGGGTTATAGCAGTGATGGCGAACTCCAGGCCTCGAGTGCCACCAACAGTGCAGGTTTTCAGGGTTTCCTCAGCATTGCACAGAGGTTGGAATCATCACCAGTGCAGGTGATTATATTACCACCTGTGCAATATAAGGAAATCCTGAAAACCTGCACTGTTGGTGGCACTCGAGGCCTGGAGTTCGCCATCACTGGGTTATAGCATTCTGCCACTAGGAGGCGACACTAAGTAATTAAAATAAGCACAGTGGCTCCTCCCTGCAGTATATAACCCCCTGACTGGCACAGTCTAGCCAGTTATGTGCTAAAGCAGTAGGAGTAAAAACTACACAAGCCAAAAAGGCAAACAAGGAAAAAAACTCAAGGCGGCCCAACAGGCCCAGGGAGGGTGCTGTGTCCCCCAATTAGAGGCTAAGAGAAATGGAATTTACGGTGAGTACACAAAATTCTCCTTCGCCTCATTGGGAGAACACAAGACAATGGGACGTCCTAAAGCAGTTCCTGGGTGGGAACCAGAAAATCCCAACTGAAACACAATCTACAGGCTAGCAACCGCTGCGTGTAGGATGCGTCTACCCAGACTCGCATCCTCCGAAGCCTGAGTGTGCACTCGATAGTGCTTTGTAAAGGTGTGCAGACTGGACCAAGTGGCCGCCTTGCACACCTGCTCAGCCGTAGCCTGGTGCCTAACAGCCCAGGAGGCACCCACCGCACGAGTGGAATGAGCACGCAAACCTGAAGGAACTGACAGGTTGCGCAAAGAGGATGCTTCCTGAATGGTCAGTTTAATCCATCTAGCAAGCATGGCCTTTGACGCGGCCATCCCCTTACGGTGACCCTCCGGAAGGACTAAATGTGTCAGATTTCCTGAAACACGCTGCCCGAGACACGTAGATCCGGTGAGCACGAACCAAATCCAAAGTGTGCAGAGCTTTCTCAAAGCGATGCACAGGGGCCGGACAAAAAGAATGAAGAACAATATCCTCATTCAAATGAAAGGAGGATACCATCTTAGGAACGAAAGACGGTACCGGTCGCATCACCACCTTGTCCTGGTGGAAAGAAAGAAAAGGCGCCTTACAAGAAAGTGTCAACTCGGACACTCTCCGAATAGAAGTGATTGCCACCAGGAAAATCACCTTCTGAGACAGAAGGCGCAAAGGAATCTCCTTGAGAGGTTCGAACGGGGTCTTCTGGAGAGTTTCCAGAACCAGGTTTAAATCCCAGGTCTCCAAAGGCCTCCCGTATGGTGGAACTATACGAGCCACACCCTGTAAAAAGGTACGGACCTGAGATCTTGAAGCCAAGCGGCGCTGAAAAAGTACAGATAATGCAGAAATCTGCCCTTTAAGGGAACTCAATGAGAGTCCCTTATCCAGCCCCGATTGGAGGAACCCCAGAACCACCGGGAGCGAAAAAGGCAAGGGCGAAATCTGCTCAGACTCACACCAACCAAAGAATGTCTTCCAAGTTCTATGATATATCCTGGCGGAAACAGGCATTCTCGCACGCGCCATAGTGCGTGCAACTCCTTCCGAAAATCCTGCCCGGGTCAGAATTCTGGTCTCAAGGGCCACGCCCTCAAACGCAGAGCCCCGGAATTCTGATGCCAAATCGGACCTTGACACAGAAGGTCCGGTCGAACCGGCAACTGCCAAGGAGCGTCTGCGACGAGCTGAACTAGGTCGGCGTACCACGACCTCCTGGGCCAATTGGGGGCTATTAATATCACCGCCACCTTCTCCGTCCTGACCTTCTGGACCACTCTGGGAAGGAGGGCCAGCGGTGGAAAGACGTAAGGAAGGCGAAAGTGCGTCCAGTCCTGAACCCGGGCGTCTGATTCCAGAGCCCTGGGGTCGCGGGAACGAGCAAAGAAGTGCGGAATCTGGGCATTCATCCGTGACGCCATGAGATCCACATCTGGAGTCCCAAAGCATTGGCAGATCGGCTCGAACTCCTCGGGTGAAGAGCCTATTCCCCTGATGCGAGCCCCTGACGGCTGAGCCAATTCGCAGCCCAGTTCTCGACCCCCGGGATGTGCACAGCCGACAGCACAACACCCAAGGATTCGACCCAAAGCAGGATTGGTTCCACTTCCCGCATCGCTGCTCTGCTGCGCGTCCCACCCTGATGGTTGACATAAGCCACCGCCGTGGCATTGTCCGACTGGATGCGAACATGACAACCCATCAGGAAACGCTGAAAACTCTGCAATGCCAAGTAAATGGCCCGAATCTCCAGAAGATTGATGGGTAGAGAGGACTGCTGCCGAGTCCATCGACCCTGAGCCGTGCGATTCGGGAACACCGCCCCACAGCCAAGGAGGCTGGCATCGATAGTTACAACAGTCCACCTTACTGACAAGAAGGATCTTCCCCGCGAGAGAGACGACGGGATCAACCACCACCGAAGGGATCTCCTCGTTGCCGCCGATGGGCGAAAGAGGTGATGAAGGGTGAAAAGACAGCAGTTCCATGCTGATAACAGATCCAGCTGTAGGGGACAGAGATGCAGTTGCGCAAACGGCACTGCCTCCATCGCCGCCACCATTTTCCCCAAAACTCGCATCGCATACCGAAGGGAATGCAGGTGAGAGCCCTGCAATAAACAGACTGCAGTTTGCAGAGACTGAACCTTGTCTTGGAGAAGAAGCACCAGACCCTGAAATGTGTCCAGGACCATCCCCAAAAACGTGAGTCTGCGGCTCGGAACTGGAGAAGACTTTGGCAAGTTGAGAATCCAACCCAGCCGAGACAGTGTGTATTGTGATGCGAACACTGTCTTCGCAATCCCTGAACGACCGACCCTTGATCAAGAGGTCGTCTAAGTAAGGGAAGACCACCACTCCCCGACCGTGCAGAACGGTCATGACCGCGGCCATGACCTTGGTAAACACAAGCAGAGCGGTCGCCAACCTGAAGGGAAGGGCGACAAACTGATAATGATCCTCGCCCACCGCGAACCGCAGAAATCTCTGATGAGGACCAGATATCGGGATTGTGCAGATAAGCATCCTTGAGATCTATAGAAGCGAGGAACTCTCCTCCTTGCATGGACGCAATGACTGACCAGAGGCTCTCCATCCGAAACAGTCGGACTCGCACGAATCGGTTCAAGCGCTTCAGGTCTAAAATGGGACGGAAGGAACAGGTTGGAATAGAAGAACCCCGACCCCGCTCGTACAGAGGCACTGGGACAATGACTCCTGCCCGCCTCAGAGACTCGACTGCCTGGGAGAAGGCATGTGCCTTTCCCAGCATTCTCGAGGGACGAGAAAGAACAAAACTTCTGGGAGGGCGAGAGTGAAACTCTACGTTGTATCTGGAAGACACCAATTCCCGAACCCACTGATCGTCTGTAGCAGCGAGCCAGGCATGCCGAAAGCGCGAAAGTCGGCCGCCCACTCGGGAGGTGTCTTCCGGATGTGATGAGTCATGAAGAGGGAGACCTCAGAGACCCAGAATCCTTGGATTTAGGTTGTTTATTCCGGGAGTGCCAGGCAGAACCCGACTTATTTGAGGAGTGGAAACCCCTGTCGAACGAGACGACCGATTCTGGGGAGGAGGACGGCAAACCGACCCCACAGAGGAATTTCAAAAGGACTGGAATCTCGTCTGCTAACCCTTGGGAAACCTACGCCTTGCTTTCTGTTGAGGAAGTGAGGTGCTTTTACTACCCGTGGCATCCGAGATCATCTTATCCAGCTTTTCCCCGAATAAGCAATCCCCTACATACGGCATGCCCGTGAGGGACTTTTTGGAGGCCGAATCCGCCTTCCACTCCCAGAGCCAGAGAGTCTGGCGTATTGCAATAGAATTAGAGGCGGGTACTGCAGTGCAATTTGCTGCATCAAGGGAAGAGTGAACCAAAAACTCCCCCGCCACCGAAATCTGAGCCGCCAGATGCAGCAACTCAGGATTAGCCTCATGACGACTCAGGACAGAGTGTAAATCCCCCGCCCAAGTCATGATAGCCTTCGCCACCCACATAGAGGCGAAAGAAGGGGACAAAGAAGCACCTGATGCCTTAAACACTGACTTGGACAATTGTTCCAACTGGCGATCGGCCGCATCCTTGATGGAGGCACCATCAGGAAGAGACATCAGTCTCTTAGAAGCCAAACGGGACACCGGAGGGTCCACTAATGGGGACTCCGACCATGCCTTTGCCACTGTCGGCAAAAAGGGGTAACTGGCTGCAATCACCTTATGATTGCCAAACTTCTTATCAGGATGAGCCCAGTGTTTTTGTAAAACCTCCTGGATCTCGGAATGATCCGAAAAAAACCTTCTGAGGTTTCTTAGGCCTCTTAAAGAAGACCACATGATCCGCCACCGACACCGGAGCTGGATCTGCCACCGACAGAGCCTGATTAACGGCCGACACCAGGTCATCCACCATGGCCAGAGTATCAGAATATGTGGACTCAAAGGATTCACCCTGATCCAACTCAGATTCGTGAAGTTCACCCGAGTGAGACTCACGAGACCTACTCCGTGTATGGGAGGTCACAGGACCCTGAGATAGGGCCGAGGAAGAACCCGTCCAGGATCTCTTCCTACCTGCCTGACCAAGGGGAAGGGAGGTACTTGAATGAGACTCCTCATGGTCAGAACCATCCTCCAAATGGACCTGCTGGTCCAGGGATAATGAACGTGGTTGGACCACCCGGAGCAGCTGCTGTATAGCATGGCTCACTGATTGCGACAAAGTAACTGCCCATTCTGGAGTAGCAGAAGTATCAACAGACACCTCCACCCCAGTGGATGTCTGACCGGAGTCAACGACACTAGACTGAGGATGATCAGAAGCGCAGGCCTGTCAGAGCGGGGTCGAGCACCCACAGGGCAGCGCAGCTTTGAATGCTGTGCACAAAGAATAGTAAACAGTGAAGGCCTTAGGTGCCTTCTTGCCCGGCATCATGCAGCCTTTCTCCACTGCTGCGCTCAACCACACACACACACACACACACACACACACAGTGCAGGGGGTAGTATGACAGGAAGGAAACCACAGTGCTGATATGGCACTGCAGCCTAGAGCTATAGCGGCGCAAAACCGCTGTGTCACCTGAGAGACTAGAAGAAAAACCGCGTCCTGTGTCCCCCTGGCGTCCTGTGCTGCTGCAAATGGCGTCCTAGGCAGAGAAAAGGCGCCAAAAACAGTGGCGTGGAGAGGGAAAACAAAGCCATGCCCCCTCCCATGCTGCCTTGCACAGCCACCCTCCCCCTAATGCTACTGGCCAGCAAAGATGGTCAGGGGCGGCACCAAGACACAGCAGCATCACTGAAGGAGACCTCCAGTACTAGGCCGAAGCCGGGGACTAAATTAATAGCGCCGGCCACCTGTCAGCAGGGGTCCGGCGCGGAGCACCGGAAAAAAAACGCCGCAGGCACAGGACGTGACAGGGGACCCGCAGCGCTGCCTCATACCTGAATGGCTAATCATCCTCAGCCCTTCCCGGGACAGGAGTGCAGCTGTATCGTAGCGGCCGCGGCCAGGAAAAAGAGAAAAATTTTGCTGGTGGCCCAGAGGGGATACCTCCTACAACCCAGAGTCCCAACTGTGGGGTCTGTGAAGGGACGGTGCAGCGGTCCGATAACATCAGCTTCAACCTAGAACCCCAACTGAAGGGCCCGGGGAGCACGATCAACAATAGGATAAAATAACAAACCTACAAATCAAACAGTGTCTTGCCTCGTAAGTCACTAAGCAAAAAACTGGCTCTTCTATGCCAGTCAGGGGGTTATATACTGCAGGGAGGAGACACTGTGCTTATTTTGTTAATTACTTAGTGTCGCCTCCTAGTGGCAGAATGCTATAACCCATGGTCCTGTGTCCCTCAATGAGGCGAAGGAGAAAATGTACTATTAATTGTTTGAGTAGTTGATATTTTATAGAACGAGGATGTTGCAGAATTAAAAATTGCAAATAAGCCCTTGTAGGTGCCCAGTACATCGTGCCCAGCTCATGCTTCTGGAGAAAACACACCCCATAAATTAAATGGGCATCCTCACTACAGCAATGCTAAACAAATGAACATTAACTGTGGTTTAGACATTATGGGGCTCACTAGGAAGGGGGGCATTTGGATTCGAAAGCATAGGTTTTACTGGTTTTCTTTTGGGGGGGGGGGGGAAAGGAGCCATAGCACTTTTCAAGAGCCTTTGTGCTACCAGTAACGTGGACACCCCCGGTATTTCTGTAAACAGATGATGGACCTGAGTGGGGACTTTTTTTTTTTTTTTTTTTTTTTTTTGTGGGTTGAGTTGAATGCTATTGGTGGCAATTTGGGCATAGAACATTTTGGATCATTTCACATTTATCCTGGGCTGAGCACCTACATTTAGGTTTCCAGTTATATCTCCTAAATACATGGTTCAAATTAAACCCTCGACAAATCCATTCACTAATAATGCAGCAGAGTTACTCTGGACTCTGTTTGGCCTCTGTTCAGTGATGTCCTCTTTAAAGATGCACAAAACTGTGGCTGTCCGCACTTTTGCGCATGCCTAAAAAGACATGTAAAAAGAATGACACCGGGGGGCGTGGCCTGACGCTACATGTGAGCAGACGCGGGGCAGAGATCCTCCGCCGCCATAGAGCCTAATTATCCTGCTCAGAGCATTGTGAAGCAGCTTTCCGGGCACCGATCGATGTCTGAGGATCCCTGGAGCCAGGGGAGAGCATCGGAGCGGCTTAAAGAGGCGGAGATGGTCCGCAGGAGGCAAAGAGACGCCGGAGCCGGGAACAGCACGGCCGGGCAAGATGGCGCCGAAAGGGAGGAGGAGGCGGGCAGACGAAACGCGGCATATGCAAGAACCATGGAGGTGGCTGAGAGGCTGCAGCAATACGCCAGGAACCCCCAAAGTAAGGTGAAACCGGTACAACAGGAGGGGGACGAGGATAATGGGGAGGAGATGGACACAAATAAGGAGCTTGAAGACGGGGTGGAGGAGGATGAGACCCTGCAGGAGGGGGAGGAGGTCTCTGGATCTCAGCAATCTGAGCCCATGGTGGAAGGGGAACCAACACTGAAAGATGTATTCCAAATAGTGCTTTACTGCAAGTCTGCCCTAACTGCCCTGACTCAACAAGTAAATACTGTAAGAGAAGAGATGGGAGGAATAAAAGCTGCAATGCATAAGACTAACACAAGACTGACTGAGGTGGAAAAGAGAGTGGGGGAGTCGGAGGATACAATGGTGGTAGTGCAAAAAACACAGCAGCAACATGGAGTGAGAATAACTGCAACTGCTAATAAATCTGACGACCTCGAGAACAGATCGAGGCGCAATAACATTCGTATGGTGGGGTTCCCGGAGAGAGTGGAGGGACGAGACCCCACGGAATTTGTGGAGAAATGGCTACTGGAGAAATTTGGTGCAGCTCAATTGTCACGGGTATTTGCAGTAGAAAGGGCACATAGGGTCCCCATGAGACCTCCAGTCCCCGGAGATGACCCCCGTACCATGCTGGCCAGGATTTTAAATTGCCGGGATAGAGATACTATTCTGCGTAAAGCTAGTAGAATGCCGGAGCTGGACTTTGAAGGAAAACGTATTGAACTGTACCCGGATTACTCTGCAGAAGTCCAGAAACTTCGCATGAAATACAGCACTGTGAAGAAACAGCTTCGTGCGTGGAGTGTGAAATATTCTACTATATTCCCGGCAAAACTACGGGTAGAGGCCTTGGGAGGTGTACACTTTTTTCCTACACCGGAGGCTGCGGCAGCATGGATGGAGCGGAACCGCACTAAGCTTCAGGAAAAAGGAAATCGAGATTGCACTGATTGACTGGAGTAAAGATCCCCTGCTTAATGTTGGGGTGGTATATGTTGGAGGTTAAGACTGGTCTAGGGAAGCTTTGCACAGGATTGCGGCACTGATAAGGTGCACTGAGAAGTAGTGGAGAGAGACGCAATGCTGTTGTGATCCCTGGAAAGGGTTCCACTCCATGGTTGCCCAGCTTCTCTGAGAGGAGGAGGGGTGTTTTTCTTGTTCTTTTTTCTTTTTCCGTATGACTGTTCCCTCCTATCGCTTCCATATTTCTACTATTATTTTTATTTTTACGTTGGAAGGGAAGATGTGTTTTCTGCCTTTTATCCTAATCATTAGGCACCGGTGTTTCTTCATTGTAATTTATGTTATGCTCTAATGAATATATGGGGTATATTGTTACAGGACTCTGAGAAGAAGAGAACTATTATTGATTATGTAGTGGTGGCGGAGGGCATGCCTGGCATCCTAAAGATGCAAGGGTTTGCCTACATGCGACTTATGGTTGTACAGCGTTGGGATTTGTTATATCCCCACTCTCACTGGGTTTTGTGGGAGTTTACATTTGGGGGGTTGGGAAGAGGGAGGGGGAAGGGGAGGGGAGGGTTGAGGGAAGTACGTATCTATCTATGCAACAAAAAAGGGCTTTTATTTGCCAAAATATCGGGTCCACAGAGGGTGTTTGAAAAACTCGCAGAACATGTATACTGGGAATATCCATGAGTGATAGAGGTGTAAGACTGCTAAGTTGGAATGTTAGGGGACTTTCAGATAAAACTAAGAGAGCTGCTATCTTTAAATATATTAGAGAGAGTGCTGCCACGGTTACATGCCTCCAGGAGACCCATCTCATTAAAGAATCGTTACAATGGTTTTCCAAACCCTGGATTATGAAAGCATACCACTCTACTTACTCATCTTATGCCAGAGGGGTGTCATTATTAGTACACGCCGGGGCACACTATGAGGAACTGGAGGTGCATATTGATAAAGACGGACAATTTGTCTGGGTCTTCTGTAGGCTATTTGGGCGGGAGATGACCCTGGTGGCCCTCTACATTCCACCTCCATATTCTAAAAAGAAATTGCAAGAAGTGGTGGACCTAACTAATAGTAAAGGAAATTCAACGGTGCTCATAATGGGGGATGTAAACAACGTAATGAATGAGTTTTGGGATAAATTCAAAACAGGGGAAGTGACCGGGAGGATAGATAGGTTGTCGACATTTGGGCAATACGTAACGGAATTGGGGTTAAGAGATGTATGGAGAGTGAGACATGAGGGAAGAAAAAAGTTCTCCTGTTATTCTGCTACACATGGCACATTGTCTAGGATAGACCTGGCATTAGGAGATATAACAATGGATGCCATGGTGACGGACGTTGACTATTTACAAAGAGCCCTCTCTGACCACAGTCCACTACAAGTAACACTACAGCTAGAGACCAGATCAGAACGACGGGGGGGATGGTCCTTACACCCGACATGGCTCAAAACGTTAGATCTATCTATCATTGGGAATGAACTGGAGATGTTTTTTAGAGAGAATGAAGGGAGTGCGGAGGCGACTGTTGTGTGGGACACCATGAAGGCCTACTTGAGGGGGATTCTCATTAGAGACATTGCACAGTGTAAAACCCGGAACAGGGCAGCAGATCGTGAGGTGAGAGACACTCTGACTGGGGCAGAGGCTGAATGGATATTAAACCCTACGAGGGAGTCTCATGATAAATTTAAGAGGGCACAGGAAGAGGTGAATAAGATGCACATGGTGAGGAGTGAGAGAAAGAGGGCATTTCAACAGTCCATATTTTTTGAGGAGGGGGAGAGAGTGGGTCGACTGTTGGCGGTGGTTTCGGCAGCCCAAAGGGAAAGCAACCGGGTTTACAAATTGAAGGATGCAAATGGTGTGGAGGTTACAGACACACCTGGCATCCTGGAAGTGTTTAAAACTTTTTACACCGATTTGTACACATCGGTTGCAAGAGCTGGGGATGAGGAAATGGAGGAATTTCTGGGGGGAGTAGATCTGCCTACACTAACTGAGGAAGAAAGACAGAGGTTGGATGCGCCCATAGGAGTGGAGGAGGTAGAAACAGCTATTTTGTCTATGCCGGCCAATAAATCACCAGGGAATGATGGTATTCCGGGGGAAGTATATAAGGTATTTTCAGAACTGTTGGCACCTAAACTGAAACAAGTCTTTGATGAGGCAAGGGAAAAGGGGGCGCTTGCACGGTCTATGGAAGAGGCCTGTGTTGTGGTATTGCCGAAGGAGGGGAAAGACCCAGCGAATGCAGAATCCTATAGACCAATATCCCTACTGAATACTGACATCAAGGTATTAGCTACCATCCTTGCCACTCGCCTGTCTGGGGTCATACAAAATCTAATACATACAGACCAATCTGGGTTTGTCCCCGGTCGATCAACAGCAATTAATCTGAGACGATTATTCCTTAATCTTCAAATTCCGGCAGACAATGGTGGCAGGAGGGTGGTGATATCGCTTGACGCAAGAAAGGCATTCGACAGTGTGGAATGGAGGTACCTATGGAAAGTTATGACAGCAATGGGATTTGGGGAAGGTTTTCTGTCCTGGGTGAGGTTGCTGTACTCTTCCCCCCGAGCAGTGATCAAAGTGAATGGGGCACGGTCGGAGGCATTCAGATTACACAGGGGAACCAGGCAGGGGTGTCCGCTGTCCCCGCTATTGTTTGCGGTGGCGGTAGAGCCTCTAGCTGCCAAAATCAGAGTATCTCAGGAGGTGGTTGGATTCAGATATGGAAATATCATGGAAAAGATCGCGCTATATGCGGATGATATTATGTTATTCTTGGAAAATGCGGGAGACTCTCTGGGGAGTGCTATGAACATAATTCAGCAGTTCGGTAATATCTCTGGTTTGACAATAAATTGGCATAAATCCTGTATTATGGCAGTGGACAGGGACATAGGCATAGATGAAGTCGCTGAGGAGGGAAGACAACTTCAGATAGTGACTCAGTTCAAATACCTGGGGGTGTGGGTGGCTCTCCCCTTGGCAAAGTATTGGGACCTTAATGTTGTCCCGCTGTTGGACAAATTTAAGCGGAAAATGACTGCTTGGTGCAGGCTACCATTATCAGTTTCTGGAAGAACCAATTTGATTAAGATGGTGCTTATGCCCCAACTGATGTATGTTCTACATAACTCTCCTATATGGATAGCAAAAAGGAAATTTAATAGCATTCACGCCATCTTCAGATCTCTGATATGGGGCAGAAGATCTGCTAGAATCAAATTGGAAACTCTACAATTGGGAAAAGAAGAAGGAGGACTGGCGGTTCCAAACGCCTGGATTTACTTTCTGGCAGGGCAAGGCCAACATATGAGGGGGTGGAAAGACATTAATAATTCTATCACGGGATCAGGATGCAGACTCTTATCGCAATTATCCGGCAGGGATCCACTAGTTCAAGGGCTGGAAGATGGAACACTTGAGAGATTGGGAACTCAGTTACCAACAGTTCAATTAGTCCAAAAGAGCTGGACAGCTTTAAAAAAGATTCGGGGATTGCAGGGATTAACGACTTACTCACCAATTTGGGATAACGTACACCTGGAGGAATTTCGTAAAATGGGTTCGATGATGCCGTAGCAAAAGAAAGGGGTGCAATATGTGGGACAATTGTTAAAAGAGGGGAGGATGCACCCATTTTCCGAAATGAGAGAGGCTTATAACATTCCGGGAGCCTGGGAACTTCAGTACCTGGGGATTCAACATGCATGGAGGGCACAAAGACGGAGTGTGGATATGAATATTTCTAAAGATATTACGATAGACTATATCTGTTCGTCAGGGACTTCCAAAGGAGTAATCTCAGGGATTTACAATGACTTGTTACATACTTTTCTGGAAGGGTTCCGACCAAAAGCTAAAAGTAAATGGGAGGGTGATGTGGGGGATATAACAGAGGAGCAGTGGGAAACAATACTTGAAACAGTACCCAGACTATCCCTAAGCGAACAAGCAAGATTATCCCAACTATATATAATCCACAGGACGTACAAGACTCCGATGGTACTGCATAGAGCGGGACTGAGACGGGATTCGTGTTGTCCGAGGTGCAGATCGGAGGGGGCTGACTTGATACATATGTTGTGGTTGTGCCCTCGCTTGTCAGCTTTCTGGACAAAGGTTATCACCAAAATAGAAAGAGTATATGACTGTATGATTCCAAAAAATCCAATTATATGTGTACTGGGGGATGTGTCGGAGATTCCAGTGTCTGAGGCGAGCAGGTTGGCCGTCGCTAGACTATTATATGTCGCGCGAAAGCTGATAGCTAGTAAATGGATAGAGCAGGAACCCCCGACAAGGCAAGAATTTATCCGAAAAGCACAACAAACTATAAGGCAAGAAGAACTAGTATATAAGAGAAGGAATAAAGATCAGACTTTTGAACAAATTTGGGCGGCCTGGGTGGCATGTAATTGAGGAGGAACCGAACCAAAGAAATGGAAAGAACGAATACAAACATTAATGATGGAGCGTACGGGAAGGGGGGGGGGAGGGTAGGGAGAGGGCTTTTTCCGGGTGGGGTATAAGGGAATATGTGGTTATATATTTTATGCAATATCTGGATTGTTAACTGCTAAAAAAAAAAAAATCCTTGGATTTGATTGATTATGTTTGTTGTTGAAATAAATAAAAACAACTGGTTAAAAAAAAAAAAAAAGAATGACACCGCCAGATCACAGGTCAGATGGGAGATCAAAGTGACTCCCTCTGTCCTCATTATAGTGAATTTTGTCCGACACACATTTTTCATTTGTCAGATATTTGCACATAATCCCGATGTAAATGGTCAGCATCGAGAGCAGGGTAACTGTGAGCTGAGCCTGACTATGAACTATGGGAGGCAGAATAAACTAATCAGCAGCAGTTGAAGAATTGACTTATTATTTTTACGCTCATCACCTTGTTTTATAAGTGATTAGATGGCATTCCTCCTCAGGTTAGTACGGTTACAGCGATACCAGATTTATTTAGGTTTTTTTCTACGTTTGGCTACTATCACATTAAAAATGTTTTTTTACAAGATAAAGGTTTTTTGCATCATCACATTTTGAAGGCTATATCTTTTTTTTTTTATTTATTTCATGTGAGGGCGAGTTGGAGTTTTTATTGGCACCATCTTGGGCCACAATGTTTTTTGATTGCTTTATATTCCACTTTGTGAAAATAAATTTCTTAAAAGTGATAAGACAGCTTTATTCTTTGGATCAGTACGATTGCAGAGATACCACATTTATAGCATTTTTTTCATGTTTTGCCTCTTTTTACAACAAAATTTTTTTTATAGAAAAATGTGTTTTTTTTTTTTTTGCATTGCTGTCTTCTGAGACCTGTAGCTTTATTTCCCTGCTAAAGAAGCTATGTACGGCTTGTTTTGTGTGAAACAAGATGATGATGTTTTCAGTGATACATGCAACTTTTTAATAGTGTTTAATTCTACTTTTTGGCGCTAGGATGAGAAAGAATTTTTTTTGTCACTTTTATTCATTTTTTTTCTACAGTGGTCACTGAAGGGGTTAACTAGTGTGACACTAGTCACACTAGCGGGTTGTTCTGGACACAGAGACCAAATGTGTGCATTTTTTAACAATTTAATTTCTGGTTAATTTTTTGCCCTTTATTTTATTTTTTACACTTTTACACTATGTTCCTGTCTGGCATGGTGTAAGGCCTTCTGAAGCTGGGTGACATTGGGACAGCAATGACAACAACCCAGCATTGCTATTATATTGACCACAGTGACATTCAGTGAAAGCGTATTGATGAATACCGTGTTTCCCCGAAAGTAAGACAGGGTCTCACAATCTTTTTGTGGCCAAAAGTGGCCCCCTGTCTTACTTTCGGGGGGACCCCTTACATTGGAGGCCCCACCATCCATCCACACATTCCCACACATACAGACACATGCATACCCATATATACACACCATACACACCACTCACACCACACACACAGTCACTCACACACACATAGCACCGCTTCTTACCGGGTCCGGTGTGGGGTCCCCGATGGTCCTGTGCCATCCTCTGTGCTCCGGTCCGGTCCCCGAGATGATCCGCTGCAGTCCGCCGTGTTACGATGCCGTTTTGCACCGGTATTGCCGGTCCTAGGCTCCATGGTCCCTGCTCTTCCGGAGTTCAGGCCGCAGCTCCGCCCAGGTCATAGTGTGGGCCAATCAGCATAGCGGCGCTGACGTCAGAGGCAAGCGTCTTGGGCGCTTGCCTCTGACGTCAGCGCCGCTATGCTGATTGGCCCACACTATGACCTGGGCGGAGCTGCGGCCTAAACTCCGGAAGAGCAGGGACCATGGAGCCTAGGACCGGCAATACCGGTGCAAAACGCACCGGAACACGGCGGACAGCAGCGGATCATCTCGGGGACCGGAGCACAGAGGACGGCACAGGACCATCGGGGACCCCACACCGGACCCAGTAAGAAGCGGTGCTATGTGTGTGTGTGACTGTGTGTGGTGTGTATATAGGTGTATGCTTGTGTCTGTATGTGTGTATGTACCCCCCCCCTCGTGTTTCCCCGACAGTAAGACCCCCCCTCCCCCACCTTACATTCGGGGGGGTCTTACATTAGCAGACCCCCCCCGTCCCCCCCCCCCCCACCCTGTCTTACGTTCGGGGGGGTCTTACTATCGGGAAAACACGGTATATTCTGAAATCATATTATGATCAGTTGTATACCAGTGGCTCCCTGTTGACTATTACAATACGCATACTCACAGACAGTGCAAAAGAACCAATAGCACGGCAAATGAACATTCTTGCATCAATCTCACTGCAAACAGTACACAGACTAAGCCAGAGACTGACCGAAGAATACATCAAATAACAGCAAGATAGAATTATAAAGTATGGCCTGTGTTACTCCTTTCTTATGTTTGAATTGACTGACAAAAAGGACCATGTTTTAAACTTCAGACACGTAAACTTTCCTTGTATGCTGAAGTAGTGCTGTAACCCTTCAATCTCATGGCCAGTGGAGATACTGGAGGCTAGAATACCGAACAATCATTAAGTTATGACAAAGCTTACAAATGTGCCATTGCTAAATTGTCATCCTATCTGTGTATGTCCTCGCAATGGTCTGTAATGTGCAAGGTTTTACATAGGAATTTATGGATGCCTTTCACAGAAGATGACAAGTATTCCAATAAACAATTTGGTTCCAACAAAAAAAAAAAAAAAAAAAAAAAAAAAAAAAAAAAAAAGCACCCCAGTCTTAATTTTCCTACCGGATATCTCTTCTCCATCCTTTTTGCCTCCGTCATCTCTATTTAGCTGTACTGTAGCAGTAAGTCCTGAGCCCCACTCAATAGCACTCTCCTCCACCGTCTCCTCTGATACAGTCACTGTAGAAAGAGGCCCTTTAAATCAAAACAGGAGGTATTACCAATAGACATGTGCGAGATATTTTCCTTTTGTCACAAAACATGCCATCTTCACTGGCATAAAGCAGCTTCAAACATGTAAATGGCATACCTTCTCCTGTGGGCGAATTCTGTACAACATTGCTCTGTCCGGGAACAGGGGCACGAGCACTACTAATGAGTAGATCGAACTTAGTGCTTCGGCATGTGTTGGTGCAGAGCTTCTCATGCTGATAAAAATCAATCTGGCCAGAATCCATCATTTTTCTGTAATGGAATGGGAACATTATAACCATATCACTACATGTCCCAAGATAATGTCCCAAGATAAAGATTCATAGGAAAGTAGCTACAACTCTACCGTAACATGACTCCTTCAAGGCGAATGGCTCTCTTCCAATCCTTTAAAGTTGATTTTCCAGCCAAATGAACAAAGTGCTTAGGACTAATCATCTGGTCATTAAACTAAATAAAGAAGGATAAAATGAAAAGTGTGCAAGAGGGGAAGTATTAATATCAGCAACCACGGGGAAATAGAATGAAATCAATTTGCACTTTTTTTTTTTTTTAATAAAAATAAAAAACAAAACAAAACAAAACAAAAAAAAAAAAAAAAAAAAACAACTGTCCATTTTGAGGGAGCTACTATAAGTTGTAAATAGTACAATTTGTATTTAAAGGGGTTTTCCCACAAAGGAATATACTGCTAATGTTGCAGACATACCAAATAAATATTATTGTAATGTAGTTTTATTAAAAATTATGCCTAGTTTGAAAGATATAAAGTAATGATGTTCGGTATGCCCCCCCCCCCCCCCCCCATATAGGGTCAGTGGTACTAACCGGCTATCCGACCTGCTGACAGCCTTCTACAGGCCGCGCTTGCGCAGTTCTCCCTCTTCGAAGTGGACGCCCCTGCTGTCAATCCCTCCACACATGAGCCTCTGGATGTAATCCGTCTGAAGTAGTGTAATATGTGGCCTGTACTGGGGGGGTCTGAGTAGCCTGTATACAATACATGGGGACACTCCCAACACAGGCCACCAGGGTAGGAACATCTCCCACTGTCACCTGCACATGATCACACCACAGCCCGGCGTCTTTGGTTATCAGCGCAGCAGGTGGTGTCATTCCTTGTCCTCTCTCTCACTGCCGAGTCCTGTAGCTGTGAGTGAGCGCAGTCAGCAGTGACACTGCACTCATCCAGCTCCTGTCCCTGCCTCCCTTCCTGGTTGGCGTCCAGCAAGATGTGTAATGGCACAAGTCACCGGCCGTCACACTGCAGAGGGGGCGCCAGAGAGCCAGGCGATTCCTGTGCTTCTGTGATCGCTAACCGGCCAGGTCTGCAGGCTGCGATTCCCGTCACTGTGGGGAGAAGATTCCACCTCACAGAAGAGAAACTAAACCTCTGTACAGGATAATATCCTCTCTACTTTGCAGCAAAGTGTGGGCTGAGGAGGGAAAGGGGAGCACTGACACAAGACGGAGGACAGCAGCAGGAGACATGATGATGGAGTGTGATCTGCTGACAGACAACATAGGTGACAGAGTGTGCTGTGTATATATAAATATGTGTGTGGCATGTGTATATGGTATGTATATAATGTGTGTGGTGTGTGTGTATATGTGTATGGTGCATATATGTGTGTATACATGTGTATGGTGTATATATACACAGTTGTGGCCAAAAGTATTGACACCCCTTCAATTCTGTCAGATAATACTCAGTTTCTTCCTGAAAATGATTGCAATCACAAATTCTTTGTGAGCATTGTAAGAAACTCATTGATGGTTACTAGAGGCGGTTGATCGCAGTTATTTTGGCTAAAGGTTGTGCAAACAAGTATTAGGCTGAGGGTTCCAATACTTTTGTCTGACCCATTTTTGAAGTTGTGTGAAATGATCAATGTTTTGCTTTTTGCTTCATTCTCTTTTGTGTTTTTTTCATTGAAGACAAATTAAATGAAGATAATAATACCAAAGAATTTGTGATTGCAATCATTTTCAGGAAGAAACTGAGTATTATCTGACAGAATTGCAGGGGTGTCAATACTTTTGGCCACAACTGTATGTGAGTATAATATACAGTGCCTACAAGTCGTCTTCAACCCCCTGCAGATTTAGCTGGTTGACACATGCGGAATTAACTTGGCATTGTGGCATTTGGACTGTAGATCAGCCTGGAAGTGGGAAATGCACTGCAGCCAAAAAGATTTTTTTTTTTTTTTTCTTTTTTAAAGCGTTAAAAGTAATTCAGAGGGTCATTTATTATTCAACCCCTCAAACCACCAGAATTCTGTTTGGTCCCCCTAAAGTATTAAGAAGTAGTTTAGGCACAAAGAACAATGAGCTTCACATGTGTGGATTAATTATCTCTTTTGCCAGCCTTTTCAGACTATTTAAGACCCTCCCCAAACTTGTGAACAGCACTCATACATGGTCAACATGGGAAAGACAAAGGAGCATTCCAAGGCCATCAGAGACAAGATCGTGGAGGGTCACAAGGCTGGCAAGGGGTACAAAACCCTTTCCAAGGAGTTGGGCCTACCTGTCTCAGCTGTTGGGAGCATCATCCGGAAGTAGAAGGCTTATGGAACTACTGTTAGCCTTCCACGGCCTGGACAGCCTTTGAAAGTTTCCTCCCGTGCCGAGGCCAGGCTTGTCCGAAGAGTCAAGGCTAACCCAAGACCCCAAGAATACCATCCCTACAGTCAAGCATGGTGGTGGCAGCATCATGCTGTGGGGATGTTTCTCATCCAAGGGGCCTGGCCATCTGGTCCGCATCCATGGGAAGATGGATAGCACGGCCTACCTGGAGATTTTGTCCAAGAACCTCCGCTCCTCCATCAAGGATCTTAAGATGGGTCGTAATTTCATCTTCCAACAAGACAATGACCCAAAGCACACAGCCAAGAAAACCAAGGCCTGGTTCAAGAGGGAAAAAAATCAAGGTGTTGGAGTGGCCTAGTCAGTCTCCTGACCTTAACCCAATTGAAAACTTGTGGAAGGAGCTCAAGATTAAAGTCCACATGAGACACCCAAAGAACCTAGATAACTTGGAGAAGATCTGCATGGAGGAGTGGGCCAAGATAACTCCAGAGACCTGTGCCGGCCTGATCAGGTCTTATAAAAGACGATTATTAGCTGTAATTGCAAACAAGGGTTATTCCACAAAATATTAAACCTAGGGGTTGAATAATAATTGACCCACACTTTATGTTTAAAATTTATTAAAATTCAACTGAGCAACATAACTTTTTGGTTTGTAAGATTTATGCTTCTGTTAATAAATCCTACTCTCGTTTGCAGTTTGAAGGCTCTAAGGCTGCCTTCAGACTTGCAGATGCATCTGCAGCGTTTTGCAGATGCATCTGCAAGCATCTGCATGCAGACCGTGGCCCCTATGTTTATAATGGAGCGCACGGCGGTCTGCAGATGCTTGCAGACCACTGTGCGCTCTCATTGCCCGCCATTAGTGATCTGTGCGCATGCGGATGCCTGCGCACAAATCACACACTCTCGCCCGCACCCGAGGCGCGAGATGTTGCATCTTCTATTATATAATTGCCGTAGCGACTTCCGTCGCGACCGGCGCTACTTCCTGTGGCTTTGTTCGCGTAGCTTTGCATCTTCTCCAGGACTCTGTCCGTGGCCGCTACGCGAGTCGTTGCAGACTCGCGAAGCAATGCCCGCACAGCGGGCATTGCGAGTCGCCGACTCACGAAGCAATGCCCGCAAAGCGGGCATTGCGAGTCGTTGCCCCGCGAACAAAGCCACAGCATGGGGCTGTAGTGTATATGGTATACTACAGCCCCATGCCGCTGGCGCTATCCCCTAAACCCTGCCGCTCCTAAGCTCCGCCGCATACTAAACTCCCGCCCCCTAAGCCCCTACCCCCTAAGCTCCGCCGCTGCCGCTATCCCCTAAACCCCGCCGCCCCTACCCCCTAAGCCCGCTGACGCCCTACCACCCCGCCGCCCCTAAGCCCCTACCCCCTAAGCCCGCCTCCTAACCCCGCCGCATACTAAACCCCCGTCGCCGCTGCCGCCCCTACCCCGCCGCCCCTAAGCCCCTAACCCCGCCGCCCCTAAGCCCCTACCCCCGAAGCCCGCCTCCTAACCCCGCTGCATACTAAACCCCCGCCGCCGCTATCCCCTAAACCCCCCCGCTCCTAAGCCCCTACCCCTAAGCCCGCTGCCGCCCCTAAGCCCCTACCCCGCCGCCTCTAAGCCCCTACCCCCTAAGCCCGCCTCCTAACCCCGCCGCATACTAAATCCCCGTCGCCGCTGCCGCTATCCCCTAAACCCCGCCGCCCCTAAGCCTCTACCCCGCCGCCCCTAAGCCCCTACCCCCTAAGCCCGCCTCCTAACCCCGCTGCATACTAAACCCTCGCCGCTGCCGCTATCCCCTAAACCCCGCCGCCCCTAAGCCCCTAACCCGCCACCCCTAACCCCGCTGCCGCCCCTAAGCCCCTACCCCCGCCGCATACTAAACCCCCGCCGCCGCTATCCCTTAAACCCCGCCGCCCCTAAGCCCCTACCCCGCCGACCCTAAGCCCCTACCCCCTAAGAATGCTGGCGCACCTAAGCCCCTACCCCGCCGCCCCTACCCCCTAAGCCCGCCTCCTAAGTCTAAGCCCTATCCTCTAAGCCCCGCAGCCCCTACCCCCCGCCGATACCCCCTAAGCCCCGCCGCCTCCTAAGCCTCCGCCGCTACCCCCCCGCCGACTAAGCCCCGCAGCCCCTAAGCCCCCGCAGCCCCTACCGATACCCCCTAAGCCCCGCCGCCTCCTAAGCCCCCGCCGCTCCCCCTCGCCGATACACCCTAAGCCCCGCCGCCTTCTAAGCCCCCGTCGCTGTCCCCCGCCGCTGTCGCTACCCCCTAAGGCGCTACACCCTAAGCCCCCGCCGTTCCCTAACCCACCGCCGCCGATCACTTACATGTCTTCTTCTTCATCTGATCCTCCGTCCGTCCGATCCACAAGTCCTCCGTCCTCTTCGTCCGTCCCCGGGGGTCTTCTCTCTTCTTTCCGCCATCTTCCGCGCCGACCTCCTCTTCTCTTCTCATTGCCATAGAATGGACGAAAAATCCGCCATTCTATGTCTATGAGAAGTGAGGCGCTCTTCTGATTGACTGGCGGCAGTAGACCGCGACCAATCAGAATCGCGCCTCACTTTCCATAGACATACATTAGCGGCGTGTCGGCAAATTTATGGCCGGGTTCCTGGCTCTCTTTTGCGGCCATAAAATCGCGGACACACCGCTATGTATGTCTATGGGAAGTGAGCCGCGATTCTGATTGGTCCACGCCAGCACACAGCAGCCAATCACAATCACAATCACAAAATAGAACCAGAAGGCCGGCAATATATTTGGCGAGACACCGCTAATGTTTGTCTATGGGAAGTGAGGCGCGATTCTGATTGGTCAGCGGAAGCACAGAGCGACCAATCAGAATCGCGCCTCACTTCCCATAGACATACATAGGTGTGTCCGCGATTTTATGGCCGCAAAAGAGAACCAGGGACCCGGCCATAAATTTGCTGACACGTCGCTAATGTATGTCTATGGAAAGTGAGGCGCGATTCTGATTGGTCGCTCTGTGCTTCCGCTGACCAATCAGAATCGCGCCTCACTTCCCATAGACAAACATTAGCGGTGTCTCGCCAAATATATTGCCGGCCTTCTGGTTCTATTTTCGGCCACAGGGCTCGGCTATTTCCGGTCCAAAAATAATTTTTTTTTTCTTTCTTTTTCTCTATTTTCTCTATATCTATCGATGTATCTATATATCTATCGATGTATCTATATATCTATCGATGTATCTATATATCTATCGATGTATCTATATATCTATCGATGTATCTATATATCTATCGATGTATCTATATATCTATCGATGTATCTATATATCTATCGATGTATCTATATATCTATCGATGTATCTATATATCTATCGATGTATCTATATATCTATCGATGTATCTATATATCTATCGATGTATCTATATATCTATCGATGTATCTATATATCTATCGATGTATCTATATATCTATCGATGTATCTATATATCTATCGATGTATCTATATATCTATCGATGTATCTATATATCTATCGATGTATCTATATATCTATCGATGTATCTATATATCTATCGATGTGTCTATATATCTATCGATGTATCTATATATCTATCGATCTATATCTATCCATCTATTTGTTTTGATCTATCTATCTATCTATATCTATTTCTATCTATATCTATCTGTTTTTATCTATCTATCTATATATCTATCTATATCCATCTGTTTTTATCTATCTATCTATTTATATTTTTATTTATTTTATTTACTCTACATATTCCATCTATTTGAAGTATGGCGCCATACAGCACATCGCTATTCTTTTTTTTTTTTTTTTTTTTTTAATTCTTTATTTTCACATTTTTGAATATATATAAACCATAGACAAATTTTTACAAGTATGACATACTTTCAAGCTCAATTGCTTCTTGTATAAATTCTACAAATATTCAACAGTGACAATAACTATATGCAAAACCTGTCACATCTCTCTTAACCAAAAGAGGTGGACACACCTATTTGCCAGACTGCTTATAGCAGAAGAAGGAGTTCTCGCTCCATTAGGATATATCAGACAGTCAGCCTTTTTGATAGCACATCGCTATTCTGATTGCTCGCCGCCTTCAGCGCGCCGAACAATCGGAATAGCAGCTGCCGCTATGCTGCCATATTTCAAGTATACTCAGTAAACTATACACAGATTCTAGAATCCCGATGCAATCGCATCGGGCTCACAGCTAGTAGTTTATATATGATGTGTACGGTGTATATAGGTGTCTGAGTGGGGTGGGTGTGTGTAATCCAGTATATAAAGCTGAATGTGTGTGAGTATATCCGGGATTGGCATCTACAGTGTTGGCCAAAAGTATTGACACCCCTGTAATTCTGTCAGATAATACTCAGTATCTTCCTGAAAATGAATGCAATCACAAATTCTTTGGTATTATTATCTTCATTTAATTTGTCTTAAATGAAAAAACACAAGAGAGAATGAAGCAAAAAGCAAAACATTGATCATTTCACACAAAACCCCAAAAATGGGCCAGACAAAAGTATTGGCACCCTCAGCCTAATACTTGGTTGCACAACCTTTAGCCAAAATAACTGCGATCAACCGCTTCCGGTAACCATCAATGAGTTTCTTACAATGCTCTGCTGGAGTTTTAGACCATTTTTCTTTGGCAAACTGCTCCACGTCCCTGATATTTGAAGGGTGCCTTCTCCAAACTGCCATTTTTAGATCTCTCCACTGGTGTTCTATGGGATTTAGGTCTGGACTCATTGCTGGCCCCCTTAGAAGTCTCCAGTGCTTTCTCTCAAACCATTTTCTAGTGCTTTTTGAAGTGTGTTTTGGGTCATTGTCCTGCTGGGAGACCCATGACCTCTGAGGGAGACCCAGCTTTCTCACACTGGGCGCTACATTATGCTGCAAAATTTGTTGGTAGTCTTCAGACTTCATAATGCCATGCACACGGTCAAGCAGTCCAGTGCCAGAGGCAGCAAAGCAACCACAAAACATCAGGGAACCTCCGCCATGTTTGACTGTAGGGACCGTTTTCTTTTCTTTGAATGCCTTTTTTTCTCTCTGTAAACTCTATGTTGATGCCTTTACCCAAAAAGAGAGAACATTCTTCCAAAACGTTTTAGGCTTTCTCAGGTAAGTTTTGGCAAACTCCAGCCTGGCTTATTTATGTCTTGGGGTAAGAAGTGGGGTCTTCCTGGGTCTCCTATCATACAGTCTCTTTTCATTCAGACGCCGACGGATAGTACAGGTTGACACTGATGTACCATCAGACTGCAGGGCAGCTTGAACTTGCTTGGATGTTAGTCGAGGTTCTTTATCCACCATCCGCACAATCTTGTGTTGAAATCTCTTGACAATTTTTCTTTTCCGTCCACATTATGGGAGGCTAGCTACAGTGCCTGGGCTTTAAACGTCTTGAGGCAGATGTCAGTCACATGAGCTGTCTATTATGTGTATGTGTGAGGTAACACACTGCCCGGCCGGGGACTACTGTGGTACTTCCCGATAAGCTGATGCTGTGAGGTGACAGCATCAGTTGATTACCAGCAGGTCCTTGCAGTGATCCGACGTGTCGGGGAGTTTTTGGACAGGTGAGCATGCTGGGTTTTTTTTTCCACTTGGATTTAACTTTAGCAGCGAATGGACAGGAGCCAGAAGCTGTCGCATATGCGCTGCTAAAGTGAAACACGTCACAGCACTGTGACGTTGCAGCGCTTTCGTTACCGATATCGCTGTGTGTAACGGGGCCATTACAGTAAGTTCACCACAGAGACTATTTTTCTTTCTCCCAATCACTATTTTGCACGATATTTTTGATATATCTATCGATATATGTATGTATTTAATAAATCTATAGTGTAGACATTTTATTTTTTCTATCTACTTATCTGTTTGAATGTTTATGTTTATGTTTACTAGGTTCTTCCTAACACATGCAGCAGATTGGTGATGGTTCAGGTCCCAAGATCTCCACTGAATGCTGACAAAAAAAAAAAAAACCTATGCAGAGCTCGTCAGTAGGCACAAATAGAGCCACCACAGCACAGTGCACAAACTCAACAGAAAGACTAGGATATGACCTGGTCCAGTGTAGATTAAGGACTCTCACACTTTCTCCATGTGTGCACATCTATGCAAGAGAAGAGAGCTTCTGTCTGCTGACCAGTGTAGTTTTTTTGTTTTAGCAACTGTTGGAAACTTCAGGACCTGGACCGCCAATAATCTGTTCCACATTAAGGAGGTTGTCCATTAAATTTACACTGATAGCTTATCCTTAAGATAGGTCAGCAATGTCTGATCGGCCAGAGTATGACACCCAGCACCCCGCTAAACAGCTATTCTCTGTGCCAACAGCAGCATCAGGTGGCCACCAATGCTCAGAAGACATGGCAGCTCTGGAACTAATAGTAGCCACGCCCAGGTACTGCACATCTGTCTCCTCTTCAAATCAGTGCCCAGGCACATCCACTATGAGAAGAGGGAGCAGCAGCTCTGGAACTGGGCATTGCTGGCTACCTGATGCCACCGTCAGCACCTTAACCCCTTCATGACCTTGCCATTTTTTGCAATTCTGACCAGTGTCCCTTTGAGGTTATAACTCGGGAACGCTTCAACCGATCCTAGCGATTCTGAGATTGTTTTTTCGTGACATATTGGGCTTCATGTTAGTATTAAATTTAGGTCGATAATTTTTGCGTTTATTTGTGAAAAAATCAAAAATATGGCAAAAATTTTGAAAATTTTGTAATTTTCAAATTTTGAATTTTTCTTCTGGTAAACCAGAGAGTTATGTGACACAAGATAGTTATGAAATAATATTTCCCACATGTCTACTTTACATCAGCACAATTTTGGAAAAAAAAAAAAAATTTTGTTAGGAAGTTATAAGGGTTCAAAGTTCATGAGCAATTTTTCATTTTTCCACCAAAATTTACAAAACCATTTTTTTTGATGACCACATCCCATTTGAAGTCCCTTTGAGGGGTTTACATGACAGAAAACACCCAAAAGTGACACCATTCCAAAAACTGCACCCCTCAAGCTACTCAAAACTACATTCAAGAAGATTATTAACCCTTCAGGTGCTTCACAGGAACTAAGCAAATTGGAAACAAAAAAAAAGTGATATTTTAATTTTTCTAACAAAAATGTTCTTTTATCCTCAATTTTTTCATTTTCACATGGGCAACAAGATAAAATGGATCCTAAAATTTGTTGAGCAATTTCTCCTGAGTATATCGATACCACATATGTGATCATAAACCACGGTTTGGGTGCACGGCAGGGCTCTGAAGGGAAAGAGCGCAATTTGACTTTTGGAGCTAATTTTCCATTCAAAAAGTGAAATGGCGCTCCTTCACTTCTGAGCCCTACCGCGCGCCAAAACAGTGGTTTATGACCACATATGAGGTATCGGTGTACTCAGGAGAAATTGCCCAACAAATTTTAGGATGAATTTTATCCTGTTACCCATGTGAAAATGAAAGAATTGAGGCTAAAAGAACATTTTTGTGAAAAAAAAGTACTTTTTCCATATTCACAGATCAATTTGTAAAGCATGTGGGGGTTCAATATGCTCACCACTCATCTAGATAAGTTCCCTGGGGGGTCTAGTTTCCAAAATGGGGTCACTTGTGGGGGAGCTCCAATGTTTAGGCACACAGGGGCTCTCCATACGCAACCTGGTGTTTGCCAACAATTGGAATGGTTAGCGGACACCAGGTCACGTATGGAGAGCCCCTGTGTGCCTAAACATTTGAGCTCCCCCACAAGTGACCCCATTTTGGAAACTAGACCCCCCAGGGAACATATCTAGATGCACAGTGAGCACTTTGAACCCCCATGTGCTTCACAAATTGAGACGTATAAATGAATAAAGAAACTTTTTGTGAAAAAACATACTAGTCTAGTAGTTAAAATTCGCAGCATAGGGGACCCAATACATTTGGGTCTTCCATGCTGAGGATTCCAGCCCCTAGCTGCCAAGTTGTACCTGGCTGGCAACCAAAAATATGGCAAAGCTCCATGTCATTTTATTTGTAGAATTTAAAAAAAAAAAAGACATGGGGCTCTGCCATATTTTTGGTCCAGCCAGGTACAACTTGGCAGCTACGGACTGCCACCAGCCCCCAGCTGCCTCATTGTACGTGGCTGGAACCAAAAATACAGCGAAGCCTATTTTTTTTTTATTTCTATAATTATTTCTAGAAAAAAAAATGACATAGGGCTCCGCCATATTTTTGGTCCAGCCAGGTACAACTTGGCAGCTACGGACTGCCACCAGCCACCAGCTGCCTCGTCATACCTGGCTGGAACCAAAAATACAGCCAGGTACAACTAGGCAGCTGGGGGCTGGAATCCTCAGTATAGAGAGGCCCAAGCGTTCTGGGCTCCTCATGCTGCGAATTGCAGCCCGCAGCCGCCCCAGAAAATGGCGCATTCATTGAAGCACCATTTTCTGGCGCTGTACCCACGCTCTTCCAGTTGCCCTGGTACCGGTGGCTAACTGGGTAATAAAGGGGTTAATGCCAGCTTTTTATTGGCAGCTGGCATTAAGCCTAAGATTCATAATATAGGGCCAATGTTAGACCCGCCATTAGGAATCTCTAGTACGGTAAATAGTCAATAAATACACACAGAGAAAAATCTTTATATTTGAAAAAAAAAAAAAACACAGACACAATTCGGACTCCATCTTTATTATAAAAAGATCCGACGTAGTCCACAACGAAGGTCCCACGACGCCCGATCGCTCCGACGTAGTCCACAACGAAGGTCCCACGCCGCTCGATCGCCTTTGCTTTCAGATCTCTACTCTGGAGCCCAATCCGCCAGCATGGTGATCGAGCTGCAGAAAGTGATCTGACACCCCGGGCGCAGTGACCCACTATGTGCGTCACTGTGCCTGGGCTGCCAGATCGCTTTCTGCAGCTCGATGCCCATGCAGGGAGATCGGGCTGCAGAGCAGCGATCTAAGAGCCTGGGCACAGTGACCCACTATGTGCATCACTGCGCCCAGGCTGTCAGATTGCTTTCTGCAGCTCGATCCCCCTGCATGGGCAGGCGCAGTGATGCACATAGTGGGTCACTGCGCCCGGGGTGTCAGATCACTTTCTGCAGCTCGATGCCCATGCAGGGAGATCGGGCTGTAGAGCAGCGATCAAAGAGCCCGGGCGCAGAGACCCACTATATGCATCAGTGCGCCCGGGCTGTCAGATTGCTTTCTGCAGCTCGATCCCCAGGATCCAGCTGCAGAAAGTGATCTGACAGCTCCAGCACAGTGATCCACAGTGATCACATAATGGTCACTGTGGATCACTGTGCTGGAGCTGTCAGATCACTTTCTACAGCTGGATCCTCAGGATCTAGCTGTAGAAAGTGATCTGGCAGCTCCAGCACAGAGCTGTCAGATCCGGAGGCGGTGAAGAGGAGGAGGAGGAGCGGGACGCAGTGGAGACAGAACGGCCGCCGGAGGGGTGAGTGGGAGAGGCGATCGCCACTCCGGTGATCGGGGGGGCAGGAAGGGGGAAGAGGGGGGGTGACAGGAGAAGTAGGGGGGCACTTAGGAGGAAGCGGGGGCAGGCAGGAGGAGGCGGGCGGCAGGAAGAGGAAGGGGCAGCAGGGACAGGAAGCAGGCGGCAGGAAAAGGAAGCGGGGGGGTAAGAAAGATGAAGAGGGGGCAGGAAAGAGGTGGGGGGCAGGGGGGCAGTTAGAGGATGACAGGGGAGAAGATTGGAGGGTAGGGATAGCAGCGGCAGGCAGGGAAGCATTACAGGCGCGGTGATTTTCACTTTCACTTTTGAGTGCCAATCACCGCGCCTGTAGCCGGGGGGGTGGGGGTGGGGGCAAATCGACCCCCCCTGGGGTGTTGTACAACTCCCCATGTACCTGCAGGCCGAGTGACAGGTCAGTGACACCCTCACTCGACCTGCAGGAGCCCGATCATTCCATGGCCCAGGGGGTGGGCCAAGGGTCTGGAAGGGGTTAAACAGGTGATGGGCAGAGATGCCAGGTATTGTACCGAGGCCGATTAAATAATGATGACCTATCCCAAGGATAAGCCATCAATGTAATATAGTGGACAACCTCTTTAAAGGGATCCTGTCACCCCCAAAACGCCTCCTAAGCTATTAAAACATTTCCCTGCAGCCTCCCATCAGTAATCCCACACTCCTTTGTGGGATTACTGCGCATGCGGCGTGGGTGTACTGACGTCACCCGATACTGGAAATGACGCGATTCACGTCATTACAGCCCCATTACAGCCTCGCCAGCACTGAGGAGCGCTGGGAGGCGCTGATAACATTATGCCTTGCAGATCACGCCTATTAAGGCATGCTATCATGACGACATGGGCCCAACTGGGTGACTAAAGAATAGCCACTGTACTCCTTATCACTAATGAGTAAGTGCTATAAACGTTTTTCTTCACTTTCACTGGATGCATTTATCAGCAAAAAGGAGTGTGGGATAACTGATGGGAGACTGCAGGGACATGTTTTAATAGCTTAGGAGGTGTTTTGGGGGTGACAGGATCCCTTTAAGAAGGAACTAGATATTAATTATTTAGAGATAAACAGGGATTTTTGTGTACTCACCGTAAAATCCTTTTCTCCGGCTCATCATTGGGGAACACAGGACCATGGGTGTATGCTTTTCTGCCACTAGGAGGCGACACTAAGTAAAGTAAAAGTTAAGTCCTCCTTCCTGCAGTATACACCCATCCGTAAGTGTAGCTATTCAGTTTAGTACTAGAGCAGTAGGAGAACGTGTTAACGTAATAAGGTACAAGAGGCGTAAGCCAGAATTCTGTACAGACTATTAAATTAGATAAAGCGGGTGCTATGTCCCTCAATGATGAGCTCGGAGAAAGGGATTTTACGGTGAGTACACAAAAATCCCTGTTTCTCCTTCGCATCATTGGGGGACAGAGGACCATGGGATGTCCTAAAGAAGTCCCTGGGTGGGAGATAACAGAGTAGCAGTCGAGCATCATGTGTCAGCCGCTTACAGATGTGCAACTGCCGCTTGCATGATTTTTCTACCTAGGCTTGCGTCTGCAGAGGCCTGGGCTTGAATGTTGTAGTGTTTGGTGAAGGTGTGCAGGCTGGACCAGGTTGCGGCCTTGCAAACTTGGGTTGCCAAGGCGTGGAGACGAGTGGCCCATGAGGCGACCAGTGATCGCGTTGAGCGGGCCTTGATCCCTGCTGGGATAGGCATGTTTTTGACGCGGTAGGACTCTTGCATTGTTATGCGGGTTCACCTTGCCAGTGTGGAGTTAGAAGCAGCCATACCTTTCCTAAGTCCTTTGGGGATGACGAACAGCGCTTCTGTCTTAAAGAATGATGATGTTTAGGAGACGTAATATCTGAGGGTCCTTACAAGGTCCAAGGTATGAAGTCGATTTTCAAGCAGTATACCAAAGCTGGGCAAAAGTATGGGAGGACGATATCCTCATTGAGGTGGAAGCGAGACACCACCTTGTCAAGAAGGACGGAGACAGCTGGAGAACTACTTTATCCTTGTGGAAGGATAGGAAGAGCCCACCTCTTCCTATCCTTCCACAAGGATAAAGTAGTTCTCCGGGGGAGGGGGATAGGATGGCTAGTTTTGACACACGCCTGATTGATGCGATTGCGACTACGAAGGCAACTTTCTATGAGAGGTGGAGTGCAGAACGGGTGCTCCTGTAGGGTGCCCAGAACTAGGTTTAGGTCCCGGACGGTGACTGGTGTCTTGTAGGGTGGCTGCATGTGCGAGACCCCTTGGATAAAAGTTTTGACCTGTGGTTTTGTCGCAATCCTGCGTTAGAATAGAACGCTTAGGGCCAAGATCTGGCCTTTGACGGAGCAGAGTGCTAGGCCCGAGTTAAGGCCGGTTTGAAGGAACTCTAAGATTGTATGAATGGAAATCTGCAATGGGTTATGGTTGTGGTCTTTCTTTCCACCACTGGAAAAAAAGGGTTTACCAAGTGCGGTGAAAGATGCAGGAGAACATTGGTTTGCGTGCGTTAACCATGGTGGTTATGACCTCTGGTGGGAGCCCTGCTTGGGTTAGGACCCAGGATTCAATAGCCATGCAGTTAAAGACAGAGCCCCCCCGAGTTCTGGTGGTAAGTGGGGTGATGAGTATTGCTTGAACTCTTTCCACTCTGATCTTTCTGACCACTCGCAGGATCAGCGGTAGCGGGGGAAAGAGGTATGGAAGTCGGAATTGGTGCCAAGGGAGGACTAGCGAGTCTACTCCCAGCGCTAAGGGTCCCGGGACCTGGCTACAAAGGCCAGGACTTTGGAGTTCATTATTGATGCTATGAGGTCAACGTCGGGGGTTACCCATCGCCGACAGATTTGTAGTAAGACTTCTGGATGTAGGGACCATTCTCCTTAGGCCAGTCCTTGGAAGGCTCAGGAAATCCGCTGACCAGTTGTCCACTCCGGCGATGTGGACTGCTGAGATGGGCGACTATGTTCTTTCTGTCCATTCTAGGATATGCTCCACTTCGCGCATTGCAGATTTACTGCGCGTGCCGCCCTGATGATTGATGTACGCTACTGCCGTTGCGTTGTCTGATTGAATGCGGATGGAGCGACCAGTTAGTAGGTGGTGGAAGTGTTGGAGAGCTAAGTGGATGGCCCGCAGCTGTAGAATGTTGATCGGGAAGTGTGACTTTTGGGGCATCCATTGGCCCTGGGCTGTGTGTTGGCCATAGACAGCCCTCCAGCCGATTTGGCTGGTGTCGGTGATTACAACTAGCCACTGGACAGGGAAAAAGGATTTTCCCTGCATTAGTGCGGATGACCTTGCTCACTAGCTGAGTGTCTTTTTTACTTGCATGGGTAGGTGGTGCTTGTGATCGCAGCTGAAGGGATTTTGTCCTAAGCAGAGAGGAGGGCCAGCTGCAGAGGTTGGAAGTGTATGTGGGCCGTAAGTTATCTTGTGGTTGTGTGGCTAATATCTTGTGTGGTAGGATATACACTGTGTTCCAAATTATTATGCAAATTGGTGTTAAGTGTCATAGGGTTTTATTTTTTTTTCATTGAAACCCATTGATGGTATTGTGTCTCAGGGTTCTTTGGATCATTGAAATCAATCTCAGATATCTGTGATAATTATTTTGACAGGTGAGACCAATAAAAGGAAAACTGGGTGTTCCACAATATTACGCAGGCCACAGTTTTCAAGTAACATGGGAAAGAAAAAGGATGTCTCTGCTGCCGAAAAGAAACAAATAGTGCAATGCCTTGAACAAGGGATGAAAACATTTGACATTGCACGAAAACGTAAAGGACTTATCCGGCTTAAATCAATCTTTACAGTATTGGGCTACACAGATACAAATAGATAGATGGTAATTACCTACCTGATCTGCTGTAAGCCCTTCCTCTCCTGTCAGCACCTGTCTCAGAGCGGTCACATGATCTTTCCGGCAGAGATTTTGCCGCTTCCTGTGATGTCACGTCCGAACCACACAGCATTAGCTTATCCCCTGCCCTGTACACAGCATCACAGCCCAGTCACTGAGTGACAGTTGACTCCCCTCTGCTAACCCAGCCCATGTGTGCCGAGTAGAGAGGAGCTGTTTGAGGCAGGATTGCATGGACACTGCAGGTACACCGAGCAGCTCCCAAACAAGTGCCTCTGTATGCAGTGCCTGCTCTCACCCAATTTTTTCCTCATTGCACTTTCAGGTGCATTGCTGTAGGAGTTGCATGCTGGACCCTGTTTGTGTAATAATGACGAGTTGTTTATGAATGATCCTTCACTGCTGTAGCACTGAGACACTGTAATGGCAGAGTCCTAGCCAATCAGGGTGCAATGTGTGTGTAGAGAGGAGTGTGGAGGGGGCAGAGGGGTGTACAGGGGGTGGTGATCAGCACAGGCTGCAAGATGGAAGAAAAAAAAAAAAAAAAAAAAAAAAAAAAAACAGGAACCTACCTAATCATGAAATGCTGCATGTAAACATCCAACATGGAGGCGCTGAACACAGAAATTGAGGAAATGGTGGGAAAACAAAAAAAAAAAAAAAAAAACACTGTGGGAGGCTTTAATACAATTCAGCACAGATTAGCTATTTTAAAACAACAACTTTTGTTGTCGGATAGGTCCTTTAAGCGTGATCATCGTATTGTGAAGAGATTTGTGGCGGATTCTGAGCACAGATGTGTTCGTGCAGATAAAGGCAGAATGAGGAAGGTTTCTGCCAGGCAAGTTCATCAGATTAAGAGAGCAGCTGCTAAAAAGGCCTTACAAACCAACAAACAGATATTTGAAGCTGCTGGTGCCTCGAGTCCCTCGAACCTCAAGGTGTAGGATCCTTCAGAGGCTTGCTGTGGTGCATAAACCTACTAAATCGGCCACCCCTAAACAGTGCTCACAAGCAGTGCAGTGGGTCCAGATCAGGGGCGGACTGGCCCAGGTGGCAGTGGGGCAAGTGCCCCCTGGGCTGGTGGTATGGCCCACATCTAGGGCTGCCCCCCCACAGAAATGGCCGGCCGCGCTTTGCCATACAGCAGCAGACTGCGTCGTACATGTCAAGTGGGTTGCAGTGGCCAGACAGCACCAACCCCCCCCCCCCCGGGGCATCAAAAATTTCTGATAGCATCCCCCCACCCCGCTTCTCAACACAGGGCTGGCAGACCAAAACTGCCAACCGGGGCCAGAGGCACCAGCCAGCCCCTGGTCCAGATATACATGAAGACTAATTTTCTAACAGTCTTGTTTACTGATGAGTGCTGAGCAACCCTGGATGATCCAGATGAATAGAGTAGTGGATGGATGGCGGATACCACCATGTCCCAACAAGGCTGCGACGCCAGCAGGGAGGTGGAGGAGTCATGTTTTGGGCTGGAAACATTGGGAAACAGCTGGTAGGCCCCTTTAAGGTTCCTAAAGGTGTAAAAATTACCTCTGCAACGTATATAGAGAGTTTCCAACTGAGAACTTTCTTCCATGGTACAAAAAGCAAAAACGTGCCTTTAGGAGCAAAATCATCCTCATGCATATCAATGCACCATCTCATGCAACAAAGAATACCTCTGTGCCATTGGCTGCTATGGGCATAAAAGGAGATAAACTCATGGTGTGGCCACCATCTTCCCCTGACCTCAACCCTATAGAGAACCTTAGGAGTATAATCAAGCAAAAGATCTATGAGGGTGGGAGGCAGTTCACATCAAAACAGCAGCTCTGGGAGGCTATTCTGACATCATCCAAAGAAATACAAGCAGAAACTCTCCAGAAACTCACAATATCAATGGATGCTAGAATTGTGAAGGTGATATCAAAGTAGGGTTCCTATGTTAACATGTAACTTGGCCTGTTAGCTTTTTATTTCAGTGAAAGTCACCTGTTAATGCTGCAAATTCAACAAATGAGCATTTTCAGTTCTTTCAAACATATCAAATGTTTACAAACTCTTCTGTGCGTAATAATTTGGAATAGTGCTTTTTGAGTTTAAATTTTGAAAATTATACTGTTACCATAGGGCGATTTCTTCAATAAAATTAGATTTTTTGACTTTTCGCTGGCGGCGACCAATGAGCGCTGGTGCGCGATTTCGGCGACAGACAGACGATTAGGCAATTATATAGTAGATATATATATAAAATATATAAATATCTATTATATAATTGCGAATGCTGCGAGTGCCCCTTTGTCGTCATGTGGATACGAACGAAGCATTGGCCGCGCAGCGGCCATTGCGAGCCGGCGAGTCGCTATGCCCGCGCAGCGGGCATGGCGAGTCGAAGCATTGGCCGCGAAGCGGCCATTGCGAGTCGCTCTAAGGCGACTCGCTATGCCCGCGCAGCGGGCATGGCGAGTCGCCTTAGCAGCGCGAAGCATTGGCCGCGAAGCGGCCATTGCGAGTCAGAGACTCGCTCTGCTAGAATCCCGATGCATTGTGCATCGGGCACCCATCTAGTATATTATAATTGTCTTGCGGCCACTTCTGTCTGAGGCCGAAATCGCGCGCCATCGCTCATTGGTTGCCACGGCTGGCAGCGAGTCTCTTTAGACTCCGGCACATGGTCAGTTTCTTTGAGTTGATGATATCGTTCTTCCAGTCACTGACATCCATCTCCTGGCTCTCGTCTACCATCTTCCCGATTCCAGCTTTTGTCAGGTTGTTGTATTTGATGTTCTGGTTCAGTTGGGTATGGCTGGGCTGTTCCGAGGGTCATGATTTTTTGGTTTCACCTACATGTGTCAGGGCTTTATGATGATGGGAGCTTGGATTGCTCCTATGCAGGTGAGCCTGGAATGACAGCGCCCTCTTTATTACCGTTAGGTGTAGAGGGAATCTGCCCAGCTCGGCCCGACAAGCACTGTTGGAGGTGCTCTGATGGACCTGAAAAAGAAGCTTACAGAATTCCAGGTGGAAGATTTCTGTTGGGCTGGAATTTCACCTTGACCAATCTGGGTAGGTGTGAGGACCCCAGACTTCGCTGCTATATAGGAGGATTGGGGCAATGATAGAGTTAAAGATTTTTAACCAGACCCTCACTGGTGGCTTCACATGATAGAGTTTCCTTTGGATGGCATAGAAGGTTTTGCAGGCCTTATCCTTCAGGGTCTCTTTGGCTTGTTTGAAGCTCCCTGACCGGTGAATCTCTAGGCCCAGGAAGGTATATTTGTCTGTTCCTGCGAGGGCACAGTTGTTGAGGACAAATGGCGAGTGCTGGTCCGATCTTCTTTCTTCTCTGGAAAACCATGATGTTGGTTTTCTTTAGGTTGACCGGTAGTGCCCAGGTGGAGCTGAAGTTCTCTAAGATATTCAGGTTGTCTTTGAGGCCTTTCTCAGTTGGTGACAGCAGCAGCAGGTCATCTGCATACAGCAAGAATTTCACCTGAGCGTCGTGGAGGGCGAGACCTGGTGCTGTGGAGGATTCTAGAGCGGTAGCCAGCTCGTTGATGTAAATGTTGAAGAGCCTTGGCTTAGGGTGTAGCCTTGTCCGACTCCACAGTTCTGCAGGAAATAAGCCGTTCTTTTACCGTTCACACTCAGGTTGCAGCGGTTCTCTGTGTAGAAGCTTTTAATGACATCGTAGGTCTTTCTTCCTATTCCGCTCTCCAAAATTTCAGGAATGAGCCCGGGTGCCACACCGAATCAAAGGCCTTTTTAAAGTTCACGAAACAGGCGTATATTTTCCCGTTCTTTGTATTGTAGACGTGTCTCTGAATGAGGCTGTGCAGGGTATAGATGTGGTCAGTGGTCAGGATACTGTTGAACAGTTTTCCCAGGTTGCTGCTGACACATATGCCTCTGTAGTTGGCTGGGTCATACCTGTCCCCACTCTTGTGGATGGGCGTGATGAGGCCTTGGTTCCAGGTACGAGGGAAGTTGCCGGCACTCAGCACAATATAGAACAGTTTGACAAGGGGTTTGACCGGGGTTTTGGAAATGTTTGATTTTTTTTCCTCCATTGCTTTTAGTTTTGCCATTATGTTTTCCTGTTCTTGGCTTAGTTCTTCCTTTGGGATGTTTTTATAGAGGTCTCTGAAGTAATGGAGCCAGATGTTGCCATTTTGGATATGGATGTTGTTTTTCTTGTCTTTTGTGCCCATGTGCACACACACATATATATTAGCATTTTCGGGAGAGGGGAGGATACTCACCTTCCAACGTCGCTTTCGATGGTTGCTTAGCGACGCCGCTGACACAGGGCTGCATTCTCACGCCGCACTGCTTATGTGCCGGCCAGAAATGACGCGGCCGCCGGCACTGCGTCGTGAGAGCAGGAAGAGCGGAATGGGATAATTCAAATCTGCAGCCCCGCTCCTCAAACCATGATGCCACCCATTGAGGCGTAATTAGAGCAGCAAGGCGGAGGGAGGAGGATGGCCCTGGACACACTGCTCCCCCCCATCAGGAACGCCCCCTCGTCACAGATCATGTAAGTTATTAAACTGATCTATTCAAGTTCGATAAAGCCCTATTAAGTCAGACAGGGATGGCTAGGGAAGTAGTGTGAGGCTGCAGGGGGAGGTAGTGATAGGTTAGATGAGGTGACAGGTTCCCTTTAAGCATGTTGGTGGGGTCGCATATAATTTTGTTAAGCCAGTAGACCGGAGGTCGCTGATAATTGAGCCATGTGTGTTTTGTAGTGGGACACCTCTGGCGGGCTACGTTTATGGCCCTCGGGTCTATACCTGTCTGCCGTGCAGCTGTTTGCTGTACTGATAGTGAGTGGTATATAATTGTGGACATTTAACTGTGGAGAGCTTTATTACATGAGCTTTAGCACATGTGCTGCGTCTGACGCTGCGCAAGGCTAAAGCTGTCCATGTTTGGCCCATGATATTAGGATATTCTAGCCGATGGTAACTGGGGAGGAGCTGCCGTCATCAACCTCAGTGTATATGCTGCCATGCACGTTGAGGACTCGGCCCCCTCCCCTGTGGGGTCCCTTGCTCACTGATGAGGGGGGAGACTGCCAGCGGCGAGAGGTACGGCCCAAGTCTCACTCACTGAGGTAGTGTGTGTGTGGGCTTTATGCAGCCCCCCCTTTGTGGGAGGAAGGGGGAAAATGGGGAGGGCTAGGTAGGCTGAACCTTTTACCTGTGCTGTTGATGTGGGCCATATGGAGTTTCTTTGTCCTGAAGTTTCACGCCGTTTTTGGGGCATGGTGCTGCAGTGTAGACCGTGCAGTGATTGGGTGCCGCATCATCTGGGGGAGTTGCATCGGGCATGGCTTGTTAGCTGTGATGTGGCCCTGATTGGGGCACGCATCAGATGGTGTGGCCGCGATGACGCACCCTCCCGGGATTTGCAGCTTAAGCTGCCAATCGCGGGTTGGCGGTGACACAGCAGTGATCGGCCGTGCGTAACGTAACCCGTCCGTGGCAGGCTCGATGATGTGGCGGCCGTGGCTCGTCACGATTGGCCGCTGAGGCTGTCTAGCAAGGCCTTAGGAGCTGGAGCGAGGGCCCAGACCGCGGGATTACACCACACTGGTGGATCATACATCGTGTATATCATACTATACCACTCATTTAGGACCTGTGACGGGGGGGTGGGTGCAGACTACCAGACCACGGTATAGGTAGGCCAACACTGAGTCTACATACCAAAGACATTTGTTAACAAGGGAGACTGCCGCGAGTTGTATCTTGGAGACTGAGTGTGTCCAGGAACACCCAAGGCAACAACTCCAGTACAACATTGAACAAGTAGCGACAGGTACTGCTATTTGACACTCCTCATTATCAACCTAATAAGTGGACCCTGTCTTTAATCTTTACTGTCTTTCTGGGGGGAGGGTATTTGTTATTGTTGTAAAGTTTCACAAACACTTTAAACACTAAACCACACTGGATAATTTTAAAACTGAAATAAAAGCATAAAGTGCGAAACAAGTTTTTCCAATTCTTTATTAAAGAATCATCGATTGATGGCCAAATTGTTGCGTAAAGGTAAAAATGAGAATGAAAATAAAACACAAAGAGGATAAGTGCGATCCGAGCTACAGATCACATGTGCCTCCTTGCGATACTAAGCTAAAACTGAATAGCTACACCTACAGATGGTTGTATACTGCAGAAAAGAGGACTTAACTTTTATCTTTATTTAGTGTCGCCTCCTAGTGGCAGAAAAGCATACACCCATGGTCCTGTGTCCCCCAATGATGCGAAGGAGAAAAAAAAAAACAAAAAAAAAAAAACATAAAAATACTGTAGATACAAGTAAATCATCACTTAAAGGGGTTGTCCAAATAGTAGAAAACACCTTCTCAATTACAATGTTCCCCCATGCTGAATAAAACAGCTTTTACTCACCTCCTGTGCCATTGCAAGGTCTCCATGTTATGCTGTCACAACTCACAAGAGCCCTGCAGAATGACACGGACATCTGGTAAAAGTGAGAGCTGCCTCTGTGCTCCTCCGGATGTCAGTTATATCTGAATGAAGTGAAAGTAAAGTAGCCCGTTTCCGGCCCAATTGTCTGCAGGGCTCTTGTAGCATAATGTTATGCCAAAACGACAACGGTGGCGAGTGTATGTTGTTACTCAACGTGAAGGAGGTGTGTAATTGGTAAGGGGTTGTCTGAGTAGTGAACAGCCTATTTTAACTGAATTTCCCAACTTAGAACCCTTTCACATCTGCGTTTGTCTGGATCTGCCGAATCCGCAGTGGACCACTTTTTTTTTTTTTTTTTTTTTCACAGCCGCAACAGCCGCAAGTGCTGGTTCACAGCAATACCGCACTTGCTGCAAGCCCCATAGAGCATGCATGGGGCTTGCCGCAAGTGCGACCGTTAGGCGGCAGATGTAGCAAATATGGTTTTCTGTCCAGATCTGCTGGATGTGAAAGGCGGCCGTCACACGGTTCAATATTGCGAATGATATCGTTTAAGCGATCTGCTTTTTGATCGCTTAAGCGATATCGTTTGTGCATCGCTGCATGCAATCGCAGATGAGAGCCGGAGCTCATATCAAGCGATAAACGCTTGTTCAATCTGCGTCATCGTGGTGTGTGACACCACAATGAACGATCTCCCAGCGGCAGAGCCTATGCTGGGAGATGGTATCTATGGTAAACGTCGGGTTACTAAGCGCCGGGCGGCGCCTAGTAACCCGATGTGTACCATAGTTACCAGCGATCTCGCTGGCGAGTCTGTCTGTGTGACAGCTCACCAGCGATGTGAGCGATATTGTTAGTGATCGCGCGTGCACGTGATCGCTTACAATATCGCTCACGATATAGATACGTGTGACGGCCGCCAAAGAAACATTAGCAAGGTATCACATATCTAAAGAACAAGTTTTAAAGGTGACTCTTGAATGGAGCACAAGCCGTGCATGCACTCCACTGCCCCAGTTACTGTGAATAGAATACATGGAGCGTTGGTGTGGATGTGTGACCACCCATTCTAAAAAGCCGCACCAGTCCAAATTGGTCGGAAAGGAGTAGCAATCTCGAATAGTAACAATAATTCCATGTATGTTAATTAGTATTTTCATATTACCCCCTCCCCCAACATCATCATCACTATTTTCAGAAAGTTACCTTTACACACTTGACATTGATTCCAGGACACACAAATTTCTTCCAGAGTAAAATTGCCTTGCTGTCTCCACAGGTGATAGGATATGCAATGTCAATGTCATCACTCAAATCCACAGTGGAACCCTCTACATAAAAATACAATGACAATTTTGATTAAAAAAAAAAGTTCCACTGGTGGGGAACTGTCAAAGTCCACTTTCACTTACCCAGCGTATCGCCCATCTTCAGAGTGTGAGTCTCCAATGATACAACAGCAGCATTAGTGTCAGCCATCTCCTCATACATTCTGAATAAATACATGAACGGTTCTATTATTAGGGTTAAGGGGAGATCCATAATATACAAAACAAAACGCATTACTCCTTTATTGTGTACTGGCCTCAACTGTGCTTTACTGCTTATCCTGCAAAGCGGATCACTTTGGTTGGGAACCTGCTATGTGCAGTATGTGTTCCATAGGGACTTTCCATTGCAGTCCTTAAACATTTTGTTGTGGAAATGCACTTCACCATATGCACTGCAAAATGTGAAATCTGCAGTGATATCTACAGAATTAGTTACATAATAACATGCAAATTACACAAGGCCATCAAAGTTCAACCTTTCTCCACCAAAGTATACATTTTCTATTGCAACATTACTCATAACATCTTTTGAGATAAAAGGCATCAAGCCCTTTTTTAAATGCTGTTATAGTCTGACTGCTCTAACCATAAAGAACTCTTTCTGATTTAGCTGCCACAATCATCTGTCCTCTGCACGCAATAAATCCCCTTGTGTCCTCTGTAAGGTCTTTGGAAGGAATAAGCCATGGTCTGTGGATATAATGCCAGAACACTTGGCAATCCACATCACTCCTAGTTACTAATTTCAATCAGAATTTAACACATTATCAGTAAATGTTTTGTCTGACAACTAAAAGACACTCCATGCAACCCATGTAGGAATCATTTCTATAATGCTGCACATAACAATCTTTCATTTGCTGAAGTGGCTAAGTTTAAAGGGAACCAACCACCTAAAAGTCGCTATCTAAGCTATAAATATCTGTCCCTGGAGCCTAAAAATACTATTCTAACCATCCCTGACTGACTAAATCTAACTAGAGGAACACTAAATCACTTTTTATACTTACCAAATTCTTGTCGGATGGACGTTCCTCCAGGCTCTTTGTCAGTGAGGCGGGTCTCCTCGCTGCTGTCCATCTTCTTTCCAGGGCGGCATCTTTTTCCCAGGATTCAAATTGCCCGCCCATCGCGTCCTCGCAATGGGTGGGTCACGAGCTGCAGGCCCCGCGTCACTTCTGCCCGCTGGGTCTATGACGCGCCCAGGCCGGCTTCAGCATGCCATCTGCGCATGCTCAGAAGCCGGCCTGGGTGTACCAGTGACGCGGCGGGCTGAAGTGACGCGGGGCCTGCAGCTCGTGACCCACCCATTGCGAGGACGCGATGGGCGGGCAATTTGAATCCTGGGAAAAAGATGCCGTCCTGGAAAGAAGATGGACAGCAGCGAGGAGACCCGCCTGACAAAGAGCATGGAGGAACGTCCATCCGACAAGAATTTGGTAAGTATAAAAAGTGATTTAGTGTGCCTCTAGTTAGTTAGATTTAGTCAGTCAGGGATGGTTAGAATAGTAATTTTAGGCTCCAGGAACAGATATTTATAGCTTAGATAGCGATTTTTAGGTGGTTGGTTCCCTTTAATTCCATACACTCACCTACAGTAACATGTAGCATACATTCCATGTACAGATCTGCTGCAGTTACAACTAGTAGGCAGCACGGTGGCTAGTGGTTAGCACTGCAGCGCTGGGGTCAAAACCCACAAAGGACAATTGCAAGGAGGTGGTATATTCTCCCTGTATTTGCTTCCTCTCACCCTTCATAGAAAACTACTTGGTAATTTGGATTGTGAGCCCCAATGATCACGTTTGTAAAGCGCTGTGGAATTAATAGCGCTATATAAATGAGTGACTTAAATTAGTATCAAAAGGGTATTCTGTAGAAAAATCTAAACTAAAAATGTCCATGGCAATTCGTATGTCTGTGGAATTTACTGCTGCTGATACAGGGAGCTGCTTTATGGGAATAAAAAGTGACATTTCAAGAAATATTTTTAACTATGAAGGCAGGAAGCTGTGTGATGGTGGCGATCTTACAGGTCACAACACCAGTAGGTTATACAACCTCATTTCTGCACTATGCAATTGCCACTGTTAGTACAAAATCAATACATATATATATGTATCTACTATATAATTGTCTAAGGCGTCTGTCTGAAGCCGAAATCGCACGCCAGACAGAGGCCGCTCATTGGTGAGCGCCAATGAGTGCATACTATGCAAATAGGCGCACAAGTTGAAAGTTCGAATTTCGCGCCAATTTGCAGCCCGGCGTTAGTGCCGCTATCACCGGGATACTCGGGTCCAGCCGACGGTGGCCGCAGCGCGCGAGCCAGCTGGGAGATGACTGGCGTCTGCTGGTCATCTCCCAGCTGGCGCACCGCTGACCGGAGCTCAGCCGCGGCTACGGTGTACCGGAAAATGTGAGCTGGGGGGGAGGCTGGTGGAGGCTGCAGGAGATCTCCTGCTCCCGCTCATATAATATGCATAGCCGCTCTCCATCACCATGGTGCTGAAACCGCACCACAGTGATGGGCTGGGGAAGCGGCGCATATTAAATGCTCCTGCGCCCCCTCCCTGCACATCATCCCCCTATGTTAGATATGGCCCCCTTGCTGCTACCATAGTAAAATAATAATCTGATCTCCCAGCTGCTGCTGTGATTGCACGCAGAAATGATGTCACTCTCTGCTGTGCCGATCACACGACCGGCACTGAGAACCAGGAAGCGGAAGAGCTCTGCAGCATCATCTCTGCCCGATCACAGCTGCACTGAGGGAGACCGGGAGATCAGCGCTGGAGGGAAGAATAGAGCAGCATGGGGGCAATATCTAAAACAGGGGGGCGCGTGCCACGCATAGGGGACACACTGTCCAATGGTTAATATCCACCTTTAGGCTCAGGCGGCAAGGAGGCAGGGGGAGACGCAGAGCAGAAGGGGGCGGCGCCTGCACCATGCAGCTGGCTCCCTGTGTGACGTGCGCCAGCTGCATAAGGTAAAATCACCAGCCAGTGGCTACTGACAGCACCTCCCCTTCCCGCTCCTCACCCGGTGACAGCAACCCCACCCACCCGTGGCCGCCGACAGTAGCCCGCCCCCCCCGGTCCTCACCTAGGCCCTGGAGGCAGAGAGCCTCTCTGCACCCCTGCGCATAGGGGAAATTAATCTGAAATGCTTACCGGCAAATAGGTTTTTTTTTACAAAAAAAAGCACTGGCGAGGCATCAGCAATGGGGTATTGCCATCACAGAGACGACAGCGCTACACTCACACTGCGAGCGGGAAAGCCATCCCGATATTTGAAATGAGCAGCAATGTGAAAATGACGCACCAGCGATCCCGGCCAAGTCGTATCGTTATCGCCGGTGCATAGTTATGTGTGACTGAGGCTCTATAATTACAGTACCTCTGATATCACAATCATGGCCGGAACAAGATCACATGGCTGTGACATCACCAGAGGTCCTTAAAGGAACCAACCACCCCAAATGACCCCCCCGGACTGTTAATATGTGTCCCTACACCCAGCACACACATTTGGGGCAATCGTTTTTGCTAAAAAAACTGTTTAGGAGAAGCTAAGATATCTGTTTATAAAGTTTAATAACTTCTGACGGATGGGTGTTACCTAGCTTTGTCCACGTGCAGTGTTCGTGCCTGTGATCCTCCTCTCCCCCTCCCCTCTCACTTTCTAAGAGCCTGGCCGCGTCATGAAAGGGGGCGGGGCTCGCCGCGATTTAGCCCCGCCCCTTTCATGACGCGGCCAGGCTCTTAGAAAGTGAGAGGGGAGGGGGAGAGGAGGATCACAGGCACGAGCACTGCACGTGGACAAAGCTAGGCAACACCCATCCGTCAGAAGTTATTAAACTTTATAAACAGATATCTTAGCTTCTCCTAAACAGTTTTTTTAGCAAAAACGATTGCCCCAAATGTGTGTGCTGGGTGTAGGGACACATATTAACAGTCCGGGGGGGTCATTTGGGTGGTTGGTTCCCTTTAAGCTAAACGCACACAGCACCAGGTACTGCAGACCACTTACACCCACACACCCTACACTCTGCCCTGCACTCACGTCACACTCTGCCCTGCACTCATGTCACACTGTCTCTTAACACAAAACCCGCGTCGCTGATTGGTTGCGCACAGCCAACCGCGAACAATCAGCAATGGGTATTTCCGTTACAGTGAAACAGGCACAGTCCGCCTGGTCTCCCGGCCCCCCTCCGCTCGGTCTCCTGCCCGCTGCTCACAAGCTCCACGCTCCCTCCAGGCCGCCGCTCCATGCTCCATCTGCCCGCCGCTCACCCCACCATTATTCTTCTTTTTGTGGCATAGACTCCAGAAATTCAAAGGCCGCAGGGGGTGGATCTACCAAAGGGAGCATCGTAATGGCCGTGAACAAGGGCACGCCCACCACATCAGGGCTATGCGCTTAGACACGCCTACTATGATGCCCCCTAGTTAACTCCGCCTTCAGAGGCCTTGGAATTGTTGACGTCTATGCTGGAGGAGGAAGAAGAAGACTACATGCTAGGGTGAGGGGCGGCTGTACAGAAGCCTGGAGCGGGTGAGAACTGAGGGGGTCACCGCTGCACAATCGCACACCCAAATATTCTAGAATACCCGGTTTTATGTGGATAACTCTGCATGAACCTGTCCAGAACACAAGGAGTTAAATGTGATAGGGTGTGCTATAAAGCTGAGACATTCATGTGACTAGTGAGCGGCTGTGAGTGGCTGTGAATGGCTCATGAGATCGACGAGGCCCTGAGTAATGTAATGGGTGCTGATTGCTGACAGCCCAGGTGGGTGTGTCAGGTGGGTGTGTCCTGAGTAATAGCAGCCCAGCTGGATGAGTCAGAGTGGGACTGGCAGGCACGATAAGAGCCTGCCAGCTGATTGAGTAAGAGATTCATTCTGAGACCAGAGATCATGCTGAGAGATCAGAGACTGGAGATCGTGCTGAGACCAGCCTGAGTGCAGAGCAGTCCAAGGCTCTGGGTGTATGATAGGAGCATGCTAGCTCCATGCCGATGCCTAGGACCGAGGTCGTGACAGCTCATGGAGTGGGAAGCCGTGGCTGAACCCGGTGGATACTAGTCCGGGCATGGGGTGAAACACGTCCGGGAAAAGAACCCTTGGGGGACGCTTGGTGGACCCGTGACCCAGGTAGCGAGACCCGGATCCGTGCCCGGTAAGACAGCAGTTCCCATGTGACGGAGTGAGCTGTGTGTAAATCATGCCAGGCGAGCGTAGTCGCCATTAGGTCCGACTAGTTAGTCAGTGAAGGACCGGTTGAACCGCATCAGTATTGTATGGCTTTTTAAAAAGACCCAACGAGTGAATGTAGCCCTATAGGGGCAGATGTATGAAGTGTGCCAGGCAGGCATAGACCACCCTTGGGACCGACTCAGTGTAGTCAGTTAAAGGTCCTGATGAACCAGAATGTATGTGGCCCTTCGGGAGGCGATTGTGTGTAGCCCTTCGGGAGGCGATTTTATGAAGTGTGCCAGGCGGGCATAGACCGCGCTTGGGTCCGACTCAGTAGTCAGTTAAAGGACCCGATGAACCGGAATGTATGTATGTACCAGAGGTCAGATACAGGGGTTAATAGGGCTCCTATAGTAGGGTAACGGATGGTTGTCCTGGATACTAAGGTTTGCCAATCTCTCTTCTGAACCCACATGTGCCACAGTCCATGGATGTCTATATGATGGGCTGTGAGCGTGTGAATGGACGCGTGTGGTCCATGGTGGCTTATAGGATGGATCACATACTGTGCAAGAACCCGGTCAGGCTGGATTCCTGATTCCGGGGTAGTATGGGGGTGGGGAAATAAAGCAAGACGGCTGGTTCCGCCATTGGGACCCATAGGGCCCATTGATATGGTAACTGATGTATTGTTAAACGTGAAATGTAGATAGGCCGGAGGCCGTAGCCACCACGGGAGCGGTTGTTATGGCCACTTTACACGCAGCTACAGGTAACAGGTTTTCCACAGGTAACTTACTGGCTGCAGTGAAATCATGGAGACATGGTTCTATCTTGTTGCTGTCTACAAATGGAACTATGTCTCCATGATTTCACTGCAGCCAGTAAGTTACCTGTGGAAAACCTGTTACCTGTAGCTGCGTGTAAAGTGGCCATTAGAGCTCCAATGGGGACAGAGAGGTGGTTACAGGTCCCGGGTAACTATAAGAGGTTATGTGCAATATAAGTGTTATGTAATGTTATATGTAAACGTATGGTGTATTTATGTATGGTGTTTATGATCAATGTGATATGTGTCAAACATGCTACCCGGGTTATGTTATTATATGTGAAAAATAAACGGGTAGACATTGGTTAAATTATAAACACGTGTTCTTGTCGTTATGCAAGCGGGTACCCCGGGTGCTACCCCATATATATAGCTCAGGGGATTGCACTGCAGACAGTTCATAAGGCAGTCAGCAGTAATAATGGCAGAGAGCTGGCACTCACCCATAGGATCGCACTGCAGACAGTTCATGAGGCAGTCAGCAGTAATAATGGCAGAGAGCTGGCACTCACCCATGGGGAATCGCACTGCAGACAGTTCGTGAGGCAGTCAGCAGTAATAATGGCAGAGAGCTGGCACTCACCCATAGGGATCGTACTACAGACAGTTCATGAGGCAGTCAGCAGTAATAATGGCAGACAGCTGGCACTCACCCATGGGGATCGCACTGCAGACAGTTCGTGAGGCAGTCAGCAGTAATAATGGCAGAGAGCTGGCACTCACCCATAGGATCGCACTGCAGACAGTTCATGAGGCAGTCAGCAGTAATAATGGCAGAGAGCTGGCACTCACCCATGGGGGAATCGCACTGCAGACAGTTCATGAGGCAGTCAGCAGTAATAATGGCAGACAGCTGGCACTCACCCATAGGGATCGCACTGCAGACAGCTCATGAGGCAGTCAGCAGTAATAATGGCAGAGAGCTGGCACTCACCCATGGGGGATCGCACTGCAGACAGTTCGTGAGGCAGTCAGCAGTAATAATGGCAGAGAGCTGGCACTCACCCATAGGATCGCACTGCAGACAGTTCATGAGGCAGTCAGCAGTAATAATGGCAGAGAGCTGGCACTCACCCATGGGGGAATCGCACTGCAGACAGTTCATGAGGCAGTCAGCAGTAATAATGGCAGACAGCTGGCACTCACCCATAGGGATCGCACTGCAGACAGCTCATGAGGCAGTCAGCAGTAATAATGGCAGAGAGCTGGCACTCACCCATGGGGGAATCGCACTGCAGACAGTTCATGAGGCAGTCAGCAGTAATAATGGCAGAGAGCTGGCACTCACCCATGGGGGATCGCACTGCAGACAGCTCATGAGGCAGACAGCAGTAATAATGGCAGAGAGCTGGCACTCACCCATGGGGGATCGCACTGCAGACAGTTCATGAGGCAGTCAGCAGTAATAATGGCAGAGAGCTGGCACTCACCCATGGGGATCGCACTGCAGACAGCTCATGAGGCAGACAGCAGTAATAATGGCAGAGAGCTGGCACTCACCCATGGGGATCGCACTGCAGACAGCTCATGAGGCAGACAGCAGTAATAATGGCAGAGAGCTGGCACTCACCCATGGGGGATCGCACTGCAGACAGCTCATGAGGCAGACAGCAGTAATAATGGCAGAGAGCTGGCACTCACCCATGGGGATCGGCTGCAGCTGCAGGATGACCTGGGTCTTGGCATCCTCTGGATCTTCCTCCTCGTGCAGTCGCTGGGGATCACCACCACATCCCCCATAGGGACGGTCACCGCAGCGTTCGCCATGCGTCACATCAGGATAGTCTGGTTGGTGACCTGAGAACAAATACAGTCATGACTCGAACTTCTCATCTCACGAAGGCCCCAATTACATGTGCAAGTCTACCACAACCCCGAACCACAGCACAATCTGTACCTGCCCAATTGTCTATCAGCCTCCACAGGTAGCACGGAGACTAGTACACAATCACCTCACCTTCACCAGAAAGCCTGCACCTCCAGCCAGACACAGCTCCACGCCCCAAGTTTCCCGGATCTCAGCAGGTCGCGCATGCGTTCTACTACCCCCTCGCTGAGACAGCGCGTCAGCGATACTTCCGGTCATGTGGTATATCACGTGACCTTAATGGGTCAAAGGCATGCCAGCTGTGTGATGTTCCCTCCCTGTGGGGGCCCGGCCACTCCTTTGTGGCCTTTCGTGTGTAGTAAGGGCTGTTCCTGTGGGAAGGCTGCTGCTCCTGTGGGGGCCGCTTGTGTGAGAGCCGCTCCTCCTTGAGCTGTGGGCCGCTCGTGTGGGGGTTTTGGCTGTGTGTGAGCCCCGGGTGGCTCCTCCTGTGAGGGCCGTGTGTGGGGGCCGCTTGCTGCTCTCCTGTGGGGGGGGGCCGCTTGTGTGAGGGCCGCTCCTCCTGTGAGGGCCGTGTGTGGGGCCGCTCGTGTGGGGCTGCTCCTCCTGTGAGGGGGGCCCGTGGTGTGGGGGTTGCTCCTGTGGGCCTTTTGTCACCTTACACAGCACATACTTGTTATTACACTTTCAGATACTTTTATTTTTAACAGAGACAGCAAAGTCTGCAATTATTTACTTTTTTTTTAATTAATAAAAGTTGCATTTGTTTTAAATTGCTTAATTGTCCCACTTCAGCAAACAGGTTTGGCCCAATGTAACTTTTGCCATATGTGTGCCTGACCCTGTCAGCATCACCTCCATTTTGAAGGGTGGGTGTCAGGTGTGACCGCACCCCCGCGCTGCAGATAGTCACAATTTACAGGAGCAGTGCCCTGTGGTACAGGTACGCATTTGGCACAGCTTAATCTTTTTTTTTTTTCTCTGTGTAATGGAAAGCAGTAAGGCTGGCATCACACCACGTCGGCGTCTGATTCGGGGCTGTCAGGGATGAACCTGACAGCCCCGAACCGGATCAGCACACAGAACCGGAGGGCCAATAGGCCTTCCAGTCCGGTGTGCAGCCGACGCAGCTGCTGATGATTCAGGATTGTGGGGAGCTAGCCGCTGTCCTGAAATAACAGCAGCGTGCAGCTGCCGGTTCCTGGATCGGGGCAATCCGGCCCCATAGGATCCCATGTTATGGAGCGCCGGATTGCACCGTATCCGGGAGAAGCCAATTTGGAGAGATTTTTCTCCCCGGACATAAAACCGTTGCAAGCAACAGTTTTGTGCCTGGGAGAAAAATCCGATTTCTTCCGGAGCGATGGAAACCGGATGGCAGAGAGCTGCCATCCAGCCCCATAGAATACTATGAGGCCCAAATCCAGTCCCGGGGCTGTCTGGTTTACATCGGACAGCCCTGGATTGGATCTTGCCGTGGTGTGAAGCTGGCCTAAAATGCAAGGTTGTTTTCTTTTGCAATTAAAAAAAAAAAAAAATAATGCTTATTTTGGCACTCTTCCTGAGCATACCTTCAACAAGACTGGCATGTAAAATGGCCATCTTCATGAACTTGGCTGTAATCTTGTGTTAGGCTATGTGCACCGCTTTAATGGATGCCCCCACACCTTTCGGGTGAGGCTGTCATCTTAATTGTCTGCTGCCAAATTGGATGCTTTGTCTGGGTGCATGCACGTCACTGTATAAAGAATCCACGCTGACCTATTTGTCAATGTAGAGCTTAATACAAAAGACCTTTTATTAAGGGAGCGGTTAGCAGTTTTATTACTTATCCTTAAAGGGATATGCAAAGGGGTGTTACTAGATAATTGCGTTATATTATGCTGAATATACATTTTATTCTGGAAAACATTTAATTATATTCTCTGCGTGTTAGTTAAACTAGCCTTGAAGTGAACATTTAGTCTGAAGACATTCTGATAAGACTTTCAGTACGGCTACCTCTAAATCAAAACATTTATATAAAATCAGAGACACAGAAAACCCAAGGGTGGGAGGGAAGAAGGAGAGAGAGCTTAGTTAGGGGAAAGGACAAGGCCAACAACCAGGCCTCGAGCCTGGAAGATTTGATTTCTGAATGACTACATACTAATATAAATTATTAAATTTATTGCCATAACACCGGGGAGGATTTGGTTGCAGAAATATCTGCATCTCTTGCTAGTAAAATGTGCCAAAAACACAATGCATTTTTGCTGTGTTTTCTTAACCCCTAGACGACAGCCTAACGTCTACAGACGTCGGAAAAAAAGGGTACTAAAGCCTAGCCGACGTCTGTAGACGTTGGCAGGAAAAAGCTCTATAGCGCCGCCCCTGGAGCTAATACCTCTAGGGTGTCAATGTACCGATTGTAGCTGACACCCTAGAGATTAGGAATTAGCTGATTTTGTATCCGCACCTGTGATGTGATGACCGGTAAACACCGTTTACCGATCATCACATCACAAACAGTGACAGTGCCGGTAAAAAGTACTTTCACTTTAATCCGACATGAAAACACATGTCGGATTAAAGTGAAACAGCAACCCCTCACTGCCCAAAGACCCCCAGTACTGGGGATCACCCCCCCCCACCACCATCCCTCCCCCACAACATCCAAAATGGTGGCGCATGTAAAAACGCGCCGCCTCCCCTGCAGCTGCATGCGATCTGACATGTCACAAGTCAGATCGCATGACTGACACATCCCCCTGTGCCCCCCAACACTTTCTGCAGCCTCCGACCCCCTCCAGCCCCCCATCTCCAGCTCTTCCAGCCCCCCCAGCCTCGCTCCTCCAGCCCCCTCCTTGCTCCTCCAGCACCTTCCTCCAGTTTCCCTCCGCTCCTCCAGCCCGCTCCTCTGATACCCACAGCCCCCCATCTTTACCCCCTCCAGCCCCGCTCCTCTAACCCTCTCCGCTCCTCTTACCCCCGCTCCTCCGCTTCTGCAGCACCGCTCCGGCTCCCCTCCTCGCTCCTCCGGCCCCGCTCCTGCAGCACCGCTCCTCCAGCTTCCCTCCTCCTCTCTCTCTCACCCGCTCCTCGATCCTGGAGTCCCGATCCTGGGGTCCCGCTCCTGGATCCTGGGGTCCCGCTCCTGGATCCTGGAGTCCCGATCCTGGGGTCCCGCTCCTGGCAGTGGCACCAGCAGTCTGACTCCTCTTCTGTGCGCGCCGCTGTGTGCGCGCACTCTCAGGGGAATGATAGGCCATGAACTTACAGAGTTCATGACCTATCATTCCCCTGGGGTCACACAGGGGTTAAGTGATCTTCATGGTGATCTGCTTTAGAGATCATGAAGATCAGTTAACCCCTGTGTGGTCCCTGGATTGTGATGGGTCATGACCTTAGAGTTCATGACCTATCATTCCCCTGAGGTCAAACAAGGGTTAAGTCATGAACTCTAAGTTCATGACCCATCACAATCCAGGAGTCACACAGGGGTGCCTTTACACGCCGTAACCGTGGAGAGAAATATTGACGGCGATATGTCGCCTTGCAATAATCGCCGTCAAAATCTCCCAATTGCGGCATGTAATTGGGGAATTTGGTGGCAAAATGTTGCCTCGCCACGGTCGCCTGATCTCTGTGCAGTGCTCTGCAATCAGGCGACCGTGGCGAGGCGACATATCGCCGCCAAATTCCCCAATTACACGCCGCAATTGGGAGGGATTTTGAACGGCGATTATTGCAAGGCAACACATCGCCATCAATATTTCTCGCCGCGGTTGCGGCGTGTAAATGTACCCTTATGGTACCTTTACACGCCGCCACAACAGGATGGATACAACCCGCTACAGGCTACAATTGTAGCTTGTCGCGCCAATATCGCCCGTAGTAGCGGCGTCTGAAGACGGGACGACACAGCCGGCTACAGATACATCTGTATCCGTGCACTGCCCATAAACAGATGGCTACATCGCCGATTGTAGCGAGCTGTATCGGCGTGTAAAGAACCCACAGAAGGGAACTCTGGACACCCGGCGATGTAGCTGCAATGTAGCTAAGGCGTCACCCAGGCTCCGTGTTACCCCGCCCCATCTGCGATCATTGGTGGAAGCTCCTGCATGACGATTGGTAGTCGCTGCATAGGGAGGCATATTTAAGGAGCTGACCAGTCACACTACACAATTGCTCGAGCGTGCTGTATTAACCAGCCTCCTGCGATGCCTGCCCAATCATGATGTTCTGGCTTTGTCCTATCAGCGTACGGACGTCTTGTAATCCACAATTGTGGCACGCCTATGTGCTGTCTCTGCTGCACCAGGTCCGCCCATATTAGCTTGTTGTAGCGTTGTGTAAATGAGGTACGCTGAGCTACAGATGGCTACTTGAGACACCCGGCGATGTAGCTAGCTGTAAATGTAGCGTAGCGTAGCTAGCGCACCTTGTGGCGGCGTGTGAAGAGGGTGCGGTTCCCGTTGGTAACCGTTCGGCCGTGCTCGTGCACGTGAAGTTGCCGTTGGTATCCATCCTGTTGTGGCGGCGTGTAAAGGTACCATTAGAGATTATTATGTGTGACCCCAGGATCGTGATAGGTCATGAACGCTGTAAGTTCATGACCTATCATTCCCCTTGGAGAGTGCCTTATTATAGCATATGGGGGATGCCCCCATATGCTATAACACCGAGAAACATCGCGGAACCGCCCACTGGACTACGTCGGACATCACCGCCCACTGGACTGCGTCGGACGCCACAGACAAATAAAGATGGGGTCTAAATTGTGTTTGTTTTTTTTCTAATAAAAAAATCTTTCTCTGTGTTGTGTCTTCTTTACAATTTACTAGAGATTCCTAATGGCGGGTCTAACATTGGCCCTATATTATGAATCTCGGGCTTAGTGCCAGCTGCCGAAAAGCTGGCATTAACCCCTTATTACCCAGTCTGCCACCGCTACACGGCAGCTGGAAGAGCTGGATACAGCGCCAGAAAATGGCGCTTCTATGAATGCGCCATTTTCTGGGGCGGCTGCGGGCTGCAATTCGCAGCGGGGGGGGGCCCAGAATGCTTGGGCCTCCCTACGCTGAGGATTCCAGCCCCCAGCTGCCTAGTTGTACCTGGCTGGCCCAAAAACATGGCGAAGCCCACGCCGTTTTTTTTTTTAAATTATTTCATGAAATAAAAAAAAAAAAAAGGGCTTCCCTATATTTTTGGTTTCCAGCCAGGTAAAACTAGGCAGAAGGGGTTGGTGGCAGCCCGTAGCTGCCTGCTGTACCTGGCTGGACCAAAAGTGTGGCGAGCCCCACGTAATTTTTTTTTTCAAATTTAATAAAGAAATACTAGAAAAAAAATGCAGGAGAGGAGACGACCAGGACACAGTGTTTCCGGATCTTGTGCACATGCTCTAAGGCTGCTTTCACATCAGCGGCTTTTGCCGATCGCGGCAGATGTGGTGAAAAAAACGCATCTGCCGCGATTACCGCATAACCGCTGCACTTGCGGCACAGTTGCGGCAAGCCCCATGCAATGTCTATGGGGCTTGCGGTAAGTGTGCGGCACGAGCGGCAAGTGTGGTTTCGGCACCTGCAGCAGGTGCAGCCGCGAAAAAAAAAGACTCGTTTTTTTTGCGGCCGCATCTGCAGCAAGTGCTGATACTGCACTTGCCGCACCTGCCGCAAGCCCGCATAGACATTCTATGGGGCTTGCCGCAACTGTGCCGCAAGTGCAGCAGTTATGCGGTAATCGCGGCAGATGCGTTTTTTTCACCGCCTCTGCCGTGAACGTCAAAAACCGCTGATGTGAAAGTACCCTAAAAGTGAGAAATTGTGTGAAAAAAAGAAAATGTTCAATATGACGTTATCAAATTCTGTGAAGTAGCTGTAGGTTCTAAATGCTCACTATACCACTAGATATAATCCGTGAGGCGTCTAGTTTCCAAAATGGGGTCACTTGTGGGGGGGCTCCAATGTTTAGGCACACAGGGGCTCTCCATACGTGACATGGTGTCCGCTAACTATTGGAGCTAATTTTCCATTCAAATTGTTAGCGGACACCATGTCGCATATGGAGAGCCCCTGTGGGCCTAAACATTGGAGTTCCCCCACAAGTGACCACATTTTGGAAACTAGACCCCCCAAGGAACATATCTAGATGCATAATGAGTACTTTCAACCCCCAAGTGCTTCACAAATTGATCCATAAAAATGAAAAAAGAACATTTTTGTGGAAAAGAAAGTACTTTTTCATTTTTACGGATCAGTTTGTGAAGCACCTGGGGGTTCAAAGTGCTCACTATGCATCTAGATAAGTTCCTTGGGGCGTACAGTTTACAAAATGGGGTCACTTGTGGGGGAGCCCCAATGTTTAGACACCCAGGGGCTCTCCATACGTGACATGGTGTCCGCTAACAATTGGAATTGTAAGTTGATACTATGTCGTGTATGGCGATCCCCTGTGTGCCTAAACATTGAAGCTCCCCCACAAGTGACCCCATTTTGGAAACTAGACACCCCAAGGAATTTATTTAGATGCATAGGGAGCACTTTGGACTCCCAGGTGCTTCACAAATTGATCCGTAAAAATGAAAAAGTACTTTTTTTTCACAAAAATCTTCTTTTATTTCCTTTTACGGACTAATTTGTGAAGCACCTGGGGTATGAAAGTGCTCACTATGCATCTAGATATGTTCCTTGGGGGTCTAGTTTCCAAAATGGGGTCACTTGTGGGGGAGCTCCAATGTTTACGCACACAGGGGCTCCCCATATGCGACATGGTGTCCGCTAATAATTTGAATGGAAAATTAGCTCCAATAGTTAGCGGACACCAGGTCGCGTATGGAGAGCCCCTGTGTGCCTAAACATTGGAGCTCCCCCACAAGTGACCCCATTTTGGAAACTAGACATCCCATGGAATTTATTTAGATGCATAGTGAGCTTTTTGAACCCCCAGGTACTTCACAAATTGATCCGTAAAAATGAAAGAGTACTTTCTTTTCCACAAAAATTTTCTTTTTTCATTTTTATGGTTTCATTTGTGAAGCACCTGGGGGTTGAAAGTGCTCATCACCAATCTAGATAAGTTCCTTGGGTGGTCTAGTTTCCAAAATGGGGTCACTTGTGAGGGAGCTTCAATGTTTAGGCACACATGGGCTCTCCATACGCAACATGGTCTCCGCTAACAATTGGAGCTAATTTTCCATTCAAATTGTTAGCGGACACCATGTCGTGTATGGAGAGCCCCCGTGTGCCTAAACATTGGAGCTCCCCCACAAGTGACCCCATTTTGAAAACTAGACACCCAAAGGAATTTATTTAGATGCATAGGGAGCACTTTGGACCCCCAGGTGCTTCACAAATTGATCCATAAAAATGAAAAAGTACTTTTTTTTCACAAAAATCTTCTTTTATTTCCTTTTACGGACTAATTTGTGAAGCACCTGGGGTATGAAAGTGCTCACTATGCATCTAGATATGTTCCTTGAGGGGTCTAGTTTCCAAAATGGGGTCACTTGTAGGGGAGCTCCAATTTTTAGGCACACAGGGGCTCCCCATATGCAACATGGTGTCCGCTAACAATTTGAATGGAAAATTAGCTCCAATAGTTAGCGGACACCATGTCGCGTATGGAGAGCCCCCGTGTGCCTAAACATTGGAGCTCCCCCACAAGTGACCCCATTTTGGAAACTAGACACCCCAAGGAATTTATTTAGATGCATAGTGAGCACTTTGAACCCTCTGGTGCTTCACAAATTGATCCGTAAAAATGAAAAAGTACTTTTTTTTTCACAAAAACTTTCTTTTGTCCTCAATTTTTTAATTTTCACATGAGCAACAGGATAAAACGCATCCTAAAATTTGTTGGGCAATTTCTCCTGAGTACACCGATACCTCATATGTGGTCATAAACCACTGTTTGGGAGCACGGCAGGACTCGAAAGGGAAGGAGCGCCATTTCACTTTTTGAATGGAAACTTAGCTCCAAAAATCAAATTGCGCTCCCTTCCTTCTGAGCCCTGCTGTGCGCCCAAACAGTGGTTTATGACCACTTATGAGGTATCGGTGTACTCAGGAGAAATTGCCCAACAAATTTTAGGATGCATTTTATCCTGTTGCCCATGTGAAAATGAAAAAATGGAGGCTAAAAGAACATTTTTGTTGGAAAAATTAAAATGTCCATTTTTTGTTTCCACTTTGCTTTAGTTCCTGTGAAGCACCTGAAGGGTTAATGATCTTCATGAATATAGTTTTGAGTAGCTTGAGGGGTGCAGTTTTCAGAATGGTGTCACTTTTGGGTGTTTTCTTTCATGTACACCCCTGAAAGGGACTTCAAATGTGATGTGGTCACTAAAAAAATGGTTTTGTAAATTTTGCTGGAAAAATGAGAAATTGCTGATGAACTTTGAACTCTTATAACGTCCTAACCCAAAATTTTTTTTTTCCCAAAATTGCGCTGATGTAAAGTAGACATGTAAGAAATGTTATTTATTAACTATTTTGTGTCACATAACTCTCTGGTTTAATAGAATAAAAATTCAAAATTTGAAAATTGTGAAATTTTCAAAATTTTTGCCAATTTTTTTATATTTTCACAAATAAACACAAAAATGATTGACCTAAATTTACTACCAACATGAAGCCCAATATGTCACGAAAAAACAATCTCAGAATCGCTCGGATCCAATGAAGCGTTCCAGAGATATAACCTCATAAAGGGAGAGTGGTCAGAATTACAAAAAACGGTCTGGTCATTAAGGTGGAAATTGGCTCAGTCACTAAGGGTTAATTTAGTTTATCATGCATTCTGCGGTGGAAAAATGCTGCAAGAATTGACAAGCTGCAGCTGCACTAAATGTACAAGAAAACTGAGTTTTTAGCCAAAAGAAATGGTACAAAAATCTTTATTAGGCCCCTTTCACATCAGCGGTTTTCGCTGATTGCGGTAGATCTGGCAGATTTACTGCATCTGCCACCCAATGGGCACACTTGTGGCCACTTGCTGCAAGCCCCTTGCATTCTCTATGGAGCTTGCCACGATCCAGCAGTTGCAGCCGTGATAAAAAAACGTAGTCAGCTGTGGTTATTTTGCGCGGCCGCAAGTGCCGGATTGTGGCAATATCGCAGGTTGCGGCATGCTCTATAGAGAATGCATGGGGTGTGCTGCAAGTTTGGTCGTTAGGGCTCGGACACACTGGCGTGACACTCGGACGACTGCAATGCAAGTTAAAATTGTATTGCAGTCGGACCAATTTTAGTCAATGCCCGAGAAAACCTTTCCGAGTGTCGGACTTTTCTTTTTTGCTTGTTCGATTCACGGATGAGGAGTCAGTCGAAACATGCTGCGACAGTATGCGAGTCTCGGACGAGACTAGCCAATGCAAGTCTATGGGTCCGACTAAAAAGACGTACCCCACTGAGACTGCACACGGACCATCCGAGTTGGATGCGATTTTTAATTGATACATTATCATTCTATAGCTTAGACAACTGTAATAAATGCTCCTGTAAATGCTAATACAGTAAATAGCTGCTGAGTAAAAAACAGATTGCACATGGATGCCAGACTGACCAAAACTCGGATGACACTTGTACGACTCTTGGATACGTCAATTGGACAGTTTTTGCACCTGTGATGAATATTGGTAAGGAATATTGCCATATCCCCCATATTCCATCCCTCCCAGAAAGCAATTGATAAGGCACATCTCACTCATAAAGAGATAAGCCCCCATCCTTGGAAGGCAGAAGTCATTCATCTCTGGCAAGCAGTAGAGTAATTAGTATGTAGATGGAAGCCAACTGGCCACACAAAAGGACTCTTCCTCAACTTTGATATGGTAATCAGCTAGGTGTATGGAGCTTCCTAAGAAATGGGGTTTTGCCAAAAGGTGACACGTCCAATATCACTGTAAGGCCAGGGGAGAGGAAGTCCTCTCTTCCCATGCAGACTGGATGGAGCCGTGACTATAACATTAATATCTCATAAGCCGTCCACCCTGTGATACTATCGAATATAAAAATGAACTCTACACATCTAGACGGTGATAAGGCTTGTATTCATATGAATGTAGGATGACTGTAAGCCATGTAAACATGATATTAGCTAGTAGGGTGTTCTCAGAGTAGCCATGTTTCATATCCAGACGAAGATAAAATCATAACTAAAAATATGAAAGTATTGTCTTCCGTCTGTGATGCCCACGGACACGGCTAGGTCAGCTTATGGAATCTGGGTGTCCATATCTCCCCTCAGAGGGGTGGGAGTTGTGAGACAGCCCAGAGGTGCGAGATGGGTGGAGACAGGGGTCAGCCCATAGTGTGTAAAAATCATCTGTTCCATCTCCACATTGTATTTCTTCTGAAGAGGCATTTTTCCACCAAAGCCAGAGATTACCCAAGGAACAGATTGGCATCACGCCGCCCTTGTGGTGCCATCAGCACTAAGGTAACTGCTCACATGCGTGTGTAATTCTGTGTATTCCATTTACCCTGTTATTGGCATATCTGACTAATATTTGTAACATCTTAATAATAACTGTAATTATTAATATCTAGTGTACCATTAGCGTGATTAAATATATAAATTTAATCCTGAGTTGCTCTTTTTACCTTGATCACGATTCCCACGTCCGTGTGCTCATTTAACGCTACCTGGGTTGGTTTCTGACCCAATATAAGCCCGACCACGGACCGGACTTATATTAAACGAGAAGCTGGTGGCAGCATTTGTGCTTGGGGTTATTCGGGTCTCTATCAGTGACGGGGTGGAGGAGATTATAAGTGCTTCTAGCTGCGGGCTAGAAGGCATATACCACACTCACTGAGAGGTGCCTTAATAAACCAGCACAGGCAGGGCAGCTGGGCCCTTCTTTATCCTCAGGCAGTTCTCTGACTGACCTGGGTTTAACAGGAGGCGCCGTGGAGCTGCCACGTTCGGTGGTCACGATTCACCACAGCACTCGCCAGTGTTTCCACCCTAAGGCTGGTTTCACACTGCAGTTTTTTTCACTGATCCGGTTCCATCCAGTTTGTGTGCCAAAACCCAGAAGAGGAACTTGCAGAGAAAATAATTGAAAGATTGATGCCTGTTCTGAGTTTTGGAGACACTCCTGGTTTTGTCACACAAACCGGATGGAACCTGATCAGGGAAAAAACTGCAGTGTGAAACGAGCCTTAGGCTATGTTCACACCTTGCTCATTTTTTGCGCAGGCGCTGTTTGCAGCGTTTTGCACTTGCGCAAAAAAGCGCCGGAAAAAACGCAGTGCGTTCACACACCGCATTTTTTTACGGGCTCACTTCTCCAAAAGCGCAGGGGAGAAGTGATGTCACACAGGGGAGGAAGAATCCTCTCCTGTGTGACATCTGTGACAGCCCCTTTTGGGTTTCATAGTGTATTAATATATACTGCGAAACCCAAATTTAAAGTTATCCAAATGTGTTAAAAAGAATAAAAATTGAATACTTACTCTGTGCCGGGTGTTCCGGTTACTGGGAGCCAACACAACCGCAGTACCGACCTTACAGGACCTATTAAGATCGGTGATTGGCCACTTGCGATTATCTGATATGTGCGCCATATGCACGTCACATATCACATGACAGCAAGCGGCCAATCACCGATCTTGAAAGGTCTTGGAAGGTCAGTACCTCTGGTTGTGTCGACTCTCCGAACACAAGGCAGATGGTAAGTATTGAATTTTTATTATTTTTAACATATTTGGATTACTTAAATTTGGGTTTTGTAGTATATATTAATACACTAGGAGACCCAAAAGGGGCTGTCACAGATGTCACACAGGAGAGGATTCTTCCTCCCCTGTGTGACATCGCATCATGCAGTGCGGCATATTCCCACTGGAATTGCGCATTGTCTGAACAGTGATGCATAATTCTAGCGGGGATAATGGGCTCCTATGGGAAAAAAGCACAGGTGCAGGTGCGTAAAGAATTGAGATGTTGATTGTTTTTACGAAAAGAGGGTTTCTCTGGTGCCATAATACGGAAAGCTTCTTTATTATTTAGCCAATAAAAACATTACAGATGCCCCTAGATGGAGTAAGTAAACGCGTTTCGGAGTCATGCGCCTTAGTCATTAGTACATGCATGTTATACAAAGCAACACATATACACTAGAGATGAGCGAGTATGCTTGTCACTACTCGGTACTCCGCACGAATATCTCGGTACTCCGGCGAGTACCGAGTAATCTCGCAATACTCTTGCTATGCTCGGGGTCCACCTCCCTGCATGTTGGCGCTCGTTTCAGAGCCAGCCCGCATGCAGGGGTTGGCTGATACACTGTAATGCCACAGCCATGTTGGTTGTGGCATTACAGTGATTGGCTGGCCGCACAGCGTCATCAGGTTTTTATAAGACCTGACCGCGCTGTGCTCGTCACTCTGCTCCACAGACAGTCAGTGTAGGGAGAGCTGCTGCTGATTGAGGGACAGATTTGTGGCCTTTCAGCTAGTGTAGGCGCAGGGCTGCCAGTCTAATTACCACAACAGTCCTTCTGAGGACTAATAGAGCTGTATACAGGGAGGCAGGGTATATAGCAAACTTCATTGTACCAGTATACCAGCCTGCATCACATCTGGGGCTGGTGTACAGGCTGCAAATCTCATCCATTCATCCCAAAACAGTGCTTTTAGGGATTAAATTAGATCACTATAGGCAGGAGTAGGTTATAGCTCAAATTAGGATACGCCAAAAGACTCGCTATTGTAGTCAGCGTTTGTGTCTGACTAGTCCACCTGCAGGGCCTTAATCTCCAATCTCAGGGTTGTGCTAAAAACCAACTCTTGTCTGCACTCATTTAGCATCTTGATCCTGCTACTGTAGGTTGCATCGTAAATTAGGATACGCCAAAAGACTAGCTATTGTAGTCAGCGTTTGTGTCTGACTAGTGCACCTGCAGGGCCTTAATCTCCAATCTCATGGCCACTTTACACACACCAACTTATCTGTCCAACTTTAGACCAACTTACTGGTTGCAGTGAAATCATGGACACATTGCTCCATTTTGTGGCTGTGTACAAATGGAACAATGTGTCCATGATTTCACTGCAACCAGCAAGTTGGTCTGAAGTTGGACAGATAAGTTGGTGTGTGTAAACCCACCATCAGGGTCATGCTAAAAACCAACTCTTGTCTGCAGTCATTTAGCATCTTAATGCTGCTACTGTAGGTTGCATCGTAAATTAGGATACGCCAAAAGACTCGCTATTGTAGTCAGCGTTTGGGTCTGACTAGTCCACCTGCAGGGCCTTAATCTCAAATCTCAGGGTCCTGCTAAAAACTAACTCTTGTTTGCATCTGCACTCATTTAGCTATATACAGTCAGCACAACATTGAAAATGCGCAAGGCTGGTGGCAAGGGACAAGGAACTGGACGTGATGGTGGTGCAGGCAGAGGTCGAATTGCGCCACAACAAACGCCCACATCATCTCGCTCGACTTTCTTGTCCCAATTTCTAAGTGAACGCAGCAGTACTCCACCATTAAACCAATACCAGTCAGTTTGGCACCACCACTAATACCCTGTCTTCCACACGGTCAAGTGTCAGTAGCCGTGAGACTGGACCGCACATTCCACACCCTGATCCTCACTCCTCACACCATGCCGAGTACCCGGCCCCGGACATAACTGATCCCACAATTGGACACTGAAGAGCTGTTCACTTATCCATTCGTAGATTATGGCCTCTCGCCAGCTCCAGTTGAAGTGGGTCATGAGGATATCGTATGTACCAATGCCCAAAAATTTGAGCAGCCACGGTCTCACGAAGGCAACGATGGGAACGTGTCTCAACAAGAGGTGGATGATGATGAGACACAATTGCCAGAAAGTCAGGAGGAGGACCAGGATGCGGAAGTGGAAGACGACGTGGTGGATGATCCAGTAACTGACCCAACCTGGCAGGAGGACATGCAGAGCGTGGACAGCAGTGCACAGGGGGAGTTAGGCGTAGCATCACAACAGGCCGGAAGAAGCAGGGTGGTGTCCGCAGGCAGAAGGCAGGCAACTGTTCCCCGGATCAACAACACGAGTGATGTTGCCAGTACAACTATTAGGTCTTCCCGAGTCTGGCTGTTTTTTACGGTGTCTGCAGATAATTCGAAAAAGGCCATTTGCAACACCTGCCATGCCAGCATCAGCAAGGGTAGCAAAACTAGCAGCCTGACCACCACCAGCATGATCAGGCACATGGCAGCAAAGCACCCAACTTTGTGGGATGTACAGTAGAGTACAGGAGCATTGTCTGCAGGTGACACCGTTGCGTCTTCCACTGTTGTGCCTGCAAGCCAATCCCCTGTCCATACTGCAGGCGAAGATGCCTCCTGTCCTTCACCTGTACTTGCACAAGCAGAAATAGCACCATCATCAGCCACATCCTTGTCCCAGCGCAGCATTCAGTTATCCACACACCAATCTTTGGAACGCAGGCGCAAATACGCTGCCAACGCCCCACATGCCACAGTTCTAAATGCACACATTTCGCAACGGCTTGCGCTGGAAATGATGCCTTTTAGGCTGGTGGAGATGGAAGCATTCCGCAACCTGATGGCGGCGGCTGTCTCGCGTTACTCGGTCCCCAGCCGCTACTATTTTTCCCGATCTGCCGCCCCCGCATTACATAAGCACGTGTCACAAAACATCATACGTGCCCTTAACAACGCAGTTTCATGCAAAGTCCACCTAACCACGGGACCGTGGACAAGTGCTTGTGGGCAGGGCCTGTACATCTCCCTGACGGCACACTGGGTTAATATTGTGGAAGCCGGGACCCAGTCTGAGCTTGAGACGGAACACGTCCTTCCGACACCAAGGATTGCAGGCCCTAACTCAGTCAGGGTTTCACCCACAGTGTACAGCTCTGGCACGTCATGCTCCCCAGCCTCTTCCTCCACTTCACCCTCCACACCAGTCCCAAGCTGAAGCACTGCCTCGGCTAAGTGGCAACAGGCTGTGCTGAAGCTAATATGCATAGGTGACAAACCCCACAATGCTGAAGAGTTGTGGACAGCTCTGAAACAGCAGGCAGATCACTGGCTCACACCACTGAACCTACAGCCAGGCATGGTCGTGTGTGACAATGGCCGGAACCTTGTGGCGGCTCTGAGGCGAGGCGAGCTGACACATGTTCCATGCGTGGCCCATGTGCTCAACCTTGTGGTTCAGCGGTTTATTAAATCCTACCCGAAGCTGTCTGATCTGCTCATCAAAGTATGCCGCCTGTGTGCCCATTTTAGAAAGTCACCTACTGCTTCTGCCGACCTTGCCGGCTTTCAGCGGCGTTTGCAGCTTCCAGCTCACAGACTGGTGTGTGATATCCTCACGCGTTGGAATTCCACACTGCACATGTTGGTCAGGATTTGTGAGCAGAAGAGGGCAGTTGTTGAGTACCAGCATCAACTAGGCCGTCGGTATACAGTTCAAACTCCACACATAAGACCTCAGGAGTGGACATGGATGTCCGACATATGTACTGTCCTCCAAAACTTTGAGGACTCCACCAAGATGGTGAGCGGCGATAACGCCATCATTAGCGTCACCATCCTGTCTTAGGAGGCACACACAAATTTCCTCTCTTCATTCGATCTTTTGGATTAGAAGAAAAGTTGGCCCGGAGCGGCCCCTGGCATACTCCCTCCTCTCACCACTTTGTGGGCTGCAGAGCTGAGGTTGAGATTTTCATTTTTTAACTTTTATATGCCGCTCTTCCTTTTCCATCCCCCCTGGGTTTGGACTAAGGGGAGATACTCACGGACTTGCATGAATCCTCATGCATCCGTCCTCCTTCTCCAGCCCTGTGGGTACCGGGCTAGAAGTAGAGATACCCCATCCACCCTGAGGTCAAGAATAGACCCGGACCTCCTTCAGGATATGGGCTGCAGATCCATCCATGATGTCGAGAACAGCATCCCGCTGCCCAGGCCTCCATCTCGATGTTGATAGCAGGATTCCTCCCTAATGGCATTAGGTGGCTGCTTTCACATCAGCGGTTGTGAAAAAACCGCAACTGCCACAATTACCGCATAACGGCTGCACTTGCGGCACACTTGCGGCAAGCCCCATACAATGTATTTGCGGCAAGTGCGGTATCGGCACTTGCGGCAGGTGCGACCGCGAAAAAAACGCGGTCAGCCGCGGGTTTTTTCACTGCTGCACTTGCTGCAAATGCCGATACCGCACTTGCCGCAAGCCCGCATATACATTGTATGGGGCTTGCCGCAAGTGCAGCCGTTTTGCGGTAATCGCAGCAGTGGCGTTTTTTTCACCGCAACTGCCGCGATCAGCGCTAAACCGCTGATGTGAAAGCAGCCTTAGGTGGAGGCAGCACCAGGCACAGGCCCCATCTGGGCTCTATTCCCTACACCTACAGAGCCACAGCTAGAACTGCGGACTCTGGGACCTCTGGGGCAAAATGGGGTGTAATATGGGTCCCCCCCAACCTCCCCTGGCATTATGACAGGTGGGAAATGAACTGCGGCAGTACCATCGGACTGCCTCTCCGGCCCCCCTTACTATGTACATGGGCCAAACATAGAAACCCCCTGCGCTAAAGGCCCCAGGAGGCAGCCATGACCTCTACACAAGACCCCAGGCAAGGAGGCAGCCGGGTCCCCTGCAATTATGCAATGATGGTGTAGTCTGGCTGTATTTGTCCCATTATACTGTTTACTGTGCAGAAAAGCTCAGTTCACCAGCTTGATGCATTAACAGAAGAGGTTCTATGTGTGAAGAGTATATGCCACATGGAAGACGTGATTGTAATATGCATGTTCCAGACACAGCACGGGGGCAGCAGGCACGCCGGGAATCCTGGGGCTTCAGGGCAGCAGGCACTTGTATGCAGCAAATCGCAGGAGATCCAGCCTTCTGGACCTCCTGCGGGACACATCAGGGTGCTAGCGCAACAGTGCCCAGGCGTTTCGGCGGGGTCCGGGTTTTTCCTGACCGCTTCCCGGACCTCCGCGCCAGTCCGGAGCCATTTTCGGCTTGGGGTTTCTAATTTAGGCCACGGGTTCGGCCTAGTGCGAAGCCGCCGCCTTTTGCCCGCCTCTCCGGGTGACGATGTAATGACGCGAACAGCATCACAACAGGGCGGGCCGGATGGCAGCCACAGGGCGGGACGCATGTTTCTGGCTCCTCTCGCTCACTGCGAGAGTTCCTGCGTGCCTTTTTTCATGGTTGGACCGCCCCTCCTATAAGCAGTGGCGGGCTGGCGGCCATTATCATGGGGGTACAGTTAGATACAGTGCTAAAGGAGATTTAGCAGGGCTCCCTATAAGCACCAGCAGCATGTCAATAGAGTTTCTTCCCTGCTGCAGCTGATAGGATAGGAGCTCTGACATTGGTGGGGCTTCTTCCCTGCTGCAGCCGATGGGATAGAAGCTCCTGACATTAATAGGGCTTCTTCCCTGCTGCAGCTGATAGGATGGGAGCCCTGACGTGGTAGGGCTTCTTCCCTTCTGCAGCTGATAGGACAGAAGCTCTGACCCTAATAGGGCTTCTTCCCTGCTGCAGCTGAGCTGTTAAGAGCAAACTTTGCACAGCTAGTGCATTATTGCTCATTATCCTAAGGAACTCAGCAGGGTTGAACCCCTGCTTCAGCCCTCGGGCACACTCCACATCATTTTATCAGGCGTCAGGGTTTCCCAGCCCCTCTGCTGCGGCCCTCAGATTGTTCAGCCGCAGCCTGGAGTCAAGTGCCCTAAAAGTGCTCCCTAGCAGCCTACACCTAAAAGTCTAAGGCTGAACACAGGGACTCTGGAACATACATTCAGCGCAGCCATGATGTGTCCCAGTCGCCAGTAGCAACTGCGGTACGTCCAGCAGTACTATATCCCGCTGCACCTTGTCTGCTTAGCTCCGCCATGCATGGCGCAATATGCTACGGGAGGCAGTGCAATACCATGTCGTGATTTGGAAACAATAAAAATTTATCGGTATTCAGCACTGTAGCTGGGCTACTCAGATGCAGGTTCCTGTCGCTCAAGATTAACCTCAGGCACTAAGGAGGCTAAAGCGCTCCCCGTTTCCAGAACACATCAAGATGGTCCTTATCACCGCCGACATAACGAGTTCCAGTCACTCGGGATCGTTAGGAATGATTAGAGATACTTTCATTCTCCCAAGGGATCGGTCATCACGCAGGACCTCTTTTGTGCTAGACTTAATACAGGTTTAACTAACAAGTTCTTCCTAGGGTCCTCACTATTGGAGAGCTCAGTTGAAACTCATATACCCTACAATTATCTGACAACTGTAAAGCTTTCCACGAATGTTTACCAATCCTCTCCAGACCCTGCAGCTGGAGCTCTGTTAATTGTTTAACAGTGATGACAACCAAGTCTCACAAGACGCAGGCTAAAACACTGTGATTCGCAATGACACGGGTAATTCAGCTACCAGTATCTGGAATCTATGAACCATACAACCCTCAATTCCCCACTGTTGGGGACTAGGGTTGAAATTGCGTCCGCACAAGGTCTACCCGGACTGCATCCCCAGATCTCTAAAACGAAGCTGCCAATTCCATCACTATACCTATATTAGGTACTTGGGTTGAGATAACACGCGCACGCCTTCTGCTCACCCCGCTCCGAGGCTGGACCTCGCAGTCTCTCGGCTGCACTAACTCAATTGTTCGGGCCCCGGCCCTCCGTGTGGCCGTGACCCAAACCTTTTTATACGCAGTCAGTCCTTTCTAGACTTAGCGCAGTCAGGGCTTCTCGACTTAGTTGTCGAGAATGAATGCCGTGAATCCTATAGCTCATAAATACGGTCCGAAGTTGGAAATGCCTATAGTTCGTTCCTGAGGTCTTCCATAGCTGAACGACTTATTTATCAATGCATTATTTTAGGAGTCTGCGTACACTTTCATGTTCACTGGGCAAGTTAAGAAGAATCGATTTATACATTACCTTCATTAGGCTAAACCATTTGCAAGGCATAGGTTACAGCACAGCACACAAACTCCAGGAGTCCCAGCTCCGCGGCGTGTTCCTGATGGCCACATTTTGCAGCATCCCATATGCAGTCTCAGCCATATCGGATTTTCCCTGACAAGTCACTGCTTTTTCATCCGGAAGTCCTACAAAGGATAGTGACAGCATGGGAAACAATTCCACAGGTTCAGCTGCACCTACGGCCTTTTCAACTATCCCTGCTTACACATGGCCCAGGAACGAAACCTGGTCGGATGTACTCCCATCACTATGAACACGCCAGTACCATGTTTCCCCGAAAGTAGGGCGCCCCCGAAAGTAAGGCATGGTGCCGGTTTTAGGGGGGTCGGGTAATGTAAGGCATACCCCGAAAGTAAGACACTGTCTTACTTTCGGGGAAACACGGTATATACAACAGCAACCCCAATTGTGTATACAGCTGCAGCCACCCCCCATGAGTATACAGGAACCCCCCCCCCCTTGCTGCCGCCGCCGCCGCCAACCTGTAAAGTAAAATATCATTCTACTTATCCCCGCCGGTGTCCCGCCGCCATCACGCTCTTCCGTCTTCTTCCGGCTTTACCGACTTCCTTCTCCGGCGCACAGACTGACGTCATTGTCTGTGCGCCGGAGATGGAAGACAGATAAAGGCGAAGAAGCGGGACACCGGCGGGGATAAGTAGAATGATATTTTACTTTACAGGTTGGCGGCAGCAAGGGGGGGGGCGCCTGTATGCTCATGGGGGGGGGGGGCTGCAGCTGTATACACCACTGGGGGCTGCTGCTGTATACACCACTGGGGGCTGCTGCTGTATACACCACTGGGGGCTGCAGCTGTATACACCACTGGGGGCTGCAGCTGTATACACCACTGGGGCTGCAGCTGTATACACCACTGGGGCTGCAGCTGTATACACCACTGGGGGCTGCAGCTGTATACACCACTGGGGGCTGCAGCTGTATACACCACTGGGTGCTGCTGCTGTATACACCACTGGGGGCTGCAGCTGTATACACCACTGGGCGCTGCAGCTGTGTACACCACTGGGGCTGCTGTAACACTGCTGGGGCCTATATATACCACTGGGGAGGTTGCTGTATACCACACTGCTGGAGGCTGTATTTTATGGTTAAAACAAAAATCGACATTTATTTTCCCAATATAAGACATACCCCGAAAGTAAGACATAGTGGGACTTTTTGGGGTAAAAAAAATGTAAGACAGTGTCTTACTTTCGGGGAAACACGGTAGATGCCCCTCAATCTACAAAGATTCGGCCGGTATCTCTAGTTCTGAAATCCTTCAGCCACCGTCTGACAGTCGTGTTTGTTTGGATTCAGTCAGACTATGCCACAGCCGTAGCATAGGTCAACTACCAGGATGAACACCGCAGTTTTCAAGTGATGACAAACATTTGCCACACCTCACCAAGTACAATCCCTCAATGCTGTACTGTCAACGATGCTCATACCAGGCTAGCCCGCTAATGGACGGTCGCAGGGAAGCGGCCCCTGCATCCAGAGGCTTCCGTCAAGACTGACAATGGCGGAAATCTACAAATGTGCTCCTGACGGCCTCACAACCCCATGCTAAGGTTCCATCCTTTCTGGCAGGTCCTAGGTTCCGCAGCCATAGGACAGATATACTAGTCCAAGATTGTACATATCACCATCTTCCCTATATTCTTTACAACTACCAGGATAATGCAGAAGGCTAAATAAAGGGCCCTTTCACATCAGCGGTTTTTGAAATTCGCGGCAGATGCGTTTTTTTCACCGCATCTGCCGCGAATTTCAAAAAACGCTGATGTGAAAGGGCCCTAAGAAGGTCATTTGATCATCCCTGTGTTTTCAGACTGACCCAGATGCTCTTGGACGCGAATTTCGTCCAACTCATACCGGCAGTACTAGGGCGACACTTGCGGCAAGCCCCATGCAATGTCTATGGGGCTTGCGGTTAGGGTGCAGCAGGTGCGGCAAGTGCGGTTTCGGCACTTGCGGCAGGTGCGGCCGCGGAAAAAAACGCAAGCAGCGGTTTTTTTCGCGGCCGCACCAGCCGCAAGTGCCGAAACCGCACTTGCCGCACCTGCCGCACCCTCACCGCAAGCCCCATAGACATTGCATGGGGCTTGCCGCAAGTGTGCCGCAAGTGTTGCGGTTATACGTTAAACGCGGCAGATGCGTTTTTTTCACCGCATCTGCCACGAATTTCAAAAAACGCTGATGTGAAAGGGCCCTAAGAAGGTCATTTGATCATCCCTGTGTTTTCAGACTGACCCAGATGCTCTTGGACGCGAATTTCGTCCAACTCATACCGGCAGTACTAGGACGACTAACAGACAGTCCAGATCTGCTCTCTCAGGGCCAGTTCTCCCTCGGAATTTCTCAACTCGGAAGTTAGTAGCATAACCTTGAGATCTGGAATTTAACCCAAGGGTTTTTTGCCCTGAATATTGTAGTGACCATAGTCACAGCAGGTATACCAGCCTTCTCGACGATATACCATGAGGGTGATCGTTTTTGTTTATATTTAGATCCAAGCATCTATACGGGTCTTTTCTCTTGGCCCTATTTCATACCAAGAACATTCCGTTTTTCTTCCACGCAGACCTAGACTCAGGTCTGCCCTTGCAATTTCTCACACAACAGGTTTTCAGCCTGTTTCACCTTCTTTCAAAAACTTCTTGCCACCAGGGCACTATGAAGGCCTTTCCTTCAGAGGGTCTCACACTTAGGGTATCCATACAACAGGACGTCTCCTGCGGAAGCCGATCTTCGTCCTCATGGCTCTACAAGAGCCACCTTTTGAGCTTCTACGGGATATTACCCTTAGCATTTTCATCCAGACAGCGATATGTCTTGGTGGAAATTTATTTTTTATCTACGGAGGTATCGGTACTTCAGCGCTCTCACGTAAACCATCTTTTCTGGTCCTCTACATGAACAAGACGGTCCTACAGTCGGTACATCCTTCTTCTTGGGCGGTCTACTCCTTCCACCTCAATGAGGGTGTTTCTGTCATCGCTGCGCCTGACTTCAGTCAGTCTTGTCGTGAAGGACATACATATGCAAGACCTTGTCAGGTCCCTACACATCTAAGCATTCAAGACCAGTGCCTTTCGAAGAGGCCAGATCCTCCTTTCTTTTTCCTTATTCCAGAAGGAAGAAGTAATGTCGGCCCTGGATTTGCCTAACCAGCCAAGGCGCTTATACCATCGAAATTTCATTCCTTCCGTGAGTGTTACGGCACATTCAACTACGGCCGTGTGGGTCCCCTGGTCCGTTCGGCACCAGGTGTCAGCATAACGTGTGTTTAGACAGCCAAAGGAGTCAGCCTTCACACATGCCCAAGCCTCTACAGGGCTTGCACTCAGTCCCCGACAATCGCAGGTCTGGGTAGACGTGTCCTCCAGGTGACAGCAGCATGCCTGTAGTTGCATAGTTCCTCACTGATCATATTTAGTGCAATTAGTTTTATTGCTTTTTCCCACCCAGGGACTGCTTTAGGACGTCCCACGGTCCTGTGTCCCCCAATGAGGCGAAAGAGAAAAGGAGATTTTTGTGTACTCACCGTAAAATCCTTTTCTCTTAGCCTCTAATTGGGGGACACAGCACCCACCCTATTATTTCTTGTGGGCTTTCTTCCACAGCTATTATATGGTTACCATGTCGATTCATGTTTGCATTTGCTCACGCTTTTAATTGTTGAATGAATGAACTTGTGCCTGTTTTTTGTTACAGGCCTTGTAGTACTGTGAGCCTGTTTAGTACATGTCTTGTTATACGATTATTGTTCCGTTGATTCATCACAGGTTACGCACGAGCCTGTTTAGTCACAGGCCTTGTTGTAGTAGTATTACTTTGCTAACTCTTACCTGTTTACACACGTGTCTGTTTAATTCAGGATCTGTTAATCCGTAATTGACTTGTTAGCTATATCTGTTTACACAGCTTTCCTGTCTGATTACAGGCTCTATTTTTTACTGCTATTATATGATTAATCTCCTACTGCTTTACCACAAAACTGGTGAGGCAATGCCTGTTCCAGGGGTGTATACTGCAGAGGAGGAGCCACTTTACTCTTTAGCAGATTCTGCCTAGTGTCGCCTCCTAGTGGACAGCAGCATAACACCCACGGTCCTGTGTCCCCCAATTAGCGGCTAAGAGAAAAGGATTTTACGGTGAGTACACAAAAATCTCCTTTTTTGGCTTCCCTGCCTAGGGCAATACTACAAAAGACCCACTTACTTAAAATGGACACATCATTTAAAGAGGCCCTCATGCACGCCTCTATCCAGGGGCATTGAAGTGCCACACAATTTTTGGCTTCCCTGCCTAGGGCAATCCTACAAAAGACCCACCTGCTTAAGATGTGCACATTATTAAAAAAAGGCTCTCATGCACGTCTCTATCCAGGGGCATTCAAGTGCCACACAATTTTTGGCTTCCCTGCCTAGGGCAATTCTACAAAAGACCCACTTGCTTAAAATGGGCACATCATTTAAAGAGGCCCTCATGCACGCCTCTATCCAGGGGCATCTTGGTGCCTCCCAACCTTGGCTTCCCTGCCTAGGGCAATACTACAAAAGACCCACTTACTTAAAATGGGCACATCATTTAAAGAGACCCTCATGCACGCCTCTATCCAGGGGCATCTTGGTGCCTCCCAACCTTTGGCTTCCCTGCCTAGGGCAATCCTACAAAAGACCCACTTGCTTAAAATGGGCACATCATTTAAAGAGGCCCTCATGCACGCCTCTATCCAGGGGCATCTTGGTGCCTCCCAACCTTGGCTTCCCTGCCTAGGGCAATACTACAAAAGACCCACTTACTTAAAATGGGCACATCATTTAAAGAGACCCTCATGCACGCCTCTATCCAGGGGCATCTTGGTGCCTCCCAACCTTTGGCTTCCCTGCCTAGGGCAATCCTACAAAAGACCCACTTGCTTAAAATGGGCCCATTTTTTAAAGAGGCCTTCATGTACGTCTCTTCCCAGGGCATTGAAGTGCCTCCCAACCTTTGGCTTCCCTGCCTAGGGCAATGATACAAAAGACCCACTTCCTTAAAATGGGCACATCATTTAAAGAGGCCCTCATGCACGCCTCTATCCAGGGGCATTGACGTTCCTCCCAACTTTGGGCAGCCCTGCCTAGGGCAATCCTACAAAAGACCCACCTGCTTAAAATGGGCACATTATTTAAAAAGGCTCTCATGCACGTTTCTATCCAGGGGCATTCAAGTGCCACACAATTTTTGGCTTCCCTGCCTAGGGCAATACTACAAAAGACCCACTTGCTGAAAATGGGCACATCATTTAAAGAGGCACTCATGCACGCCTCTATCCAGGGGCATTGAAGTTCCTCCCAACTTTGGGCAGCCCTGCCTAGGGCAATACTACAAAAGACCCACCTGCTTAAAATGGGCACATTATTTAAAGAGGCCTTCATGCATGTCTGTATCCAGGGGCATCACAGTGCCACACAATTTTTGGCTTCCATGCCTAGGGCATTACTACAAAAGACCCACTTCCTTATAATGGGCACAGTATTTAAAATGGCCTTCATTTACGTCTCTTCCCAGGGGCATGGGAGTGCCACACAATTTAAAAAAAAAAAATCTTTCATATAATCCAAAAAACTAACATACACCAACTCTGTCTCACAAGTGGGTATGACCCCTTAATATTTTTTCCATGAAAATCCGTTTTGGTTTCATTTTGTAACGCTTTCCTGACAGTCCGTAAAAGTGACGTAATAATCTGACAACATTGTTGACATCAGTGACCTTGGGGTCTGAAATGCTTCCAGGGGTCTTCCCCATGCTGTTCCTGTTTCATTTCAGCACTGTTCTGATACTTTTGTGACATTTTTAGGGTTTTTCCATGCTGCCGGGGGTCATGTCAGAAAAATACTCGGGTCTCCCATAGGATAACATTGGGCTCGGTGCTCGGGCCGAGTACACGAGTATCTTGGGTTGCTCGGCCCGAGCTTCGAGCACCCGAGCATTTTAGTACTCGCTCATCTCTAATATTTTATATATAATCGCCGTAGCTCACTTCCGTTATAATCGGCTCAACTTCCGCCGTCAAAGACGTGGCTGCCCTGCAGCCACGCGACTCGCGAAGCATTGGCCGCGTAGCGGCCCATGCGAGTCGCTGGCCAAAAATCAAACCAGAGGCTCGGCCACAAAGTTAGCGATTTACCGCTCAGGTAGCGCGAGCAATGGCCGCGAGGCCATTGCGAGTCGCTGCCTGAGCGGTAAATCGCTAACTTTGTGGCCGAGCCTCTGGTTCAATTTTCGGCCACAAAGTTAGCGAGTTACCGCTCCTGCCTGAGCCGCGATTCTGAGCGGACCAGAATGAAAACTGTGTCTTTACAAATTACACAGTTTCCATTCAGGTCCGCTCAAAGGGCTCCTGCAGATACATGCCGGATGATGCTGCACGTTGATTCCTCGCTTCTTCCCATAGAGAAACATGGCCATGTTTCTCTATGGGAAGAAGCGAGGAATATAATAATAATAATAATAAAGCTTTATTTATATAGCGCCAACATATTCCGCAGCGCTTTACAATGTAGGGTTAGCGTACAGAAAATATACAGTAAGTAATTACAATAGAGAACAAATAAAGTACAATCATTGGATACAAAAACAATAGGCATAGAATCAATGTGGAAAAAAAAATACAATAAATAAAGCAAGAAATGAAGGTGACCCTGCTCAAAAGAGCTTACAATCTACAACGGGGTAGGGGTTGTGCAAGGTGCCGGGGCTTATTGCACTGGTGGTCCAGGCATCTTGAGGAAATGGGGTATAGGGCTAAGCTTACATGAATGGTCATCAGTCTGTGTAGACCTTTATGGTTTGGTGGAGTTTGTAGAAGAATAATGTCCAGAGGATAGCCCATTCACTGTCTACAGTACAATGGACATGTTAGGGAGTATGATAGGCCGCCTTAAAAAGATGTGTCTTTAGGGATCGTCTGAAGCCATGCAAGTTGTGGATAGTCCTGATTTCTTTGGGTAAAGCATTCCAGAGGTTTGGTGCAGCTCTGGAAAAGTCTTGGAGCCGGGAGTGGGAGGATCGGATTAGTGCAGATGTTAGTTGAAGGTCATTTGAGGAACGTAGAGAGCGGGTGGGGTGATAGACAGAGATGAGGGAGGAGAGGTAGGGGGGAGCTGCACTGTGAATAGCTTTGTGGGTGAGAACAAGCAATTTGAATTTGATCCTGTAGTATACGGGCAGCCAGTGCAATGACTGGCACAGAGCGGAGGCACCTGAGTAACGATTGGCCAGATGGGTGATCCTGGCTGCTGCATTAAGGATGGACTGGAGAGAGGAAAGTCTGGTGAGGGGGAGGCCGCTTAATAGAGAGTTGCAATAGTCAAGGCGGGAATGGATTAGGGCCACGGTGAGGGTTTTTGTTGTTTCCAGGGTGAGAAAGGGCGGACTCTAGAGATATTCTTCAGGTGTAAGCGACAGGAGCGGACGAGAGATTGCGTGTGGGAGGAGAAGGAGAGATCGGTGTCAAATATAACACCCAGACAGCGAGCTTGCTGTCTAGGCGTTATCGTGGTGCCGCACACTGAGAGAGAGATGTCCGATTTAGGGAGGTTAGTGGATGGGGGGAGCAGAAGAAGTTCAGTTTTGGAAAGGTTTAGTTTCAAATAGAGAGTGGACATGATATTGGAAACTGCAGCTAGACAGTCATTGGTGTTCTTTACTACCGCAGGGGTAAGGTCAGGGGCTGAAGTGTATAGTTGAGTGTCATCAGCATAAAGATGGTACTGGAAGCCAAATCTGCTGATGGTCTGTCCAATCGGGGCCGTGTAGAGAGAGAAGAGGAGAGGGCCAAGGACTGAACCCTGAGGGACCCCAATAGTGAGGGGAAGAGGGGGGGCAGTGGAGCCAGCAAAAGATACACTGAAAGAGCGGTCAGAAAGATAGGAGGAGAGCCAGGAGAGAGCAGTGTCCTTTATGCCAATGGAGTGCAGCATAGAGAGTAGGAGCTGATGGTTGACAGTGTCAAAAGCTGCAGAGAGATCAAGGAGAATAAGCAGAGAGTGGTCACCATTACGTTTTGCTGTCAGAAGGTCATTGGTCACTTTGATGAGGGCAGTTTCTGTGGAGTGAAGGGGGCGGAAACCAGACTGTAATGGATCTAGAAGAGAGTGAGCGGAGAGGTAACGGGTGAGGCGGGAATAGACCAGGCGCTCCAAGAGTTTAGAGATGAAGGGGAGATTGGAGACTGGTCTGTAGTTATTTGTGCAGGTTGGGTCGAGAGTGGTTTTCTTTAATAATGGAGTAATGATCGAGTGTTTGAAGGAGGAGGGAAAAATGCCAGAAGAGAGGGAGAGATTGAAGATTTTGGTTAGATGAGTGGTGACGACTGGAGAGAGGGACTGGAGCAGGTGTGAGGGAATGGGGTCGGTAGTGCATGTGGTGGGACGAGAGGAAGATAGGAGCCTGGAGACTTCTTCTTCTGTGACTGGGTCAAATGTGGAAAGTGAACCGGAGGGGATGTGAGGAAGAATGGGGGTGGCAGTGCTTGAGGCTGAGAGCTGATTTCCTGGCGGATGTTGTCTATTTTATCCATGAAGTAGGAAGCCAGGTCATCAGCACAGAGGTCAGTGATGGGGGCCTGCACTTTAGGACTGAGGAGAGAGTGAAAGGTGTCAAAGAGTTTTTTTGGATTGTTGGATAGTGAGGAGACCAGGGTGGTGAAGTAGGTCTGTTTGGCAAGGTGAAGGGCAGAGTTGTAGGTTTTGAGCATGAATTTATAGTGGATGAAGTCTCCTGGTGAGCGAGTTTTCCTCCATAGGCGTTCAGCACTCCTGGAGCATCGCTGGAGGAATCGGGTTTGTGATGTGAGCCAGGGCTGTTTTGTTCTCTGTTTGGAGGTTCTGCGGGTGAGGGGCGCTACTTGGTCCAGGGAGCTTCTGAGAGAGTCATTGTAGTGATTTACTGCCTGATCTGGAGAAGAGATTGAAGAGATTGGGGACAGAGATGAGATGAGGGAGTCTGTGAGTGCTTGAGGGTTAATGGCCTGTAGATTTCTGGATGTGTGATAGGTAGGCTTGGGCTGTGTTGGCCGAGGGTTAGTGAGTGAGAAGGAAAGAATGTTGTGGTCAGAGAGTAGAGTTGAGTTATCCAAGGGGAGGATGAGCAGAGCCGGGTAAAGACAAGGTCAAGGGTGTTACCGTTTTCGTGTGTCTTAGAGGTTGAGAGCTGTGATAGGCCAAGAGAGGTAGTTAGAGATAGGAGCTGGGATGCAGATGGGGAGATGGGGCTGTTTATGGGAATGTTAAAGTCTCCCAGAATAAGGGTTGGTAAATCTGAGGACATGAAATGCGGGAGCCAGGCGGAGAAATGGTCGAGGAACTGGGTGGGTGACCCTGGGGGGCGGTATACCACTGCTACTTTGAGGGGGAGGGGATGGAATAGCCTAATGGTATGGACCTCAAAAGAAGGAAATGAGAGTGATGGGGCTGGAGGAATGACCTGGAAAGTACATTGTGGGGACAGGAGGAGGCCGACTCCACCGCCACGTCTGTTCCCAGGTCTAGGGGAGTGAGAGAAGTGTAAGCCGCCGTAAGAAATAGCAGCAGGGGAAGCAGTGTCTGAATCCTGGATCCAGGTTTCTGTGAGGGCCAGCAGGTTAAGAGAGTTGGTAAGAAAGTAATTGTGAATGAAAGGAAGTTTGTTGCATACAGACCGTGGATTCCAGAGAGCGCAATTAAAAGAGGGAGGTGAAGGTGTGCAGGTGATATTAATAAGGTTAGTGGGGTTTCTGTGTGAGGTGGGAGAGGGGTTGAAGTTAGCAGATGGCGGACCAGGGTTGGGAGAGATATCACCTGAGAGGAGCAGCAGTAAAAAGAGAAAGAGCAGATAGTTTTTGGGATTAGGACATGATTTATTATGACAAGCTTTGGAATATGATGGGCTGAGAGTCTTCAGTAAACTGAAGATAGCATGGGAGCTGTACATAGAGTAGGGCAGGAGAGAGGGGCTGATGTGAATGAGTGGTGATGGAGGGGGGATGGGGTGATAAAAGTTGGTGGCGAGAGCACATAACAAAACAAACAGTGAAATACAAGACATGGTAAAGATTAGTAGTGAATGGAGTTATGCACAGTGTTGGAGTGTCCCTCTATGTCATTGTCTTCCAGCAAGAGCACATAGAACAATAGATGGTGAAGTAAAGGACATGGTGATAGGGGAATCAGCGTCCAGCATCATCTGCCATGTATCTGTAGGAGCCCTGTGTCATCCAATATGTCCTCACACCCCCCCCAAAAAGTATTCACACACACCCCAAAAAGTATTCACACACCCCCAAAAAGTATTCACACCCCCCCGAACAGTATTCACACCCCCCAAAAAAGTATTCACACACCCCCAAAAAGTATTCACACACCCCCAAAAAGTATTCCACACACCCCCAAACAGTATTCACACCCCCCCAAAAAGTATTCACACACCCCCAAAAAGTATTCACACCCCCCAAAAAGTATTCACACCCCCCAAACAGTATTCACCCCCCCCCCAAACAGTATTCACACACCCCCAAACAGTATTCACACACCCCCAAAAAGTATTCACACCCCACCAAAAAGTATTCACACCCCTGCAAAAAGTATTCACACCCCCCCAAAAAGTATTCACACACCCCAAAAAGTATTCACACACCCCCAAACAGTATTCACACCCCCCAAAAAGTATTCACACCCCCCCAAAAAGTATTCACACACCCCCAAAAAGTATTCACACCCCCCCAAAAAGTATTCAACCCCAATACACCCCTGCCAAAAGTATTCACACCCCTGCCAAAAGTATTCACACAACACCACCCCCAAAAAGTATTCACACACCCCCCAAAAAGATTCACCACCCCTGCAAAAAGTATTCACACCCCTCCAAAAAGTATTCACACACCCCCAAAAAGTATTCACACACCCCCAAAAAGTATTCCACACACCCCCAAACAGTATTCACAACCCCCCCAAAAAGTATTCACACCCCCCCAAACAGTATCCACCCCCCCCAAACAGTATTCACACCACCCCAAACAGTATTCACACCCCCCCAAAAAGTATTCACACCCCACCAAAAAGTATTCACACCCCTGCAAAAAGTATTCACACACCCCCAAAAAAGTATTCACACACCCCCAAAAAGTATTCACACCCCCCAAAAAGTATTCACACACCCCCCCAAAAAGTATTCACACCACCCCAAAAAGTATTCACACACCCCCAAACAGTATTCACACCCCCCAAAAAGTATTCACACCCCCGCAAAAAGTATTCACACCCCCGCAAAAAGTATTCACACACCCCCAAAAAGTATTCACACACCCCAAAAAGTATTCACACACCCATACCAAAAAGTATTCACACACCCCCAAAAAGTATTCACACCCCTGCAAAAAGTATTCACACACCCCCAAAAAGTATTCACACACCCCCAAACAGTATTCACACCACCCCCCAAAAAGTATTCACACCCCCCCAAAAAGGATTCACACACCCCCGAAAAGGATTCACACACCCCCAAAAAGGATTCACACACCCCCCGAAAAGTATTCACACACCCCCGAAAAGTATTCACACACCCCCAAAAAGTATTCACACACCCCCACAATGTCCACACAGCCCCCCCACAATGTCCTCACACCCCCCCCCCACAATGTCCACACAGCCCCCCCCCACAATGTCCACAGAGCCCCCCCCACAATGTCCACACAACCCCCCCTACAATGCCCACACACACCCCCCCCCACAATGTCCACACAGCACCCCCCCCCCACAATGTCCACACAGCACCCCCCCCCCACAATGTCCAAACAGCCCCCCCCCACAATGTCCAAACAGCCCCCCCACAATGTCTAAACAGCCCCCACAATGTCTAAACAGCCCCCCACAATGTTCAAACAGCCCCCCCCCTACATTCCCCTCAATGTTCAAACAGCCCTCCCCCACCATGTTCAAACAGCCCCCCCCACCATGTCCAAACAGCCCCCCCCCACCATGTCCAAACAGCCCCCCACCATGTCCAAACAGCCCCCCACATGTCCAAACAGCCCCCCACAATGTCCAAACAGCCCCCCCCCACAATGTTCTAACAGCCCCCCCCACAATGTCCACACAGCCCCCCCCCACTATGTCCAAACAGCCCCCCCCACTATGTCCAAACAGCCCCCCCACAATGTCCAACAGCCCCCCCCCCCACAATGTCCAAACAGCCCCCCCCACAATGTCCGCACAGCCCCAACGCCGTCGATCACTTACCTGTCTTCATGACATCTGATTCGTCAGGTCCAGTCTTCCATCCGGCCCAGGCGTCCTCTTCCTTCAGCCCGGGCCACGAGTCTTCCATCCGGCACAGGCATCCTCTTCCTCCGGCCTCGGGGGTCTTCTTTCTTCCTTCAGCGAGCTACAGGTCCTGGATGTTCTGTCTTCGGTCCGCTCCGCTCACTGACGATTAAAGATGGCTGCCGCGAGTTTCTGGAAGCCCCGCCCACGGATCCAAAATGCACCAATCACATTCACATACACAGCAACCAATCACATTCAAGGCTCATTCATACATTTTTATCAATGGGAAAAATTCACTACATTTAAAGACAATAAAAATAAATAAATAAATAAATACACATAAAAATATTTAAAAATACAAATAAATTCACTTAAAATAACAAATAATAAATTTAATAATAATAAAAATACTAAAAAAAATAAAAATAATAAATATAAATAATAAATAATAAAATAAAAAAATAATAATAAAAAAATAATAATATATAAAATTAATATCTTAATTAAATTAACTAATTAAAATAAAAAAAAATAATCTAATACAAATAAATTTCATTAAAATAAAAAATTAATATACAAATAATAAAAATAATAAATATTAAAATAAATCAAAATTAAAAAAAAAATAAAATAAAATAAAAATATATATAATTAAAAGATTAATAACATTAACTAATTCTAAGAAAATCAAATTACTCAAATAAAAAAAAAATCAATTAAAATTAAAAAAAAAATATTCTAAAAATATTAAATAATAAATAATTACAATAATAAAATAATAAATAATAAAAAAAATATTCCATATAAAAATTCATAACATTAATTCTAATAAAATAAAACTAATAAATAAAATATTCATAACATTAAGTTATTAAAAAAAAATGTAAATAAAAAAAAAATAATAATAATAATATAGCTACTATAATCTAATTAACGCACGTTCTAGAATCCCGATGCATTTGCATCGGGCTCACAGCTAGTACACTAATAAAATCATTAAAACTAGGAACATCTGTGTGATCATTAAACATCAGTGAAGAAACGTATTAACTCTACAGGTGCCGGTGTAGTTAATACATCAGTAGTGTGCAGAAGTAGGAACCACTAAACCAAATATATTGCAGTAAGCCCATTAATATACATCCAAGACACGTGTAGTGTATCTACTTGACTACTCAATAAATACAATGATATAAACCCACACATGACATTGAACTCCTAAATCACTACATTTTTCTCCTGTTCCCATTGCAAAATATAATGGTTGTGGTCCCTTTCTTATTATATATATTGCCTTGTCAGTAGAAATATAATAAAACAGTTCGATAATTTAATCCAAGGGGGCTCCTTGCATCCAATGACAGGATCCAAAATTTTTCCCTGTCATGCAGGCATTTCTTCCAATTTCCATCCCGGAATGAGTGAAAAACCTGTTCAATTCCTTTCACCCTCAGAGACGTCAGATCTCCCTTAAGGTACTGTCACACAGGGACATATCGCCGGCGATGTTGCCGGCGATCGCGGGAGCGCGCATCCCTGACAACATCGCCGGGGAGATGTCAGACTGAGCAACTTACCGGCGATGTCGCCGGCTAGTTGCCGCGGCTATCGCTCGCTGGGTTGCCCAGCAACCCAGCGAGCGATCACTCGCAATGTTGGAGATAGGCGGAATCGCCCGCAACATTCCAGGTTGCCGCGTTACACAGGGCATGATCGCCTCAGCAACATCGCCAGGTTTCCCAACATTGTTGGGAAACCTGGCGATATTATTCAGGCGATTTTTCCCCTGATTATCGCCCTGTCACACGAGGCAACTCTCCGGCGATGTCGCCGCAACCTGACCACGCCCCTCAGTTGCCGGCAACATCGCCGGAGATATCTCCCTGTGTGACGGTACCTTTATGAATCTCCCTAAAGTATCTTGATAATCCTGACATGCCTGTTCTGACCACTTTTGATGTTGGATTCGCTGCTGAGACATGTTCAGCAATCCTGATCTTAAGTGGCCGTGTGGTACATCTATGTAATACTTCTGGCATGATGTGCAAGTGGCCATGTACATGATGTGTGTAGTGTTGCAGTTTATGTAAGAATTAATCTTGTAATTTTTATAGGTTTGCACATTTTTGAAATCCGTGGTAATCTCCACGAATTTACACAAACCGCATCTAACTTGTCCGCACCTGTACATGCCCTTATACATCAGCCACATAGGAGGTTTCTTTCGGTCAGAGAAGAAGCTGAGTGAAATTATGTTGTCAATGCTAGTATTTTTTCTCGGTACAGCCCTCCATCCTGATTTCAAAATTTTGGATAGGATTGCATCCCGATTTAAAATGGATATATTTCTCGTCAGGATTTTTTTAATTTCAGTAAAATGTTCCCTATATGGTGTTGAGAAAGTTGGTAATTTATCCCCCATCTGAGTATGTTTTTTATCCTTAACCTGTAATAGAGTGACTCTGCGTTTGTCATGTACAATCTCCTTAGCCCTCCGCACCATCCAGTCTTTATAGCCCCTGCTTTTCAAGCGTCGTGCCACAATCTCTGTCTCCCTTTGAAAATCCTCATCACAAGTGCAGTTCCTTCTAGCACAAATCATTTCTCAGACTGGCAGATTCTTTACTACATGAAAGGGGTGACAGCTGTCAGCCCGTAACAGCGAGTTTCCACTGACACTCTTCCTATACAATTTAGAATGAATCCTGCCAGTGGTGCTGCACCCCATCAGATAGAGATCAAGAAAAGGAGCCTCATTCATGTGAATTTCCATAGTGAAGTTCAGGTTGTAAGAATTGGTGGTAAAATGTTGTAACAACTCAGTGGGGTTGGGGACGAGAGGACCCCTTGACGACACCGTCGAAATAAGGACAATGTCATCAATGACCCTCCCATACCACCGAATGTGGTGAACATAGCCTTATGTGAGTATACAAACTCCTCCCCCCATTTATGCATGTAGAGATTGGCCAATTGGGCGAGAATTTCACCCTCATCGGACAACCGCATTGCTGGATATAGAACTGCCCATGCAACACAAAAAAGTTACTTTTCAAAAGATATTGGACACTCATCAAAAAAATAATTATTCTTACCGTTAATTCGGTTTATTGGTCCCTTCCACGACAGCAAAAGAAGGTTGCCTCTCCACGCCCTATTTGGGACAGGAAACACAAGAGAGGTTAAAAGGCCCCTCCCACCTCCCACTTGCCAGTGTCTTACAAAGAACCCCCTAGCATAGCAGAAGAAACAAAATGAAACCTGAGAAACAGGAATAGGGAGGGATATAAGTGCTGTTGAGGAAGGGACCTAGAAACCGAAAAAACGGTAAGAATAATTATTTTGTCTCTAGGCCCTTCCACGACAGCAAAAGGAGGAATGTCAACGAATCCATACCTAGGGGGGGACTACAGCCTGCAGAACCTTCCATCCAAAGGCCAAATCCCGGTTGACCAGGAGATCCAGGCCATAATGCTTAATGAAAGTATGCAGAAATGACCAAGTCGCTGCTTTGCAGATCTGCTCTGGCGAAGCCCCAGCCCGCTCAGCCCAGGAGACCGAAGTAGACCTGGTGGAATGGGCCGTGAACCCTGACAGTGGAGAAAGGCCCTGGCAGACATAAGCTTCAGCGATGGCCTTCTTAATCCATGTGGCGATAGTGCCTTTTGCCACCTTATTGCCCCCGAAATGCTGGACGAACAAATTTTGGTCAATCCGCCAGGGGGAAGTCACATCCAGATAGTGCAAGAGAATGCGCCAGACATCCAACGAATGGAATTCCGCTTCCTTCGGGGACTTGAGATGTTGACAGAAGGAAGGGAGAACAATTGTCTGAGAACGGTGGAAATCCGATGCCACCTTCGGCAAGAAGGAAGGATCCAATCGGAACATCACCGAGTCATCACGGACAGAAAGGTATGGTTCCCTGATGGACAAGGCTTGTAATTCCCCAATACGACGTGCAGAGGTAATGGCCACCAAAAAAGCAGTTTTATGGGCCAACGACCGGAGCGGACAGGAGGTCAGAGGTTCATTCGGAGGACGAGAGAGACCTGCCAGAACCACATTCAGATCCCAGGCTGGGGTGAGGTTCAGCCGCCTGGGACACTTGCGAGCAGCCGACACCATGAAGCGATGGATCCAACGATGATCTGCCATCCGGACATCAAACACTGAACTCAGGGCTGACACCTGAACCTTAAGGGTACTCGGATTGAGACCCATATCCAAACCCTGTTGAAGAAAATCAAGGACTTGGGAAACATTAGGGGACAAAGGGTCGGGAGCCCTAAACCTGCACCATGAAGAAAATGTCTTCCATATTTTATTGTAGATAGAGTTCGTAACCGGCTTACGGCTCTGTTGTAAGGTAGCGATAACCCAGTCCGAAAGAACCTTGGCCTTTAATGCCCGGGCCTCAGCAATCAAGCAGCCAGACTGAGCCTCTGAGGCTTCGGATGGAAGAAAGGGCCCTGCGAGAGCAAGCTCGGATCCTGACCCAGAAGGATCGGCCCATCCACCCGGAGGATCATGATCAGATTGAACCAGATGCACTTCGGCCACAGTGGAGCGACTAAAATCGTCGGGACCCCATCCTCCCAGATCTTCTGGAGGACCCTTGCCAACAGAGGCAGAGGGGGGAAGGCGTAAGCCAACTGAAAGTTCCATACATTGGAAAAAGCGTCCACTCCGATCGCCTCGTCCCACGGGTTGAGGGAGAAGAATGTGCAGACCTTTCCGTTGCTATTGGAGGCAAAGCGATCGACCTCCGGGGAACCCCAACGGCCCACTAGAGTGCATAAGATCGCCTGGTCCAGACTCCACTCTCCCGGGTGAAGATCCTGGCGACTGAGGAAATCTGCCTGAGTATTCAGAGTACCTTTCAAATGCACCGCAGAGAGGGACCGAAGGTTCCTCTCCACCCAACAAAAGATTCTTTGGGAGGTATTTTGTAGGCTGGCGAACCGAGTCCCACCCTGATGGCGAAGATGCGCCACCGTGGTCACGTTGTCGGAGTAGACCAGAATTGTGGGAATCTTTGACCAGATCCCTAGCCGCCCAAAGAATGTCCTCCACCGCCCGCAACTCCCGGAGGTTGGAGGATTGAGACCGAAACGACGAACTCCAAAGACCCTAAAACGGCACGGGCCCACCACAGCGCCCCAGCCCCGCTTACTGGCATCTGTTTTGATGGCAACAAGAGGCGTCTTAGGCCAATTGACCCGCTTCCTTAAGATGTCAGGGAATAGCCACCAATGCAGAGACCTGGACACCGGGCACGGCAGACAAACTCGATTACTTAGGGAGGAAGGAAGCTCCTTCCAGTGTTGCAGGATGTGACCCTGAAGACACCGCGAGTGAGCCTGCGCCCACATGGCTGATGGAATGCAGGCAGTCATAGACCCCAGGGCTAACATGGCAGCCTGGAGAGTAGGAGCCTTCAGAGACCGGAGGGCAGAAATCTTCATGAGCAGAGTAGATTGGTGATCGACTGGCAGAAAAAAGAATTATTCTTACCATTAATTCGGTTTCTAGGTCCCTTCCACAACAGCGAAAGGAGGTTGCCTCTACACGCCCTATTTGGGACAGGAAGCACAAGAGAGGTTAAAAGGCCCCTCCCACCTCCCACTTGCCAGTGTCTTACAAAGAACCCCTAGCATAGCAGAAGAAACAAAACGAAACCTGAGAAACAGGAATAGGGAGGGAAATAAGTGCTGTCGTGGAAGGGACCTAGAAACCGAATTAACGGTAAGAATAATAATTTTTTTCTCTAGGCCTCCACGACAGCAAAAGGAGGCATGCCAACGAATCCATGTCTAGGGGGGACTACAGCCTGCAGAACCTTCCGTCCAAAGGCCAAATCCCATTTGGCCAGGAGATCCAGGCGATAATGCTTATTGAAGGTATGCAGAGATGACCAAGTCGCTGATTTGCAGATCTGCTCTGGTGAAGCCCCAGCCCGCTCAGCCCAGGAGACCAAAGTGGACCTGGTGGAATGGGCTGTGAACCCCGACTGTGGAGAAAGGCCCTGGCAGACATAAGCTTCAGCGATTGCCTTCTTAATCCATGGGGCGATAGTGGCTTTTGCCACCTTCTTGCCCTTATTGCCACCAAAATGCTGGACGAACAAATTTTGGTCAATCCGCCAGGGGAAGTCACATCCAGATAGTGCAAGAGAATGCGCCGGACATCCAACGAATGGAATTCCGCTTTCTTCGGGGACTTGGGATGTTGACAGAAGGAAGGGAGAACAATTGTCTGAGAACGGTGGAAATCCGACACCACCTTCGGCAAGAAGGAAGGATCCAATTGGAACACCACCGAGTCATCACGGACAGAAAGGTACGGTTCCCTGATGGACAAGGCTTGTAATTCCCCAATATGACATGCTGAGGTAATGGCCACCAAGAAAGCAGTTTTATGGGCCAACGACCGGAGCGGACAGGAGGTCAGAGGTTCATTCGGAGGACGACAGAGACCTGCCAGAACCACATTCAGATCCCAGGCTGGGGTAAGGTTCAGCCGCCTGGGACACTTGCGAGCAGCCGACACCATGAAGCGATGGATCCAACGATGATCTGCCAACCGGACATCAAACACTGAACTCAGGGCTGACACCAGAACCTTAAGAGTACTCGGTTTGAGACCCATATCCAAACCCTGTTGTAGAAAATCAAGGACTTGGGAAACATTAGGGGACAAAGGGTCGGGAGCCCTAGACTCACACCATGAAGAAAATGTCTTCCATATTTTATTGTAGATAGAGTTCGTAACCGGCTTACGGCTCTGTTGTAAGGTAGCGATAACCCGGTCTGAAAGACCCTTGGCCTTTAGTGCCCGGGCCTCAGCAATCAAGCAGCCAGACTAAGCCTCTGAGGCTTCGGATGGAAGAGAGAGCCCTGCGAGTGCAAGCTCGGATCCTGACCCAGAAGGATCGGCCCATCCACGCGGAGGGACATGATCAGATTGAACCAGCTGTGCTTCAACCACAGTGGAGTGACTAAAATCGTCGGGACCCCATCCTCCCAGATCTTCTGGAGGACACTTGCCAAAAGAGGCAGAGGGGGGAAGGCATGGGCGTACCTAGCAAGGGGCAGAGGGGGGCAGCTGCCCCCATCAGAAGGGCACCTGTCAGTGATGATCTTCTTGTGGCCCGACTGGAGCAGTGTGTGGTGAGGTCATCATGCTGCGATCTCGCCACACACTGCTGCTGGTGACTCAGCAGCGCGGAGGATGCCAAGGATGGCGGGAATGGCGAGGACTGGAGTGCAGTGCTCCATGGAGGAGTAGTGTGTGGTATGTTGAGTGGTGAATGTATGTATGTATGTATATAAGGGCAGTGGCGGACCTTGTGCCAAGAGGGCCCTGGTGCAGGATGGTGAGGAGCCGGGTGGGGGGTATGCTAGTGGATGTCGGCGAGGAGCGGGAAGGGGTACTAGTGGATGTATGGGAGCAGCTATAGCTCCGCAGTCCTGTGTCTCCGCAGTCCTGGGAGCCGGGGCTGCAGAGGAGAGGAGGGGCGGGATCAGCCGAGGGAAGCAAGAAGCTTCCCTCAGTTACCCCCTCTCCTCTGACACAGGGACATGGGGTCGGCTGGGGGCCCCCTGCAGGCTTGAGGGGCCCCCTAGCCGGTCGGGGCCCTGGTGCAGCATGTTGATCCAGCAGCACAGCTTTGCACCTTTCGCACAGTGTAACGAGTGCTTTGCAGTTTTTTTGCTGATATATACTAGACGAGGTGGAGTAGCTGGCTCCACCCAGCTGCAAATTGCACCCCCACCGACCCCAGGTGCTCAGGGATTAGGATGAGGTCAGAAGGACCAGGGAGTCCACGGACAAGGATCTGGCAGGGATGTCAGCGTTAGGACCCTCTGGACCCCGGGGCCGCCGAGACATGGCTGGAGGGCAGGCATACATTGGCATACATTGGCCAATGAGTGTACCAAGAGCCCCGGCTTTTAATAAAAAAAGTGAGTACTGAGTTTTTTAGAAAAAACGGATGTTTTTTAATTTTTTTCTCAAACCATTATTGCTTGTCAGCACAAACTTGTTGGTTAGACTGAGTGCAGCTGTGATTTTTTGTTTTTTGTTGCATGTTGATCCAGCTGCACAGCTTTGCACCTTTTGCACAGTGTAACGACTGCTTTGCAGTTTTTTTGCTGATATATACTAGACGAGGTGGAGTAGCTGGCTCCACTCAGCTGCAGATTGCACCCCCACCGACCCCAGGTGCTCAGGGATCAGGATGAGGTCAGAAGGACCAGGGAGTACACGGACAAGGATCTGGCAGGGATGTCAGCGTTAGGACCCTCCAACATAACAATGTTGTGGCCAAAATTATTGAGACCCCTGCAATTCTGTCAGATAATACTCAGGGTGCCATCACACCTGGAGATATCACCAGCGATTCCATAGGTGACGCACGTGCGTGTGCACGTATTTGCGTGTCGCCTAAGGTCGCCGACGCCCATTTACACAGGGCGACAACTTAGGCGGCACTCGGAAATTGCCTGAGCGTCGCCCAAGGCCCAGGGGCGATCAAGTCGCTGGTTGCCGCTTCCGCGTCACACAGAGCCACCACACTAGCGATGTGGGCGTAATTTTGAGCCGCATCTTGGAGATAGGCGTTTACATAATGTTGTGTGACGCCTTGAAGACGTGTGATTGGTTCCAAACAAACACCAATCATTATTTAATGTGTCCTTGTTCACCGCGCGACATCGTTACATGTAAGCATGCATGTGCGTATTGGCTCGGTGCTTTATAGACAACTCTCGTGTGATGTGTCGCGGATTATTGCTAGACGCATTGGCGTCGCCAACAAGGCAAAACACGGCGATTTATTGTACATTGAATTTGTATAGCGCTGTAATGTAATGTGTGTTGTGCTGTTGCGTTGCCTAATAAAATCACTCTTGCATTCTTGGTCAAGATAATATTGGAGCCTTGAAATTATGTGTGTGCACATATATATTTGTGTGTTTGCAGTTATGTGGCCCATATGTATTGTTCACCTAAACATTACCTTCTCCATGTGTGTGCAGAATATGTGCAATGCAATACATGTATATGTGGGATAAGACACACAGGCACCATACAGTGTCACCACAAAGGCCTGTCCCTGGGTCCCGTACATATGTCCCCAATGCTTATGTACCCCTTTAAATCTGAAATTATGTCACCATACCTTTGTGGTACACCATACTGGGACATGCATCTCTTTGCTGAGACCAATAATCACTTTTGAGGACACAAAAGATGTACTTGTGGTATCGTGTCAACCTTTCGTACATAATAATGGTATGGGGTCAAACCCCATTACAGGGGGAACAAATATTGAACATATACATTCATTCACAAAAACACGTACAATAGTACATGGTTTAAAAAAACACTTTTATTCCTAAAACACAGGACCAACATGGTCCATAAAATTCAAATCACAAAAACGTGGGTAAAATGTTTTTGTTTTTTTTAAATCAAACATGAGGAAGAAGAGGATGGGAATCTTGAGGGGCAGAGGTGGGATGGTCCCGTTTGTAGGCCTCAATGAGGTGGTGTAATTGGGCCAGTTTGCCAGCCGCTTCTGCATGGGCTGCCTCCAGGTTCTGCAGGGATGGGCCACCTACAGAGCAGGGCCGGCTCCAGGTTTCTGTGGGCCCCGGGCGAAAAAGTCTCAGTGGGCCCCCTTTAGTACATATCGCGGACTATAATTTTATATATATATATATATATATAGCCGCACACTTACCGCAAGCCCCATAGACAATGCATGGGGCTTGCTGCAAATGTGAAGCAAGTGCAGCCGCTAGACGGAAAATGCGGCAGATACAGGTTTTTTTTACCGCAACTGCCACATTTTAAAAAACGCCTATGTGAAGGCAGCCTTACAGGAACAGTGACTGCTGAAACCAGCAAGAGCTGTTCCTGACAGTGAGCATATTACACGTTGTTAGGAGCGGGCTAAAATGCGTTTGCATTCCCTTGCGCTTTTTAAAAATACCCTTCAAATGCAAAATGTTGCATTTTTGTGCGTCTGAGGATGCTTGGTATATACACAAGCATCCTCAAGCGCACAAATAATGCAAGCAGCTCAATGGAGCCACACTGCCATATGGGTGGCACCGCAGCTTAGCGGAGTGTCTGGCCGTCAGGATCTCTCTGTCTCCTCACCTTTCTTCTCGCTGCTCTGGTCTCCTCCGGTCGCTCTGCACATATCAGCACGGTCATGACAACATCGTGCCCCTCCATGCTGAGCTGCAGAATGCAGACAGCGGCAGAAGAGACTCTGGAGAAGAATGCTGCTGGCAAAGACGGCTGGGACTATAGGAGCGGAATCTGCGGGGGGCTACCACTGGTACACATACTTCGTACACACGCGGCTCTGCTCCATACACCTCCTACGCATGCGGCTCTGCTCCATACACCTCGTACACACTCAGCTCTGCTCCATACACCTCGTACACACTCGGCTCTGCTCCATACACCTCGTACACACTCGGCTCTGCTCCGTACACCTCGTACACACACGGCTCCTCTCCGTACACCTCGTACACACACGGCTCTTCTCCGTACACCTCGTACACACACGGCTCTTCTCCGTACACCTCGTACACACGCGGCTCTGCTCCATACACCTCCTACGCACGCGGCTCTGCTCCATACACCTCGTACACACTCAGCTCTGCTCCATACACCTCATACACACTCGGCTCTGCTCCGTACACCTCGTACACACACAGCTCTGCTTCGTACACCTCGTACGCACGCGGCTCTGCTCCATACACCTCATACACACGCGGCTCTGCTCCATACACCTCATACACACGCGGCTCTGCTCCATACACCTCGTACGCACGCGGCTCCGCTCTATACACCTAGTACCCACTCGGCTCCATTCCATACACCTAGTACACACTCGCCTCTGCTACATTCACACTGTAAATCCCTCCTGACCCCACACAAACTTCACCTAATTGCCATACACCTAGTACACACTCGCCTCTGCTACATTCACACTGTAAACCCCTCCTGACCCCACACATACTTCACCTAATTGCCATACACCTAGTACACACTCGCCTCTGCTACATTCACACTGTAAATCCCTCCTGACCCCACACAAACTTCACCTAATTGACATACACCTAGTACACACTCGCCTCTGCTACATTCACACTGTAAATCCCTCCTGTCTCCTGACCCCACACATAAACTTCACCTCATCCAGCACCATGACAACTGAGGAGCTGATCATGTGACCCCTGACTCCTCCCCTCCATGTGACATCATCACAGGTCCTGTAAGCACAGTGTGTGTGTGCTGCTCTGTCGGCTCCCATGGAGGGGGGAGGAGGGAGACCTCCGATGCTGCAGGAGGTGACAATGACCCCCCAGCTGCCCCCTGGATATGGCCCTGGCTGTGGGGGCAATGTGCTCAGGGGCCCCTGAGGGCTAGGGTCACACTTGCATTGTGACCCTAGCCTGATGCAAGTATTTTGGCTGCAGCACATAGCTTTTAATGCTATGCGCTGGAGCCCATAGAAACCCGATGTTTACCTTGACAACCACTAGTTGTCAATGTAAACTTCGGGTTTCTATGGGCTCCGTTGCTGGCAGCGCATAGCATTAAACGCTCTGCGCTGCAGCAGACAATACTTGCGTCAGGCTAGGGTCACAATGCAAGTGTGACCCTAGCCCTCAGGGGCCCGATGGGCCCCCTCCAAGCCTTCGGGCCCGGCAGTTGCCCGGGTACGCCGGGTGCTGACGCCGGGCCTGCTACAGAGGATACAGAACATCAACATCAGCAACATGTTTAGGACACATAGCAGGTGTGTTTTATTAGAAGTGTTTGCACTTACCAGGGGGCTGTGGATCCACCATTTGGGGGGGTGGGGATGGTGAGGGGCTTATTGCCCAATCCACGGCTTGACTAGGATTATCTGTAATAAGATGAGCATATGTGTATTTGTTAGCCCATTACAAAGGTCCCGACATACAAATTAAGGGGGAAAAAAACAAGAAAGACAGATATAGCGCACAGTATATATGAGTAATAATGACATTACACCCACCTTCTTGGCCATTTGCGGGGTCCTAAGGGGACCACTTAGCTGAATTGGCCCCACTAGACAGCTCTCCTTCCAATGGTGGGGTGGAATCAGCCCTTGGGATCCCCTCTGCGCCAGATGGTCTTGGCAAGTGGGGTGATGTGGGCCCTTCTGGTGACCCGGGTTGGTTCGGTGGTGGTGGTGGTGGTCCTCCCGAAGGGGATGGGGGATGGTCAGGGCTTATGTCCCTACCTGTTGAGGCAACAACATACTTTGTAACAAGAACAATATGGCCAGATATGTGGGGACTGAATAAACAGTGCTGTTTGAAGTTCATTAGGTCACGATGAGTGAGATTGAAAGAATGGCAGGATACGCCAACATTATGTCATATGTGGGTAGGGTAAACATATGACAATATGTGGCTAGGTAAAGTAGACATATTTAGAGGGGAATATAGGGTGTATGTCGATGAAGCAGGAAGATGATCCTGCAGCTGCAGAGTCATGAAGAAGCTTTCACACACATTGGCCCTATATATGTTGTGGTGTACAGTGGCATGTGCTGGCCTTCATTTTTTTTTTTGTTTAACACAGAAGGGGATGTGTATGTTGTCAGGCTACTCGCCCCTCATCTGGGCAATCCTGGCACGCAGTTGGGTGATGCGTCCGGGTGTTTTGTATTTGAGATCTGCGATCTTTTTGCAGATCTGCTTGGTGCTGCGCAGAATCCCCAACCTACTCTCCAGACGCCTCTGCACCCTCCGCAGGACATCCTGCTTGTGTAGGCGCGGATGGGTGTGGTGCTGGTGACACCAGTAATTCCTGGTGTCACATGTAGCTATCAGAAGAAGGAGCTCAGGCTCTCCCCACACTGCAGCTCGCCTGGGTGCCGCTATTTTGACTATTCTGCAGGGGAAGGGAAAGCAGCAGGAAGACGGCGCCAAAAGATTCACAACGCTCAGGCGAATGAACGCACGGGAGATATGTCACATGTTGACGGGGGCTCAGAGGCGCCACAAAAGCCACAGGATTCACTGTATGCGTTTGCGTCATGTAATACAGGAAGGCTGCCACTACAGCGCTCATGCAGACATTAGTTCGGATGTAATGGCAATTGCGTTTCTGTTAAAACACATTTGTGGCACATCTCTGCACTTTTGAACACAGCCGCAAACACAAAGGGGACATCAATGCGCTACTGTACAGTATGTACGCTCATTGGTAATACACCTTTGGACGCAAACATCATCAAATATGGCGCGAGGAACAATACAACCAATCGGAACGCTCGAGCTGCCACCAATCAATGCAGACCGGCAGAGGTAGTAAATACGCCCAGAAACGCCTACTGGAATGATGTAGGCGATGTGTGCTGTCGCCTTTGACATCGCTCATGAGATGTTACACAGGGCGATCAGCACATATCGCCTAAGAATGGTCGCCTGGTTTCAGAGCTCTGATATGAAACCAGGCGACCACTCAGATGTGTCGCCCTCGCCCGTTTACATTAGGCGACCATTGGCGATGTCGCCGGCGACAGGCCACGCCTTAGCGTCGCCTGTGGAATCGCCGGCGATATCTCCAGGTGTGACGGTACCTTCAGTTTCTTCCTGAAAATGATTGCAATCACAAATTCTTTGGTATTCTTATCTTCATTTAATTTGTCTTAAATGAAAAAAACACAAAAGAGAATGAAGCAAAAAGCAAAACATTGATCATTTCACACAAAACTCCAAAAATGGGCCAGACAAAAGTATTGGCACCCTCAGCCTAATACTTGGTTGCATAACCTTTAGCCAAAATAATTGCGATCAACCGTTTCCGGTAACCATCAATGAGTTTCTTACAATGCTCTGCTGGAATTTTAGACCATTCTTCTTTGGCAAACTGCTCCAGGTCCCTGATATTTGAAGAGTGCCTTCTCCAAATTGCCATTATTAGATCTCTCCACAGGTGTTCTATGGGATTCCGGTCTGGACACCTTAGAAGTCTCCAGTGCTTTCTCTCAAACCATTTTCTAGTGCTTTTTGAAGTGTGTTTTAGGTCATTGTCCTGCTGGAAGACCCATGACCTCTGTGGGAGACCCAGCTTTCTCACACTGGGCGCTACATTATGCTGCAAAAAATTTGTTGGTAGTCTTCAGACTTCATATTGTCATGCACACAGTCAAGCAGTCCAGTGCCAGAGGTAGCAAAGCAACCCCAAAACATCTGGGAACCTCCACCATGTTTGACTGTAGGGACCGTGTTCTTTTCTTTGAATGCCTCTTTTTTTCTCCTGTAAACTCTATGTTGATGCCTTTGCCCAAAAAGCTCTACTTTTGTCTCATCTGACCAGAAAACACTCTTCCAAAACGTTTTAGGCTTTCTCAGGTAAATTTCGGCAAACTCCAGCCTGGCTTTTTTTATGTCTCTGGGTAAGAAGTGGGGTCTTCCTGGGTATCCTACCATACAGTCCATTTTCATTCAGACACCGACAGATAGTACGGGTTGACATTGTTGTACCCTCGGACTGCAGGGCAGCTTGAACTTGTTTGGATGTTAGTCGAGGTTCTTTATCCACCATCCACATAATCTTGCATTGAAATCTCTCGTCAATTTTTCTTTTCCGTCCACATCTAGGGAGGTTAGCCACAGTGCCATGGGCTTTAAACTTCTTGATGACACTGCGCATGGTAGACACAGGAACATTCAGGTCTTTGGAGATGGACTTGTAGCCTTGAGATTGCTCATGCTTCCTCACAATTTGGTTTCTCAAGTCCTCAGACAGTTCTTTGGTCTTCTTTCTTTTCTCCATGCTCAATGTGGTACACACAAGGACACAGGACAGAGGTTGAGTCAACTTTAAACCATGTCAACTGGCTGCAAGTGTGATTTAGTTATTGCCAACACCTGTTAGGTGCCACAGGTAAGTTACAGGTGCTGTTAATTACACAAATTAGAGAAGCATCACATGATTTTTCTAACAGTGCCAATACTTTTGTCCACCCCTTTTTTATGTTTGGTGTGGAATTATATCCAATTTGGCTTTAGGACAATTCTTTTTGTGTTTTTTCATTTAAGACAAATTAAATGAAGACAATAATAATACCAAAGAATGTATGATTGCAATCATTTTCAGGAAGAAACAGAGTATTATCTGACAGAATTGCAGGGGTGTCAATACTTTTGGCCACAACTGTATATAAACTAGTGTGTAGCCTCTGCATTACATATACTGTATATCCAGCCCTAGCCTCTATAATATATATCACAGCCTCTATATTATATATAGACAGCCTTCATGTTATATATACACAACCACCAGGCTAAATTATATACACATATACTGTATATGTTTACAGCCAGTATGTGGCCCGCCGAGATGATTTCGCCCAGGGCCCACAAATACCTGGAACCAAATCTATGTGTGTATGTGTTATACAGTGGCACTGTGTGTGAGTTATACAGTGCTGCTGTGTGTGTTTGTGTTATACAGTGGGGTTTTGTGAGGGGGGAATATGTAAATTTCTGGGGCAGTATAGTGATACTTTTATTTTTAAGGGCATTGTGTCAGAAAGTGCTGCTGAATATGGAGACGAAAGAAGTGTCTAGAGACGAACTGTGGATGTCAAATCTCATCATGGCGCCTGTGCTACAAAGAAAGAAAAGGAATGGGAACAACTCCAATCAGAGAAGATGTCATCTACAGTATAAGGTACCAAGATGTAAATGTTTGCGATCCTGTCTACGTCTCGTCTGTTGATGACTGGTAACAAGAACTCCCAGCATCTCCTTACCATTTTTAAAGACATGCTGGCAGGTATAGGTGTATGTAACATAAGTGTATCATGGGGCTGATCCGACACTGAAATTGATCACTTTACTAAGCTTGGCACGGCATTCATGTCCTGATGGTGGTTCTGGTGCTGCTTTCACGTATTGAAGGTTGTTCTCGCCCTTCAGTCATCTATTCAGGTGTTTCTGGCCCTGTATCTCTTTGCTGATGTTGATTCGGTCACTGTATTCATGTACTGAGGTCTTTCTGTCACTGCTTTCCTTTACTGATGGTGGTTTTGGCTCTGCTTTCATCTACTGACGGTTGTTCTGGCCCTGCATTCATCTGCTTATGGTGATTATCTTACTGCATTCATCTGCTGATGGTGGTTCTGGCCCTGCATTCATCTACTGAGGTCATTCTATCACTGCATTCCTTTACTGATGGTGGTTTTGGCTCTGCATTCATCTACTGATGGTTGTTCTGGCTCTGCATTCATCTACTTATGGTGGTTCTGTCACTGCATTCATCTACTGATGGTGGTTCTGACTCTACATTCATCCACTATCCCCTGAGGTGGTTCTGGTTCTGCATTCATCTACTGATGGTGGCTCTGTCGTTGCATTCATCCACTAAAGTTAGTTCCAATTTTGCGAGATTTGTGAAGTCTCACGAGTCTCGGTCACAAGTGCGCTTGCACTGAGCATTGAGACTCGCACCACTGCGCAGGCGCGAGAGCAGTGTGACATACACAGGAGGGTCGGCGTTTTCACAGGAGCGAGGTGGGAATTTCAACCAGCAGGGTGGCGAGGACCAGATTGAGCAGATCCTCCAGGACCATTTTCAGCTAATTTCCATACCGCGCGTGAGATATAAAAATGTAATCTGGGAGGTACGCAGGGGGACCGCTAGGTATATAGAGGGGTCACAGAAACCCTAAATACATCATGTATAAGGTGGTGGGCAGGGGTTATAACAGCCAAAGGGGGTAACAGGTTCCCTTCAAAGGAAACCTGTCAGCTCTTTTTGAAATTCCTACCTCCTCTGGTACTCTGACGCGCCGGCCAGAATGTTATATCCAGCCCAGTGCATTGTGGGGCTGATCACGTGTTCGGCCGTGCTTCAATAAGTACACTGCCATGCGTCCGAGCCCAACCATACACGTGATCAGCCCCCACAATGCATTGGGCGGATATGACGTTCCAAACAACCATGGCTTGCCCCCCCGCTAGTTCTGATCCTGGGTACGCCCATGGGGGAAGGCAACCGAAAGTTCCATACGTGGGAAAAAGCATCCACTCCGATCGCCTCGTCCCACGGGTTGAGGGAGAAGAATGTGCGGACTGTTGGAGGCAAAGAAATCGAACTCCGGGGAACCCCAACAGCCCACTAGCGTGCAGATGATCGCCTGATCCAGACTCCACTCTCCCGGGTGAAGATCCCGTGCGACTGAGGAAATCTGCTTGAGTATTCAGGGTACCTTTCAAATGCACCACGGAGAGGGACCGAAGGTTCCTCTCCGCCCAACAAAAGATTCTTTGGGAGGTATTTTGTAGGCTGGCGAACCGAGGCCCGCCTTGATGGCGAAGATGCGCCACCGTGGTCACATTGTTGGAGTAGACCAGAACATGGGAATCTTTGACCAGATCCCGAACCGCCCAAAGAACCTCTTCCACTGCCCACAACTCCTGGAGGTTGGAGAACTGAGACTGAAACGACGGACTCCAAAGACCCTGAAATGGCACGCGGCCCACCACAGCGCCCCAGCCCTGCGACCAAGCGACCCCCTTCCTCAAGTTGTCGAGGGATAGCCACCAACGCAGAGACCTGGACACCGGGCATGGCAGACGAATTCGATTGTTTAGGGAGGAAGGAAGCCTGACCCAGTCCCGCAGGACGTGACCCTGAAACACCTCGAGTGAGCCTGCGCCCACATGACTGACGGAATGCAGGCAGTCATAGACCCCAGGGCCGACATGGCATCCCGGAGAGTAGGAGCCTTCAGAGACCGGAGGGCGGAAATCTTCATGAGCAGAGAAGATTGGTGATCGACCGGCAGAAAAGACATCTGTCGTATGGAATCCAACATCACCCCCAAGAATCTCCTGGAGGGGGACAGCTGGAGGTGAGACTTCCTTAAATTCGGAATCCACCCCAAGGACCGGAGAACCTGCAGGGTGTGGTGCATAATCTCTCCCGAGGGCCTCCGCTGAAGGAGCGACCAGAAGAAAATCGTCCAGATATGGAACTAGATAAATCCCTTCCTGTCGCAGGAAGGCCACTACCTCACCCATAAGTTTTGAGAAAACCCAAGGAGCAGAGGAGATGCCGAACAGACATTGAATTGGAAATTATGGATTCCCCCCAGTAAAAGACCACAAACCGGAGGGTCTTCCGGTGCCTGGGATGGATAGGAACGTGAAAGTAGGCGTCTTTTAGGTCGATAGTTGCCATCTGGAAATTTTGACCAATCAACGGGATCGCGGAACCGTCAGATTCCATCTTGAATCTACAGTACTTGATGTACCCATTGAGCTGCCGAAGATTGATAATAACCCTGGCCTCCCTCGATGGTTTGCTCACCAGGAAAAGTTGGGAATAATGACCGCAGCCCTAATCCCGCGGAGGAACCGGGGAGATCACCCGGGAGCCCAGGAGTGACTGCACACTGGAGAACAGAAGATCCTGAGCTCCCGGAGTCAATAAAGCAGTGACCCGAAGAAGCGGAGGAGGAGGGTACTCAAACTCGATCAGAAGCCCCTTTGCAATGACATTGAGTACCCACTGGCAACAAGTGATTTCTTGCCATCGGGGAAGGAACTCCGAGAGTCGCCCCCCCTACCGGCCCCAAGTCACTGCTTATCCTGCTGGGGACGGGACTGGGAGGTGACCAAGTAGATTCTTGGCTCTACCTCTTGAAGAGGACCATCTACCTCTCCCCTGCCTTTAGGTTGAGAGGCCGGAGGCAGCGAGGGGCGAAAAAACGGCTTCTTAGCCCATTTTTGTTCTGGCAGCGCCTTTTTATCGGTTGCTTTCTCAAGGATCTCGTCCAAAGCTGGGCCAAAAACCAAGCCACCTTTGAAAGGGATGGAACAAAGTCTCATCTTTGAAGTAGAGTCCCCGCTCCAACCCTTCAACCACAGAGCACGCCTTGCAGAGTTGAAGTACGAGCCCCCATATGAACCGACTCAGCAGAAGCGTCCGCCAGGAAGCAAGTAGCCTGACGAAGCAGAGGCAGTGACTCCAACAGCTCCTCTCTAGGAGTACCTTGAGAAATATGAGTTTCCAATTGGTCCAACCATTTAAGAATGGAGCGGGACACACAAGTGGATGCAATATTAGCTTGCATGGTCACGGAAGAAGCCTCCCAAGAGCGCTTCATGAGACCCTCAATCTTACGATCCAGTTAGTCTTTCAACTGAGAGGTATCCTCAAAGGGGAGTGCAGTTTTCTTAGTTACTCTCGCTACCTGCACATCCACCTTCGGGACCTCCCAACTGAACCCTGCGTCCTCCAGTGGAAATCTGTTCCTAAGCGGAGTCTTAACTCCTTATCCGGAAGCTCCCATTCCTGGGAGATGAGATCCGCAATATAAGAGTGGACTGGAAACCCCGGCTGCTTAACAGGGCGTAGCCCAGCGAACATTTCATCCTGTACCGACTGGAGTACTTCCTCCTCCTCTAAGCCCATGGTATTACGCACGCACCAATGAGCTCCCCCAATTCCTTTGAAGAAAAGAGAATTTTCTTAGAATCAGAAGCCTGAGAAGGAGAGGGATCAATCCCCTGATCAGACTCTGAATCAACGGGATCCTCAGGGTCAGACTATGCTGTTTGGAGCCGACGCTTTTTGGGGGAGGGAGGGCCAGGGGCAGGAACGGGGGCCCCCCAGGAATGGCAGCCAAGAAAGCCCATATCTCATGCTGAACCACAGACCTCAACTCATCCACAAGAGAGGGATGCTCAGCCCTGACCACCGTCTCCGTACAGTCCTGAAATAAGAAGCTCACACAAACAGGACATCTGGCAGTTTTGGAGGTCTTTTTAGGGGCAGCCCTCTCTCCCTAAAAAGAAAGAGACAAGGACGCAGTCAGCAACTGTGCAGGGACACAGGCAAACAGATTCCCCCTGACACAACACCTACTGTGGCAGGGGCAGTGCTAGCTTCAGCAGAAATGTCTGCCATGTTGCAGACAGAGCTTACCTTAACTGAAGTCCACAGTGGCCTATATACCCAGGAGCCACCTGCAGCACATACAGGAATAATTTCCCGCCCCGTCCCCCTGCCAGGGCCCTAGGCAGGCCACAGCACATGTGGCATGCATTGCACGCTGCCCGCCGGGAGCCACCGCCGAGAACACGAGACCGGAAATGACGCGGCGGCCTGCCCGACGTCACTTCCAGACCGCGTGGACAGCGTGTGGATGCAACGGAACGCCGGCAGGCTCATGGAGGCTGCCGGCAAGGGGAGCCCCCGGTCTGCATTGCCCTGGGAGCGCTGGAGGACCGGGAGCACGTCCCGCCAAAAAATGATGGCAGGAGCAGCAGGAGGAGGAAAGCCCTGGCACCCCGACCAACGCTGCCCAGCAGTGAAAAAGAACAAAACCACAAGTATGCCCCACAGCACACCAAAACCTCTCCATGCCCCATGGGGGACAGGAAAGACACTGGCAAGTGGGAGGTGGGAGGGGCCTTTTAACCTCTCTTGTGCTTCCTGTCCCAAATAGGGCGTGGAGAGGCAACCTCCTTTTGCTGTTGTGGAAGGGCCTAGAGAAAATAATTCCTTCATATTATCCTCAAAGACACTTGTCTGTTTCAGGATTTGTTTGATAACCCATAATGCTCTTTCATGAGGGATTGAGGAATAGAGCTGGACAACGTCACAGGTTACCCAGATCGATTCCTCGGTCCGTGTTATCTTTTCAATAGATTGTAAAAGATGCTTAGTATCTTTAATTTTCCCAGGTATGCCTTCCATGAGAATTTGTAATTTGTTATCAACCCATTCTGAGAGTCTCGTGTGGAGGGAACCTATTCCCACTACGATAGGTCTCAGAGAGGGAGAAAACATAGACTAGTGAGTTTTAGGGAGGGCATGGAAGATAGGTATTGTCGGTTCTCGACAAATACAAATGCCTTAGTTTTAATTTCGATAGCTCCCAGCACATTCCCTTCCTCCAAAAATTTACCGAGCTCAGACAAAAAAGCATCAATGGGATCGGAAGACAGTGGGTGGTAGGTGGCCGTATCGGATAACATAGTCAGAATCTGATGTTTATATACTCCAGAATCCATAATGACTACCGTCTTCCCCCCCTTCCTTATCTGATGACTTTACCACTATATTGATATTTTGTTTAAGTTCCCATGCTGTTCTCTCATTCCTAGTTAGATTACTAGCAACCTGATAGTCAGAGTTGATTAAACCACCATTTCAACCTTCTCCTATGTGGCTGATGTATAAGGGCATGTACAGGTGCAGACAAGTTAGATGCGGTTTGTGTAAATTTGTGGATATTACCACGGATTTCAAAGATGTGCAAATCTATAAAAATTACAAGATTAATTCTTACATAAACTGCAACACTACACACATCATGTACATGGCCACTTGCACATCATGCCAGAAGTATTACATAGGATGTACCACACGGCCACTTAAGATCAGGATTGCTGAACATGTCTGACCAGCAAAAGTGGTCAGAACAGGCATGTCAGGATTATCAAGATACTTTAGGCCACGTGCACACGGTGAGTATTTGATGAGTTTTTTACCTCAGGATTTGTAGCCAAAACCAGGAGTGGATGATTAAATACAGAAGTGGTGCAAGTGTTTCTATTAGACTTTTCCACTGATTGCTCTACTCTTGGTTTTGCCTACAAATCCTGAGGTAAAAAACTCATCAAATACTGAATGTGTGCACATGGCCTTAGGGTACCGGCGACATCGCCAATGCGTCGCCTAATGTAAATGGGCGAGGGTGATACACCTGAGTGGTCGCCTGGTTTCACATCAGAGCTCTGAAACCAGGTGACCATTCTTGGGCGATGTGTGCTGATCGCCCTGTGTAACATCTCATGAGCGATGTCAAAGGCGACAGCACACATCGCCTATACCATTCCGGTAGGCGTTTCAGGGCGTATTTACTAGCTCTGGCGGTCTGCGTGGATTGGTGGCAGCTCGAGCGTTCCGATTAGTTGTCTTGTTCCTCGGCGCCATATTTGATGATGTGTGCGTCCAAAGGTGTATTACCCAGGAGCGTACATACTGTACAGTAGCGCATTGATGTCGCCTCTGTGTTTGCGGCTGTGTTCAAAAGTGCAGAGATGTGCAACAACTGTGTGTTAACAGAAACGCAATTGTCATTACATCCCAACTAATGTCTGCATGAGCGCTGTAGTGGCAGCCTTCCTGTAGTACATGACGCAAAAGCATACAGTGAATCCTGTTACTTTTGTGGCACTCTGGGCCCCCGTCAACATGTGACATCTCTCCCGTGCGTTCATTCGCCAGAACGTTGTTGATCTTTTGGTGCCGCCTTCCTGTTGTTTACCCTTCCCCTGCAGAATAGAAAACATGGTGGCACCCAGGCAAGCTGCAGTGTGGGGAGAGCCTGAGCTCCTTATTTTAATAGATATATGTGACACCAGGGATTACTGGTGTCACCAGCACCACACCCATCCGCGCCTACACAAGCAGGCTGTCCTGCGGAGGGTGCAGAGGTGGCTGGAGAGTAGGTTGGGTGTTTTGCGCAGCCCAAAGCAGATCTGCAAAAAAATTGCAGATCTGAAATTTAAGACGCCCGGATGCATCACCCGACTGCGTGCCAGGATTGCCCAGATGAGTGGTGAGTAGCCTGACAACATATACATACCCTTCTGTGTAAAGAAATACATATGAAGCCCAGCACATGCCACTGTACACCCCAACATATATAGGGCCAATGTATGTGAGAGCTCCTTCATGACTCTGCAGTTGCAGGATCATCTACCTGCTTCATCCACATACACCCTATAGTCCCTGTCACCTATATGTCTATGACTCACCGCGGCCGGCTGACTCCGGTTTAGACAGGCGATTCTTCTCCTTCCTTGTCACGGGTGGACCGCGCCTGCCGGTAGTGGGGCCCGGTGTAGTGCAGATCAAAAGTGAAGACGTCTTGCGGGAACAGATTAAAGGGGTTTTAATTTGTTTTCTTCATGACGCCACCTATGAGTAGTTCGGTAAGGGCTACCGACGCTGCGGAACCCCCGGGGGATGGACAGCAGCAAGATGTTACGCTCCCCACAGGCTGAGCGGTGATCCCCGGGGCTGGAGCTGCTCAAGATGTTGTGGGCAGCTGCGGTTACCTTCTAGTTAATGACGGACAGTTCATAAGGAATCACGGACACAGATAGTCTCTGCAACGGTCTTTACTGTAACCAGCAGGCAGTACATGGCTTACAGTGGTTGAGTAGTAGACCGGGTGGACTCAGCAGTGATAGTGTTCCTCAGAGATCCGCAGTGTTCCTCCATTCTACCTACTTAGTTCCTTCTTTTTGCCAGCGTCGCCCAGGAATACCAGGTCGGGTACGGGGAGGCTGCTTCAATGCCCTATCCATGATGTACGTTCTGGATGCTTTGGGGAGCCTTGGATCCCTCAGTGGGTACACCGCTGGTTAGACGACTGGAAACTGGCTGGTGGTGGGGTGCTCCTATAAAGCTGCTCCTCCACGGGGCTGGTTCGCGTGGCAGAGGTGAACTGCTGCCAGCTTCGGTACCAGTGAACCGGCTGTAAGTTGTGGGCACGGGAGTCTTTTGGGGAACCCGTGTAGATAAGCCCAATCCCGGTGGTTAAGGCCTCAGGTGCTGACACCCGACCGGTGACGGCCCAGGGGCCCGCACGGAGTGCGGAGCCCCCGCTCCTCTCCAAGTTCTAGTCTGCTCTTGTCAGGTTCTAGATTCCTTTTTTTTTCTCTCTCTGACTCTGTTCTCGTCTCACTACCCTAACACTCCACCCCCTAGGACCCATGATTGGTCCCCTGTTCTAGGTGTTGTATGTTGGGTTGGATCTCAGAGTTAACTATTTCACTGCTTTGTCAGAGAATATTGCGGCTGCAATACTCCCTTGTGACGCACTCGTTGCGGGGCGCCACACTCCCCCTTGGTTAAATCAGCTTGTCCCCAAGCGTCAAACTACTCACATTACAGAGGTTTTTACATTTTATAATTTACAACAGGTAATACACTTTTATTAATGACAGGTCATATATGCATAAAAGTGAGGTAGATAAACAGGTTAACACATTGCGCGGACTCGGCGGGCGGTCGGCTGTCCTTAGAATAAAAGTTCAGGCTGTAGCCGCCAAGTCGCGGTGTTACGGTGCAAACAGGAAGAAGTCTCGTTTAATAGCAAAGTTCAAACAACAACAGTCACTTATGGAGGGCAGTGTTCCGGACCCGTATAGCGAACCACCCATCGCGGCATATATGGCGCTCATAGGTTACTATGTCCCCTCTATACAAGTCTCGGTTTGGATGGCCTCGCGGTAGGTGCGATTCCACATCACGGCGCCCCACAAACACTTCAGTACTCGCACCCTCCTCCCATACGAATCCCCACCCGGTGGACAAGTTAAATGTGCTTACCCACCCGGTTTTACGGAATTGTTCAGGCAGTGGAGATTGGCGGCGGGCCTCGGCACGAGCCTGCATGTTGGCTTGCAGTCGAGTGTGCCACTCGTCTCTCCGGATACGACGTACCTCTTCATCGGAGTGATGCGGCGTGTGGATAAAGTCACTACGGCGTGTTGGTTGTTGAACCGCTCGAGCTTGGTGGGCAGTCTGGAGTGGAGCCCGGTTCAACGGAACCGGAGAAGACACTGTTGCGGCGGCACCCGACCAGTGCACCCGAGCTGATCGCCCGGCAGAAGGGTTCCTTGTGTCTCCCCAGGCGAACCCGGTGTAGAGATCCTCAGGTGAACTGTAGGTCTCCTCGTCATCCTCCTCGACCTCCTCGATGACTACGTCGGGCTGCTCAGCTGGCGAAGATGATGGGATGGAATCCTCTGGATCGGTGGGTGGCTGTGCTGCAAGGTTCTCCTCGGGGTCGTTGTGCAGGACTTCCAGGCTGCCTGCCTCTTCTTCTGTAGCAGCAGGAAGTGGTGTTTCAATCCCGGTCACCAGGTAGGCCTCTGTAGTTGCAGAGGAGGCCTCCGGTTCAAGGGAGAAACAGGCGACAGTCTCGGTAGTGTGGAAACCAGTCGCAGGTTCCGCAGGTGGAACCAGGTAGAGATCGGCTTCTTCGTGGGAGCGTGTTGGAAGCTCCGGCTCTGGAACGGGGTCGGCTGCGGTATCGTCCGCTGGAACGGGTCGATTGTGGTCCTCACTGGAATAACACAGTCTATGGGCTCCGGTGACGAAGCTGGACAGGTGGTCGGGCGACGGTGAGGTGGTGGAAAAGCTGGCGATGTCGTCTGGGCTTGGAGAAGCTGTACCCGGTTGGCTCTGCTGCATCGCATGATGGAGTCTTCTGCCTAGGGTCGCGCTCCAGCTGCGAAACGTCCACTCCACTGTCTCAAGTAGTCGCACCCGGAGGTCTTGTAGAGCCTCTAGCCAGAAGTCGGGGCTGCCGTCTATAGTAAGGGCAGGATCCGGACCCGGTTGGCCTATGGCTGCTCTGGCCTCCGCCTCGACCTCCCGCATTAGGTCTTGGAGTCTCGTGCTGGCCATTCTTCTTGGAGGGAAACCACACCCGTTCAACCGGTAAGCGTTCTGGTAGAGCTCGTGAAGAAGTCTTCTCCGTCTGTCTAGTATGTCTCTGACACTCCCATTTCCTGTGGGCTTTTGTAGTCCAATGGTGGGAAAAGTCTTTGAGGTCCGCCCCCATGGTTGATTCGAGCAATCAGGGCGGACAAAGAGTTTGGCGCCTTTTGTCTTTAGCCCTCCCACGATGAGGAGGGGGTTGACTCACTCCTGGGCTTCACGTGGCGGCTTCTTGTGGCGGGAACGCCATCTTGGGCGCCATCTTGACCCAATGGTGAAAAGGCGGGAAAGTTCTTTTAGGGACGAACAAAGTCCAATTTTAGACAATAAAGTCCAGTTTAAGCACAATATACCCGTTAGGTAACGGGCCTGCTCGTATCCTGTTCGTGACGCCATTTTCTGACTCACCGCGGCCGGCTGACTCCGGTTTAGACAGGCGATCCTTCACCTTCCTTGTCACGGGTGGACCGCGCCTGCCGGTAGTGGGGCCCGGTGTAGTGCAGATCAAAAGTGAAGACGTCTTGCGGGAACAGATTAAAGGGGTTTTAATTTGTTTTCTTCGTGACGCCACCTATGAGTAGTTCGGTAAGGGCTACCGACGCTGCGGAACCCCCGGGGGATGGACAGCAGCAAGATGTTACGCTCCCCACAGGCTGAGCGGTGATCCCCGGGGGCTGGAGCTGCTCAAGATGTTGTGGGCAGCTGCGGTTACCTTCTAGTTAATGACGGACAGTTCCTAAGGAATCACGGACACAGATAGTCTCTGCAACGGTCTTTACTGTAACCAGCAGGCAGTACATGGCTTACAGTGGTTGAGTAGTAGACCGGGTGGACTCAGCAGTGATAGTGTTCCTCAGAGATCCGCAGTGTTCCTCCATTCTACCTACTTAGTTCCTTCTTTTTGCCAGCGTCGCCCAGGAATACCAGGTTGGGTACGGGGAGGCTGCTTCAATGCCCTATCCATGATGTACGTTCTGGATGCTTTGGGGAGCCTTGGATCCCTCAGTGGGTACACCGCTGGTTAGACGACTGGAAACTGGCTGGTGGTGGGGTGCTCCTATAAAGCTGCTCCTCCACGGGGCTGGTTCGCGTGGCAGAGGTGAACTGCTGCCAGCTTCGGTACCAGTGAACCGGCTGTAAGTTGTGGGCACGGGAGTCTTTTGGGGAACCCGTGTAGATAAGCCCAATCCCGGTGGTTAAGGCCTCAGGTGCTGATACCCGACCGGTGACGGCCCAGGGGCCCGCACGGAGTGCGGAGCCCCCGCTCCTCTCCAAGTTCTAGTCTGCTCTTGTCAGGTTCTAGATTCCTTTTTTTTTCTCTCTCTGACTCTGTTCTCGTCTCACTACCCTAACACTCCACCCCCTAGGACCCATGATTGGTCCCCTGTTCTAGGTGTTGTATGTTGGGTTGGATCTCAGAGTTAACTATTTCACTGCTTTGTCAGAGAATATTGCGGCTGCAATACTCCCTTGTGACGCACTCGTTGCGGGGCGCCACATCTACTTTATATAGCCACATGTTGTCATATGTTTACCCTACCCACATATGACATTATGTTGCCCTATCCTGGCCTTCTTTCAATCTCACTTATCCTGACCTAATGAACTGCAAACAGCACTGTTTCTTAAGTCCCCACATATCTGGCCATGGTGTTCTTGTGAGTATGTTGTTGCCTCAACAGGTAGGGACAGAAGGACTGAGCATCCCCCATCCCCTGCTGGAGGAGCACCACCCAGCCAACCAGGGTCACCAGCAGAACTGCCACCAGGGATGCCTCCACATCCACAAGGGCCCACATCACCCCACATGCAGAAAGAAAAAGAAAAGGGCGCATGTGTAGACACACAGGGCTATTTGTATAAATAAAAAGTGCCAGTGCACTCACCTATAATGGTTGTGTACGTCTACACAACCAAGATTAAACGTGTGGGTGATGGGGCTCCGGGTCGCCTCTTTCTATTAGTGCTGCCGTCCTGCCGGTGTTTGCGTTCACAACTCCGTGCTCCGCGAATTTCACGTAATCCTACCGGACCGGATACCACGTCACTGCAGGTCCTCAGTATGTTTATCCCGGTATTTAGGTAACCACAGGTCCTCAACACTCCAGATATTCCAGGCTGCTCCTGCCGCTTTGGCTCCGTAGAGAGAGAACTCACATAAAAACAATAATACAGCGGTCTCAGGGAGCGCCAAAGGAATACTGGACAATTTAGTGGATAAGAACCGACCTTTATTCTTCCTCCAATACCACTGCCACAACGCGTTTCGACGGTCTAAGCCGTCTTCATCAGGTGGGGTAAAGGACAATGTTACAATGACAGCTTTATAAAGGGGTGGTATTTTACATAATTTAGACCACATGTTGTAATCAATTAACCCTTTCATTGCAAAACTCTATATAATGCATTTTTTACCAATCAACCTCTTATTTCCCCTTAAACCAGCATTGTGTACTCATATTTAAAAACTTTATACCTGAATTCATAAACTCACAATTCTTAATAAAAACATCCTATCTAGATTTAAAAATAGTTAATAAAATTTTTATTTATTTTTTTTTTTATTTTATAAAAATTAGATATATACTTAAAACTATGTAAAACTACGGAGATTTTGTAATCAATTCAGTTGGCAACTTTTCACCTTTTCAGATTTGATGGTTTGATGTGTTTTCCATCGTGAGGTTCAAAACCTCCAAGGTGCAGGGTGCCTCTTTTTTGTGAATCCAAAAAAACTTCCTATAGACTGGGAGTATATAATGCCGCATTGCTATAGATTGTAGGACTGAAAACCCCCACAAATTATTAAAGTCATTAATATAAGGGCAGGATATCAATTACATAGCGTCTCAAGACACTATGCAAATTATCACTACAAAGACCCGAGTAAAATGAAAATAACCATTATTGACCACATTGTGGATAATGGACAAGAACGGTTGAGTACTCTTATAAAGAAAGAAGAAAGTTTCTGGATTTATAAGATGGGCACTTTATACCCTGAGGGTTTGAACCTTATGATTGAAAATACATCAAACCATTAAATTCGAGAAGGTTTAATGCTGTTCCTCTTGTATCGTTCTTGATTTCTTTTCAGCCGTTCAAAGGTGTGTTGTGGGGGTACCCGCACAAGATTGAAGTCATGACATGTGGCAGCCGGGTAGGAAATTTGTTTGCCCTTTCGGGTTGTCACTAAGCTCATTTTTTTTTTCATTGTGATAATTTTGTAAGTAGCCCTTACTGTTGTTGGGTATTTGGTTACTGGAAACATAGGTTTTGATCATGAAAATGGACAGTATTGGGTTGTATTGGCTTTATAATAGTAGTGGGCAACCGTACAAGGTCATTTTTAGACATTTTATATGAAAGTATACTGTCTCTTTAATAAATTTAAGGTTTGACTTGGGGGCTAAAAATCACAGTATAGCATTGTCAAGACATACTAACAAGGTTCTCAGGGTGATTTTAACAATTTGTGGGGTTTATAATAATAGTGGGTTACAAGGTTATTTTCGGCCATTTTATGAACATGTACTGTTTTTTAAGAAATTTAACGTTTGAATCGGGGGCTGGAAATCGTTGTATAGCATTGTCAGCACATCATGAGAAGATCCCCAGGGTGATTTGAACAATTTATGGAGTTTATAATAGTAGTAGGCAATTCTACAACGTTAATTTTATAAAAGGGTACTGTCTCTTTAAGAATTGTAACGTTTGTATTGGGGGCTGGAAATCACAGTATAGCATTGTGAAGACACCCTGAGAGCTTTCCCAGGGTGACTTTAATAATTTGTGGGGGTTTTCAGTCCTACAATCTATAGCAATGCGGCATTATATACTCCCAGTCTATAGGAAGTTTTTTTGGATTCACAAAAAAGAGGCACCCTGCACCTTGGAGGTTTTGAACCTCACGATGGAAAACACATCAAACCATCAAATCTGAAAAGGTGAAAAGTTGCCAACTGAATTGATTACAAAATCTCCGTAGTTTTACGTAGTTTTAAGTATATATCTAATTTTTATAAAATAAAAAAAAAAAAAATTTTATTAACGATTTTTAAATCTAGATAGGACGTTTTTATTAAGAATTGTGAGTTTATGAATTCAGGTATAAAGTTTTTAAATATGAGTACACAATGCTGGTTTAAGGGGAAATAAGAGGTTGATTGGTAAAAAATGCATTATATAGAGTTTTGCAATGAAAGGGTTAATTGATTACAACATGTGGTCTAAATTATGTAAAATACACCCCTTTATAAAGCTGTCATTGTAACATTCTCCTTTACCCCACCTGATGAAGACGGCTTAGACCGTCGAAACGCGTTGTGGCAGTGGTATTGGAGGAAGAATAAAGGTCGGTTCTTATCCACTAAATTGTCCAGTATTCCTTTGGCGCTCCCTGAGACCGCTGTATTATTGTTTTTATGTGAGCACATCACCCCACAGTCCCAGACCATCGGGCTCCATGGGGACCCCAAGGGTTGCACCCACCCCACCCTTGGAAGGAGAGTTGTCAAGTGGGGCCAATTCTGCACAGTGGTCCCATCAGGATCCCCCAAACGGCCAAGAAGGTGTGTGTAATGTCAATATTACTCATGTATACTGTGCACTATATCTGTGTTTCTGTTTTTTTTTCCCTTAATTTGTATGTAGGGACCTTTTGTTATGGCCTAACAAATACACATATGCTCATCTCATTACAGATGACCCCAGCCAAGGGGTGGACTGGGCAATAAGCCCCTCACCATCCCCACCACCCCAAATGGGTGCTCCCCAGCCCCCTGGTAATTGCAAACACTTCGATACTAAAACACACCTGCTATGTGTCCTAAACATGTTGCTGATGTTGATGTTGTGTATACTCTGTAGGTGGCCCATCCCTGCAGGACTTGGAGGCGGCCCATGACGAAGCGGCGTTGAAGCTGGCACAATTAGCGCTTCTCATAGACCAATACAAGCAAGCCCATCCCACCTCTGCCCCTCTAGAAGGCCAGCGTCATAACCACGCGTGATGTGCGATTTTATAATTTTAAACAAGTGTATTGTATTGTCTAAAAGACTTCTTGGATTTTTTAGGGACCCTGTTGGTCCACTGTTGTAATTAAAAATACAGTGTTTACCACCATGGACCCTTGTAAAGTGTATTTCTGAATGTATGTATATGTTTAATATTTGTTACCCCTGTAACGGGGTTTTACACAATACCATTATAACGTAAGAAAGGTAGACACGATAACACAGGTACATCTTTGTGTCCTCATATGTGTTTATTTGTCACAAGCATTTGGGACACTAAAAATCTGGCTCTATACAAAAACACATCCCACACATGGGAAGACATTTCACCAAATATGTTTTTTGGTTATAGTCAAATAAAAGAAACATAACAAACAAATTGCTGATGCCCGAACCGGAACGCAGAAAATAAAGAAGGCAAAAACAAAAAAACAGCCACATATTGCTGAGTGGCTCAATTTATTGATACGGTGCCCACTCCGCTGTCTTGAGTGGCTTCTGGAATGTGAGGGCCCTGCCTCCTCCGACGATGATGACGATCGGCGGTGATGTTGCCGACGGTGTCTGTAGGGACTCCCACGAAACCTTTCACGGTCCCAGCTGTGAGATGCCCTAGATCGCCCATGCCTTTGGGAGGGGGAGCTTCCAGTCTGCTGGGCACGAAGAGGAGGCAGGTTCCAGGACTGCAGGGTCCCATCCTCAGCAGCATCAAGGGCATGGTGGATCACTCTCTCCACAGCCAACCGGGTGTCCCTATCCATACGAGCCAGCTGCTTAGACAACAGATAGGCAATGCCACAGGTAGGTCGATCGTCCAGGTGGCTCAGGACCCTGGACGCCCAAGTGCCCAGCTTGGATTGTGGTGGGGCCAGTTGGACTCGTCGGCGCCTGACGACAGGGGGTGCCGTGGTGGCCTGATCTCCACTGGCAGCTGACATAACATTATCAGCCACTCTAGAGGGTTGTGTGTCTGCCATGGGGGCCTCTGGCTGGCTCTGTTCCGGTTCAGGAGTGTCCTGTCAAGTCACAATACAACATGTGTCACAAATAGCAGACCTACGCCTCAAATTGCCTACACTACATCATTATGTGTTGTGCAACATGTTTGAAAGCCAACAAAAATAAGTGTGTCCTGCTTTAGCCAGCACTATTTAAATGTGTGGGACCAAACAATTTTCACTGTCCTCACATAATATTTATGTGTGGTGGGCCATATGTGTTTCCCAAACTTACTACATGATAATGGCCAACTCCCCTGGCCCCTACAGTACTACCCATTGTGTAGTTGAAGCTGGGTGAGCCCAAGCTGCTTTACTATATGTTAACACAACTACATCACTCATTAATACCAACATTGTTGTAGTCATCCCAACTTGTAAATTGCAACGTACCTCTTGTGGTGGAGCCATGGCTTGGGGAGTGGCCGAGGAGAGTTGTGCACTCCGCCTGCTGGACAGTGTTCGTAAAGGAGCACCTTGGTCCAGGGTGAACAGGAGGAGGTCATAATACCACAGCTGTGGTCGTCTGGCCTCCTCCATGCCCATCTCTGCCTGTCGGTCCAAGAGTTTCTCGTGCTCCTTTCTGAACACTGTCCGCAGGCTTTTGATTTTCTTTTTCACAAATGTCATGTTGTCAGCCAAATCTGGCAGCATCCGCTGCGAGAGTTAAAACAACTCTCCATAGGCCACCCTCCTCACCACCCGGTTGCGATATTCGGGTAGTCTCGTCCGCCACAGACACTCCTTTTCCTCGTAGAGCTTAATGAACTCCCGGACAAACTCATGGTTATGTTCATCAGCCATCTGAAACAGCAACAAACACTATGTCAGCTACACAGACAGATGTTTTATGACTCACCGTAGCCGGGGGTACACGTAGCGGGCGTTGCTTCTCCTCTGTCACGGAACCGCGCCTGCGGTAGTGTAGGCCCAGTGGTCCAGATTAATAGGGGAATGGCGGAACAGTAGGGGTGATTTGTCTTCGTGACGCCACCTGCGGATGTTCTGGTAACTTTACCAGCGCTGTTCGGGTCTCCGGGGGATGTTATACAGCGAGATGGAACGCTTCCCACAGGATGAGCGGGAATCCCCGGAGCCGGGAGCTGCGCAAGATGTTGTGAGGCAGCTGCGGGATGCTGCACGCTGAATCCAGGAATAATGCACAACCACACAAAGTCTCTTTTCGGTACCTTTACTGGATGGTAGTCGGGTACACTCGGACCGGGATAGTGAAGTTGGCACTTATGGAGTTTCACAGCAAGCAGTGTTAGGCTTCCTTTCTCTAGTTCTGGTGCTAAGGTCGGGTGGAGTGGAATCCTTCCGGACCGGGCAGTTTGTTCAATAGAACGGATTTCACCTGGTTGTCAGCACTGAGGGCACTGTAAAAGGGTGATGATAATTCTACCTTCTTCCCTGGGCTCTCGCTGGTAGGTGCGACAGGTGAAACAGGGGGCTTGACTCCCTGTGAAGTATGCTGGTTCTCTGTGATGGCTCTGTAGCTTCCACAGCTTCGGTTCCAGTAACCGGTGTTTAAGGAAAGAGTCAGATTAACTCTGTGTTCCTGAGAGGTGATCTCCTTCTTCCTCTTGTCCCAATTGCAGGGACCTCCACTGGCTAACAGGCTGGATGGGCCTAGTGTGTTCCTCATAGGGTGGAGGTTTCACACAGGCTGGCAGCTCTTGTAGCGTCTACCACACTCTGAAGTTTCTCCCTCCAAGACTCTATTTATAGGGGGAACTGGCTCAAAGTCACCAGTGTAGCTCCCCCTAGAGGCTCGGGGTGAAACCAGGTGTTCTAAGTGTTGCTTGTGTTGTGGGTTTTGCTGTGCTGTTACTTACTCCATTTGTGCTCTAAGGATTTCTGTGGTGCCCAACAGGTGCCAGGGTGCCACATTCCCCCTTAGTTAACCTCAGTTCTCCCGGCTGAGCAAAAAGTTATTTTTTACAACTTAACACTAAGCATTTTATAACATTCAATTTACAAAGTCTTAAAGAAAACACAAAAATCACTGAAAAGGAGTGAAAAATGTGGAAAAGGTGAAAAGCAGTCCGTACGGCACTAGTCCATCTGCCGCAGGCTGGAAAAAGGTAAAGTTAGTGGTCACACAAGTCCTGTGACAATTGTCCAAAGTTTATGAAAAGGAAAAGGTAAAGTCCAGGGATACACGGTAAACTTTATACATTCCCTACGGGTGTCTCTGCTTGGGAGGCCGGTACTAACCTTCTATACCTTACCAGGTGCTTTCTGTCCCCAACTTAGTATACTTGGGACAGAGCCCAGTTCCTCCACCCTTCTGTACACTACTTTTTACAGGTTTTGAAAACTGGTTACTATTTACAACACTTACAGGTTACATTTTTCCACTACATTTTAAACCCATTCTCCAAGTTTGTGTGGGGGTTGGCCTAATGTACTACGTGTGGATCTGCGTAGTGTGGGTGTTTCTAAAGCTGTTGGTGTAGTGTACGAAGAGGTTGGTAATTCTCTATGTCTGCTTTGTGTAAGACCATAGTAAGTGCGGAGTCTATCAACTGGACTGACCTCTGTAGGTAGTTGATTAGGAATGGCTTCTCTTACTGTGGGACTAGCAGGCTGACCGATTACAGGAATCTCAGGTTCCATGATAACAGGCTGCAATTCTTGCATTTGGACTTCTTCTTGTTGGACTTGTGGAATTGGATTTGGTTTTGGCTGATCTTCAACAGGTTGATAGAAATGCATAACTGGTATGAGGAATGCTTCACCTATTTGTGGCCAATCAGCTGGTAAGTATCCAATTTCTGTAAGGACGAGATTTTCTTTTGTTTCTTCATCTGTAGTTACAGTAGGGTAACTGGTTGCTTGTGGGATTAACTGTGGCGGACATTTCTTCAAATGATCCCTTGAAACAGTCGCAATAGTATTCCCATTGTCTTTGCTAATAACACAAGTTTTTGAGTTATCATAGTGTGACGGCATAACGGTGTAGGGTACAGATTCCCAACTGTTATCCAATTTGTTGGTTTTTCGCTTTCTTTTCAGCACTACATCACCTATAGCTAACGGTTCAGCTGAGGCGTGCTTGTTGAAGTCTTTTTCTTGTTTGGTTCTACTGATTTCTAGGTTTCTCTCAACACTCTCTTGTACTTTCCTGTACTTTTCTTGGCGTTGGCTGACCCAGTCTTCATCAGAAGAATCTTCTGTGGGTTCAACGGTTCCCATCTGCAAATCAATAGGCAGTTTACCTGGTCTTGCTCTCATCAAGTAAGCAGGTGTGTAATTTGTCGAACTGACAGGTATGTGGTTGTAGATGTCCACGAGATCTGGAAGTTTCTCTGGCCATTGATTTCTCTCTTCAACTGGTAAGGTCTTGAGCATGTCAATGACTATGTGGTTCATCTTCTCACATAAACCGTTCGTCTGAGGATGATAAGGTGTTGTGCGGATTTTCTTACACCCATACAGCCCTAAGAATTCTTGGAACAGAGCTGATTCGAAGGCTGGTCCCTGGTCAGTTAAGACTTGGTCTGGATACCCATGGGGGCGACAGAAGTAACTCTGGAACGCTTTGGCTGCTACCTCAGCAGTTAAATCCTTAACTGGAACGACTACCAGGAATCTTGAGTAGTGATCGACGATGGTGAGAGCGTAGGTGTACCCGGTTCGACTTGGGGTAAGCTTCACGTGGTCGAGAGCAACTATTTCAAGAGGTTTGGTGGTAACAATTGGCTGCAACGGAGCTTTCTGAGTTAGATGGTCTTTTCTTCGAAGGTGACATGGTCCACAATTTTTACACCATTTGTCAATGGAGCCTCTCATACCGACACAGTAGAACCGATCCTTCAGGAGTCTCTCCAGCTTCTTCCATCCAAAGTGTCCGGCATCATCATGGTATGCTTCAAGGATCATTTGGACTTCAGTCTTGGGAACTACGATCTGCCAGATTAGTTCATGGGTTCTCGGATTGAGGTATCTTCTGCATAGTTTACCTTGGTAGACGAACAACCTTCCTTTCTCCTTCCACAGGCGTTTAGCAGTTGGTGAGGCATCAGAGTCCATATTGGCGTGCTCTTGAGTGATGAGATCCCTTACCAGGCTGACATCTGGATCGTTGGCTTGAGCCTCCTTCCAGTCATGGTGAGGTAACGGGTTCACGGTCCTCTCTACACGTGTCTGGTTTCTCTGGTGACATGTTGCTGTACCTGAACGGTGGAAAGCAGGTAGTTCAATCTCTTCCAGGTCGTCTATGTCTTCTCCCTCTTCAGGAAGATGAGGCATTCGGGACAGGGCATCAGCATTGCCATTCTTGTGACCTGCCCGGTACTTTACAGTGAAGTCATAGTTAGCGAGTCTTGCTACCCAACGCTGTTCTAGGGCTCCCAGCTTTGCAGTCTCGTAAGGGCCTGTCACACGCGTCAATATCGCCTGCACGATATCGGCTGCACGTGACGTTGCAGCGATATTGACGCGTGTGACATACTGCATCAACCAGCGATAAATCGCTGGTTGATGATCGCCAGGTTTTAGAATCAGTCCTAAAACCTGGCGATTGTCGCCCGGTGGACACGCAGCATCGCTGCGTGTGACACCGGGAGCGAGCGATATTCCAGCTCCCAGCGCCTGTCACAAGCGCTGGGAGCTGGTCTCCAAGGTACACTGCGGGTAACTAGGCAGCGCGCGCTGCCTAGATACCCGACGTGTACCTTAGTTACCAGCCTCCTCCGCTCACCGGGTGAGCGGAGGAGGCTGGTAACTAAGGTACACGTCGGGTATCTAGGCAGCGCGCGCTGCCTAGTTACCCGCAGTGTACCTTGGAGACCAGGCTGCTCCCGCTTCCAGCAGGCTGGCAGCGGGAGCAGGACATCGTGGAAACGATATTTAAATCGTTTCCATGATGTCACTGGTCAATTGATCGCTGGTGAGTCTGTCTGTGTGACAGCTCACCAGCGATCAGCCGTCAATGTCGTCAGCGATCAGATCGCTGACGACATTGACGCGTGTGACAGGACCTTAAGTGTGTTAGAGGATTGTTATCTGTGAAAGCTGTGAACGGGGCGGAGGCCAGGTAATGTTTAAAACGCTCTGTGATCGCCCAGACCAGGGCCAGGAACTCCAGCTTGAAGGCGCTGTAGTTTTCCGGGTTCCTTTCTGTGGGACGGAGCATTCTGCTGGCGTAGGCTATCACCTTCTCCTTGCCCTGCTGACGTTGAGATAGGACTGCTCCTAAACCTTCATTGCTTGCATCGGTGTACAATAAAAACGGTAGATTGTAATCAGGGTAGGCCAGGATTTCTTCTCCAGTTAAAGCTTCTTTTAACGTTTGGAAGGACTTGTCCTGTTCTGGGCCCCAGTGGAACGGGGGTCCCCTGATCTTGCCGTTTTTGGATTGACCTACTAAGAGATCTTGCATGGGGGCGGCTATCTTGGTATAGCCTTTGATGAAGCGTCGGTAGTACCCGACCAGTCCTAGAAATTGACGTACCTCTTTGTGGTTGGTGGGTGCTGGCCAGTCCTTGATGACGGTGACCTTGTCCGGATCCGGTGCTACGCCTTCGGCGCTGACCACATGTCCTAGGTATTGGACCTTGGGTTTCAGCAGGTGGCACTTGGACGGTTTCAGTTTCATCCCGTACTTGGACAGTGACTCGAACACTTCACTCAGGTGTTGGAGGTGATCTTCATAGGTCTGAGAGTAGACAATGACATCATCAAGGTATAACAAGACAGTCTCAAAGTTCTTGTGGCCCAAACAACACTCCATAAGTCTCTGAAATGTGCCTGGGGCATTGCACAAACCGAATGGCATACTGTTGAACTCGCATAAGCCCATAGGTGTCGTGAAGGCTGTCTTCTCACGATCCTCCTCTGCAACGGCAACCTGCCAGTACCCACTAGTAAGATCTAATGTGGAGAAGTAATTGGCAGATTTGAGTGCAGCTAGTGACTCTTCTATGCGGGTAACGGGTATGCATCCTTGTGTGTGACTTTGTTGATTTGCCTATAGTCTACGCACATCCTCATACTACCATCTTTCTTTTTTACCAAGACTAGTGGTGCGGCCCAGGGACTACAGCTATCCCTAATGACTCCTGCATTTTTCATGTCCTGAAGCATCTCTTTGGCTTTCTGGTAGTGAGTGGGTGGTATAGGCCTGTACCTTTCTTTGATGGGTGCATGGTTGTTTGTGGGGATATGATGTTGTACCCCTTTAATCCTCCCAAAGTCAAGTGGGTGTTTGCTGAACACTTGCTCATACTCCCGAACCACCCGGTATACTCCATTTTTCTGGTGAGAGGGTGTATTGTCAGTTCCTACACTGAGGTCTTGACACCATTTCTCTAACTGATCTTTGGAGTGAGGGGGTTCATCAGTGACTATTTGGTTTGAGGATTTTACATCAATCACAGCATCATCTTTTACTTGGTACAATTTTGCGACAGTTGCATATCTTGGCAGTCTGACTTCGTCATCACCATAATTCAATATGCGTACGGGGACTCTCCCCTTTCTTACGTCGACTAACCCTCTGGCTGTCAAGAGCGTAGGACTACTGTCGGACATTACAGGTTCCACTACAGCTTGGTAGTCCTGCCCTCTGAGGCCTATGGCTGCTCGACACCAGATCATAATTTCACTTCTGGGTGGTACCACAATTGGAATGGGATCTGTGACTCTTACTCTGCCAATCTCACCATTTGACAAGGTTACCTGTTGTTGATACACCAGAGCTCTGATCTGTTTTTGGATAGCCCTCTTTCTCTCTGGGTTTACCGGCTTCAGCACTCTGTTGGAGTAAAAACAACACTTCATCGAGACATTTGATCATGACATTGGTACCCAATATGACATATGGATCCTTGTGGTTAGGCTTATCCTGGACCACTAAGATACCCTGGTTTTTCAACTGCACCCTCCCCACCTTTACTGTAGCTTCCCACTGTCCCTCTATGGTAACCGGAATACCATTAGTGGCTTCAAGGTTCATCTCGGGATTAGGGGGTTCTAGCTTAACATCTGGCCAGAACTGCTTGTAAAGGGTACTGGGGATGGATGTCACCTGGGATCCAGTGTCTATCAAGGCGGAGATAGCGATGCCATCGATGACGATTGGTAAGTATGGACAGTCTCCCACATACTTGTGTTCCCAGCTGGACGTAGGGCCTGGACAGTCTACTCCTGGGGTTGGCCCTTCTCGCCCAGGGGTCGCCCGTTTAAAGGACGGGATTGCAGATTGCGTCCTCCTAAGTCGTTCTGCTGACTGTTGCGGCGTCTGTCAGGACTGCGGCGGTCTGCAGGTTTTCCTCGCGACGGCTGTGTCTTTCTCCTCATCCACGGGACGTCGTCTGGACTGTCAGCGAGTTGAATCTTGTCCGATGGCCTTGCATCTGTCTTGGGTCTTCTCCCAGCTTGTAGCTTGGCCACGTCTTTCATCAGCTGCTCGACATTAGCACACAGTTGATCAAACCGGTCAGGTGTTACAGTCTGTGCACTGGACTGAATCGCAGGGATTGGAGATGCTGCTGCCGGCACGGAAGGGGTGTCAGTGTACTGCTGCTGCTGCGGTGAAGCGGGATCAGGTACTTCAGCGAGTCGCTGTCCCCAAACTGTTAAGTCTCTCAAAGTGTCAAACTCTGCGCCTGGATTCTGTATGGACCACCAGCTCGCTTGCTTTCTATCCTCAGATAGTTTAAGGCCCACAATAAATTGTCCAATTAACGCTTTGTTCTCATCTCGAGCACTATCGGGATCAACTTGTTTTAACAGTCTGTATGCTTCTTGCAAGCGCAGTGAATAATCAAGGACACTTTCTTGTGCCCCTTGGTTACAACAATAGAATGACAGTCTTAATCCAGCTTCTGTATGGCACTCAAAGACCCGGGTTAATCTAGCGAATATCTGCTCCACAGATTCCTGAACTTCTACAGGCCAGCTGCGGCTCTGCAGTTCGGCTGCACCGGTTAACTGTCCCATAATAACTGAAGCTCTTTGCTTACCGGTCATCGGGTACATGTCCAGCGCCTGGCATATCTTCCTCTGGAAGTTCTCCAAGGTGCTGGGTACACCGCTGTACTAGGGTAACCAGGTCGCACTAGGAACGTAGGGTAGAGACATCGGCATAATCGGAGCGGGTTGCGGAGGCATACCGCCGACTGGTTGCTGTCCATCAAAAGGTATATTTTGGGGTGCCGCTTGGTCTAGCGGGGGTACCGCGTGATCGGGAGTCGGGTTACTCATGGTCGCTCCCCCTTAGTTAAGCGTAGCCTTTCCCTCGGTTTCAAACGGAAGTGTCGGCCTCGCGGTGAGGAGTGAGGCACCATGGAAGTTTCCGGTTCCTGCTGCGTATGGAGGAAGTCGTCAGAGCGTGGGGGCGGGGCCAATCTTCGCGCCCTCTGCACAGTCACGCCCCTTCTTTTCCCGCCTTTTCGCGCAGCAATGGCGGACCAAATGTACAGTTCGATATTTACAGTCAATAAATAGCACACAATATCCGTGATAACGGGCCTGCTCGTATCCTGTTCATGACGCCAAATTCTGACTCACCGTAGCCGGGGTACACGTAGCGGGCGTTGCTTCTCCTCTGTCACGGAACCGCGCCTGCGGTAGTGTAGGCCCGGTGGTCCAGATCAATAGGGGAATGGCGGAACAGTAGGGGTGATTTGTCTTCGTGACGCCACCTGCGGATGTTCTGGTAACTTTACCAGTGCTGTTCGGGTCTCCGGGGGATGTTATACAGCGAGATGGAACGCTCCCCACAGGATGAGCGGGAATCCCCGGAGCCGGGAGCTGCGCAAGATGTTGTGAGGCAGCTGCGGGATGCTGCACGCTGAATCCAGGAATAATGCACAACCACACAAAGTCTCTTTTCGGTACCTTTACTGGATGGTAGTTGGGTACACTCGGACCGGGATAGTGAAGTTGGCACTTATGGAGTTTCACAGCAAGCAGTGTTAGGCTTCCTTTCTCTAGTTCTGGTGCTAAGGTCGGGTGGATGTGGAATCCTTCCGGACCGGGCAGTTTGTTCAATAGAACGGATTTCACCTGGTTGTCAGCACTGAGGGCACTGTAAAAGGGTGATGATAATTCTACCTTCTTCCCTGGGCTCTCGCTGGTAGGTGCGACAGGTGAAACAGGGGGCTAGACTCCCTGTGAAGTATGCTGGTTCTCTGTGATGGCTCTGTAGCTTCCACAGCTTCGGTTCCAGTAACCGGTGTTTAAGGAAAGAGTCAGATTAACTCTGTGTTCCTGAGAGGTGATCTCCTTCTTCCTCTTGTCCCAATTGCAGGGACCTCCACTGGCTAACAGGCTGGATGGGCCTAGTGTGTTCCTCATAGGGTGGAGGTTTCACACAGGCTGGCAGCTCTTGTAGCGTCTACCACACTCTGAAGTTTCTCCCTCCAAGACTCTATTTATAGGGGGAACTGGCTCAAAGTCACCAGTGTAGCTCCCCCTAGAGGCTCGGGTGAAACCAGGTGTTCTAAGTGTTGTTTGTGTTGTGGGTTTTGCTGTGCTGTTACTTACTCCATTTGTGCTCTAAGGATTTCTGTGGTGCCCAACAGGTGCCAGGGTGCCACATTTTATAATGTACAGGCAGCAGCAATTACACATTTCATTGATGATGCAAGGCAGCTAAAAACCACCGGGAGTCCACAACAATCACATATTTAACGATGTCCTCCAGCTACACGTGTCTCCTGGCGTTGGAGTCCAGAAACACAATATTTAGTATGTCTACAAGCAGGGACGCATCGTCCATTGGACAGTGTGAGCCCGGAGTACCAAGTGCCAGCAGGCAGGGGGAGCAGCACTGGAGAAGGGGTGCGGCGCCAGCCGCAGCAGTCGGCTTCCTGTGAGATGGCGGCCGTCGCAGCGTCACCCAGTAAGACACCGGCGGCGCTACACTAGTGAAGGCTACAGGGGTGGCGGGGCTAAGGTCTGATAGCGGGCCCCCTTCCCCCCCCGGTCCTCTTTAGGGCTCAGGCGGCAGGGAGCCTTGATGCACCCCTGTGTACAAGATGTTGGCTGGTTATTGTAACATTATAAAGCACACTATATAAAGGTCAGCTGCAAAAACACTGGCAAGCCACAATTGCATCCACACAGATTTGGCTGGGTTCGGATTGTGGACCACAGTGCTGCAGACACAATCTGAAACACTCAATAAATTGCCAAGGCTGGAGGCCATGCAGATCCAAACGGATGCTCACTGTGGCTTTGAACATTACTTTATATAAGCATATTATTACACGTATTAAGGATTGGGCAACACATGTATGACGCCCTTTATATAAGCCAATTGAATCTACAAGGGCAAAAATAAGCAGACACATATATTTTGCTACTACATGAGCACATGATATAAATCTAACCACAGTGGTACAGAGTACAGTTTGGCCATAATAACAAGCATAAAAAACCTACCGTAATACTGGGAAGACACTGAAGAGGTGTTCACAAGGCAGAGGTAGCAGTGCAGAGGGCTCACTGGCGCTGTGTCCTAAACTGCACTTGGAAAAACACTGATGGAGCTTCAGGCAGGTGTTTATTAAGCATCCATAACCAGAACGCAGGTGAGATCAGAAGCCTCATCAGTGTGTGACGCCATGGAGGAGGCTGATTGTGCACATGGGTAAGGTGCGCCATGATTGGCTGTGTGAGTCTTAACAATCATCGATGCACCTGCGTCATGTGTGTTCCCAGCGCACACTTTGTGGAGGTAGGTATGGCCACAACGTCACACCTCTGTGGCGCCATCTAGCAGGAATAATTACTGGTATTATGTCTTTCTGAGCTGTTGCGTTGTGAAACATAGCGTACTTGACTGCCCTGGCTTTGTTTGACGCACATGCGTTTAGTAACGCAGCTGCACATTGTGATCTTAGCTAATGTATTCAGCAGAGGAGGGGTTGTTGTCCGCAGTCGTGCCATCAACACATCAGCATACACCAAGACCGTATGTATACATGTGCTGCAGGCCATTATTCTGGCAAACAACTCAAGGTGTACACGTGTTTGTATCCTGCTTGGCCAAAAAACATGCCTTGTCCCCCACAGCCTCGGCTGGTTGTCATTATCTCAGAGGTCAAGAACACAGTGACCGTGTGCTGTTGGGCTACAGGGTGTTGCTGCTACGACACTGCAGGTTAGTAATGTATTACAATGTCTTTTTTGGTATAAATACATGTAATGCAATGCTGAATTCAATAATGCATGTGGCCAAAGAACCACAGAATGTATACATGTCATGGTGTCCTGTGGACTGGCTGAACACATGAATAAATATAAGCATTATATGTAGCTTGAATGTATGTAACAATTTAAGTAATCAATGTGCTGCATCCAATGATTATTGGCACGTTTGTTAATGCAGAGCTACATGATTAAAGATGGCTCATATATGTGACATATAGTGGTTGATTACACAGCCACAAGGTAGTTAGTGGGCCCAACTCCAGTTGCAGGTGTATTGTGTGTGGACACATGACAGACAGGTGTCACCTAATCTTACTCCAGAATTACAAATCTTGACGTATGTGGCTGCCATACTGCATATAATTGTGTGTCTGCATTTGTAGAAGTGCTTACATCAATGTTTGTTTGTCTGTTTAGATATCCTGAGACGTTGCAGGCTACGGATCACAGGATGGAATTGAAACACATGCTTGCGTGGGGGCCGCATTGTGGGAGGAGTCCTTGGTAAGGGAAGGAAGGGCTGAGAGACTGCGGAAGCGTAGACGACGGCGTGTGTGGTCTCGGGATTGGTTCCTGCAAAGGGACAACCTGAGCCACATACGCCTAGTCCGTCAGCTGGAGGACTGGAATCCGCATGATTTCCAGAACTATTTCCGTATGTCTGAGGACTGCTTCAAATTCCTGTTGGAATTGGTGCGCCCTCATATTTTGTATGAGGACACTGTGATGCGTCAAGCTGTGCCAGCAGAGGAGCGGTTAGCTGTGACTCTGCGTTTCTTGGCTTCAGGGCGCACGATGACTGACCTGCAGTAACTGCTGCTGTCTCACGCCCACTGCTGAGCCGCCTAATTCCCGAGACGTGTGAGGCCATTGTGAGGTGTCTCTCGCCAACGTATCTGCGTTTTCCAGAAACCCCTGCGGAATGGTTGCAAGTTGCCACTGGCTTCCAGGAGAGGTGGCAATTCCCAAACTGCGGGGGAACCTTGTATGGCAAGCATGTGAGGATCACGCAACCCCCAAACAGCGGGTCTTTTTATTTTAATTATAAAGGGTTCTTCAGTGTGGTCCTCATGGCCCTCGTCAATGCCAACTATGAGTTCCTCTATGTGGATGCTGGGTTGAACGGGCGTGTGTCAGATGGGGGGGGTTTGGCCAACATCTCCTTTGGTGAAGACCTTAGGAGGGGACACCTCAACTTACCCACAAATGATGTCACCACTGAGCATCTCAACTTTGCATTTCTGGGGATGAGGGCTTTCCACTTCAGGCCAACCTCCTACGGCCATATCCCCAGAGGACTCTGACCCCTGAGCAACACCTTTTCAATTACCGGCTATCCCGGGCCTGTCGTGTGGTTAAAAACGCGTTTGGGATCATGGCCAATAGATTCCGCGTGTTTCATACTGCTCTAAATATGAAACAGGAATCTATCCAATTGGTCGTGATGGCGTGTTGTGTGCTACATAACTTCTTGCATCATAGGGATACTCAACCATACACGCCTGTAGCTTATGTGGATTCCGTGGACCCTGCAACTGGGGAACTCAGGCCAGGTGAGTGGAGTGCCAACGACCCTGGACTACCGTCACTCCAGCCGGTGCTCCAGGGCCGCTCACAGCAGGATGCCAGAAGCAACAGGGACAGCTACTGCTCCTACTTTAATGGACCTGGGGCAATGTCGTGGCAGCATAACATAGAGTAGCCTCAATGAACTCAACAATTGAAGAAGAAGATGTGGATGGGATCTGGATATGTCTCCCTTCAACCACAGGATTTTTTATTTTGGAGGATTCCAGTATTTTGTGTTTAGATTTTGCGCACACATTGCATATGGACTTTGGGTCTGTTGGGGCCACCCGGACACCAAATGTGCAAAATAATCTTGACCTACACAACCATACAACTGTGTGTAGTGTTTGTTTCATTATTATGAACCTTTGTTTTTTTGGTATCTTGAATGCAGAGTTGCTTCGAAGGCCACAACTAAATTACATTATTTATGTTACAAATAGTGTGTGGTATTTGTCCCAGGAAAGAGATGCATGTACCAGTATGGTATGGTGTAACAACAATGTATGGTGACATAATGTTTGATTTATAGGGCTACCTAAGCATTGGGGACATATGTACGGCACCCAGGGACAGGCCTTTGTGGTGACACTGTATGGTGCCTGTGTGTGTTTGCCTCCATATACATGAATGTAATTATACAGATTCTGTACACACACATGGACAAGGAAATGTTAGCTGAACAATACATATGTGCCACATAACTGCAAACACACAAATATCTGTCCACACACATACTTGGTCAAGGCTCCAATATTATCCTAACCAACAAAGCAAGAGTGATTCTATTAGACAACGCAGTAGCACAACACACATGACATCAAAACGCCAATACGGATTCACTGTAACATTACTCGACACACGAGCGCTGTGTTTTGCCGTGTTGACTACGCCAATGCGTCTAGCAATAAACGCTCATGCATTATGAGACAATACACACATGCATGCTTACATTTTACGATGTGGCTTGGCGAACTAGGACACAGTCATTGGTGTGTTTTTGCAACCAATCACACATCTTCGAGGCGTCACCAAACTTAATGTGAACGCCTACCTCCGAGACGCGGGCCAAAACAACGCCCACGTCGCTAGTGTGGTTGCCCTGTGTGACGCGTAAGCGGCGACCAGCGACTTGATCGCCCTTGGGCGACGCTCAGGCGATTTCCGGTCAGGTCGTCGCCTGAGCGTCGCCTGAGTTGTCGCCCCGTGTAAATGGGTGACGGCGACCTTGGGCGACACGCAAAAACGTGCACGTGCGTCGCCTGTAGAATCGCCGGCGATATGTCCAGGTGTGAAGGTACCCTAAGGGAGATTCATAAGGGAGATCTGACATCACTGAGGGTGAAAGGAATTGAACATGTTTTTCACTCATTCTGAGGCGGAAATTGGGAGAAATGCCTGCATGACAGGGAAAAATTTTGGATCCTGTCATTGGATGCAAGGAGCCCCCTTGGATTAAATTATCGAACTGATTTATTATATTTTTATTGACAAGGCAATATATATCATAAGAAATGGACCACAAACATTATATTTTGCAATGGGAACAGGAGAAAAATGTAGTGATTTAGGAGTTCAATGTCATGTGTGGGTTTATATCATTGTATTTATTGAGTAGTCAGGTAGATACACTACACGTGTCTTGGATGTATATTAATGGGCTTACTGCAATATATTTGGTGTAGTGGTTCCTTCTTCTGCACACTACTGATGTATTAACTACACCGGCACCTGTAGAGTTAATACGTTTCCTCACTGATGTTTAATGATCACACAGATATTCCTAGTTTTAATGATTTTATTAGTGTATATAAGTGTTGCTTTGTATAACATCCATGTACTAACGACTAATGGTGGGTTTACACGCTAGGATATCGTTAGCGATATCCTTGGAACAGTCACGTGACCGTGATTGTTCCGACATTGTTAGTGCGCTGGCACACACAAGGATATCGTTAACGATATCACATGCAGCAGCGCAACTGTTAAATAGGAGATGAATGAGTGAGCGATGTAATAAAGTGGCAGGAATAGGAGCTTTCTCCATTCACCTTCCACAACAGCATTGGAGGATGTCGTCCACGCCCTATTGGGGGACAAGAACACAGAGAGGTTAAAAGCCCCTCCCCTTCCTCAGAACTCCAGTGTCTTCCTGTCCCCCTTGGGGCATGGAGAGGTTCCAGTGCTGTCGGGCCGGCAGAGGCAGCAATGGGTTGTACTTACAGCCAGGCCAGGGATGGACGTTGGGGGACCATCTGGCCTTCCTGCGTCCTACGGGGCAAAGCAGGCCGTATCTTGCAGCGCCGGAGACCTGTTCAGCTCTCCGGCATCTCCCTCCTCCAGCTGCGGTCCCTGAGGCATGCATCAGAGGTGCCGCAGAGGCACCTCCGGTTCCAGGATGGCGCCTCCGGTTTTGGGCGGGGCACTTCCGATTCTGGGATGGCACTTTCGGTTCCGAGATGGCACTTCCGGTTTCGTGTGGTGGCACTTCCGGTTCTGGGCAGCGGCTCCTGTACTGGCTGTGGCAGGCTGGGCGCGGCTCCAGGGAACCCAGCAAGCCTATCGCGCGCTACTGCCCGTGGCCGGTGACCAGGAGGAGGGAGGGAACAGGTGTTCCTCGTTGGGGTCACAGTACATCTGGATAAGTACCCGCCAGAAGCTACACCCAGGTAAGGCAGATCCCTGAAACATGGAGGGTGATAGGCTTCTACCTCTGCTTCTGCAGAGCCCAGCGTTCCCCCAGCTCCTGTAAGTGTTCTGGGGGTGGTCAAAAGGGATAGAGTTATTTAGGCCCTGCACTCACACTGGGACCCCCTTCTCTTCCCTTTTTTTCTATAGGGAGACAAGGGCCGCCTGTAAAAGGGAGCAAAAACCCGTCCAGGAAGTGTGGCTGCTGCACGAAATTTCCCTCTTCCTACAACAAGGTGTCGGCCATGACTGACAGTGTGGTCAGGATGAACTCCCCATCCCTGCTGGAGGAGCTTCAATCCATTAGGGAAGAGGTGCAGGCTTCTATCTCGGCACTGCCGGTTTTTGCTGCAGCTTCCAGGCCTTCCCATCCGAAAGAGAGGAAGCACCAGGATTGTGACTCTGTGGATCTCATGGAGGTTGGCCAGAGCTCAGCGTCACAGGACGGCGAGGATATTGCCTCGGTTGCCTCTGTCCAAACACGAGAATCTGGACACTACTATTTTTCCATGGAGTCCATGAGTGAATTGGTGGAAACTGTCCATAGTACCATGGAGTAGTTGTGGTGGAGTCCCCTTCTTCTGTGCTGGACTAAATGTTCAGAAGCCTGAAGGCTAAGTGGCAGTTGGGCTTCCCTGTCCATGACGTCATCCGGGATCTCATCCGCCGGGAGTGGGAGTCTCCAGAACACCGGCAGCTCACCCCATCCGAGTGGATTGGAGGGTGATGACTTTGTCTGGGAGGTCCCGAAGGTGGACATCCAGGTGGCCAGGGTAGCATATAAGACAGCGTTGCCTTTTGAAGATTCCTCCCAGTTGAAGGACCCCCTCGATCGTAAGATGGAGAGTGTCCTCAAAAACTCCTGGGAGGCGGCAGCTATGTCTTTAAAGGTGAACATTTCCTCTACATGTGTGGCCAGGTCTCTCTTTAAGTGGATCACCCAGCTCGAAGAATTCATTCTGAAGGGTACTCCCAGGGAGGAGCTTTGGACTCCATTCCACTTCTGTTACGTGCTACGGGCTTCCTGGCCGATGCCTCTGCTGAGTCGATCCGCATTGGTGCCAGGTGCGCAGTGTTGGCCAACACTGCTCACAAGGCAGTGTGGCTTACAATGTGGAATGGGGAGGTCACGTCTAAGCTCCAGCTGTGTGGTTTCCCCTTTCAAGGGTCTATTGTCTTTGGTCCGGCATTGGATGACATCCTGGAAAAGGTGTCAGACAGGAAAATGTGTCTCCCGGAACATAAGCACTTTCGGAGGCAGTCCTGTCGGCCTGAGCGCAGCCAACCCTCCCAGTCTAAAGGGAAGGGTAAATCTGGTCGCTGGGCATTCCTAAAGGGGACAAGACCCATAATATCTTGCTCACCCAGCAGCGGCTTCACCAGCCGCCCCCTAAGCAATGTCACCTTCCCCATTGCGGGGCGGCTCTTGGGGTTTCTGCCACAGTGGCAAGCAATCTCCTCGTGCCCTTGGCTCCTCTCAACCATTTGGGATGGTCTGCGCTTGGAATTTGAGAGCAAGCCCCTCTGTGTCTTCGAGTCCCCTCACTTCTTCAGGGGGACTCTCGCACGTTCTTTCTTGTCGGGTCTGCGAGACTTGTTGGGTTCGGGTGTGGGGTCCCCGAATGCAGGGGCGCTACTCCAGGTTGTTTGTGGACCTCCAGAACCGTATTATCATGTCCCCATTCACCCGTCCCACAAGCACTTTCTGTGATTCGCGATCTGCGGGGCAGGCGGGATGGTCCATTATAGGTTTAATGTGCTGCCCTTCGGGATTTCATCGGCCCCCAGAGTTTACCAAACTCATGAGGGAAGTGATCGCATTCATCCAGACCCAGGGGATATGTGTGCTTCCCTATTTAGACAACATGTTGGTGGTGGCTCCTTTGGCAGTGGTTCTGTGCACGCAGGTCTCCAAAACGTCGGAGATTCTTCAGGGTGGGTACCCAATCTTCGGGAATCGGAACGGGTACCTGACGTCAATTTTTGGGGGTCTTGCTGGACTCCTCCAGACAGACATCGTTCCTTCCTGTGGACATCAGCTTCTGCGCCGCGTGAATCTGACCCACTTCCAGGCAAGGGGGTCACCCTCCTTACGGGAAGCAATGTCCCTGTTAGGGGCCCTGACGGCCTGCATTCAGTCGGTAACATGGGCTCAGACTCCTTCCCGACTGCTCCAGGAACACATACTGAGTTCCTGGACAGACGTCAGGATTCCTTAAACCTCGCGGGTCCGGCCCCGGGGTGGGTGGAAACCTCGCTTCCTGGTGGATGGATCCCAGACACCTTCGGACGGGGGTGGCCTGCCTGCAGGCTCCTGTGACCTCCGTTACCACTGATGCTAGCGGTTCCGGTTGGGGCGCGATGGTGGATCGCACACCGTTCCAGGGGACTTGGAGTCGCTCGGTCAGTCGCCAGTCTTCAAACTTCCGGGAACTTCTGGCAGTGGAGGAAGCGCTTCATGCTGCAGCTCACGTTCTCCGGAGTCATCATGTCAAGGTCCTGTCAGACAACGAGACTACAGTTGCCTTCTTGTGGCACCAAGGCAATACTTGAGACTTACACTTGCAGGGGCTGGCAATACTGATCTTTTCGTGGGCAGTACACCATCTTCTCTCCTCCTCTGCAGTACATCTGAAGGGAATGGCCAATGTACAGGCAGATTTCTTGAGCTGCACGGAGGTCCACCCAGGAGAATGGTGCCTCCATCCGGAAGTATTTCGCTCTCTTCCGGACAGGTGGGGTGTCCCTTCGATCGACCTGTTTGCTTCGGGCTCGAATACAAAGGTGCTGACCTTTTTCTCCCTGAACATCCTCGGGGGCTGGATGCCTTTGCCCATCCCTGGGACTTCTGTTTAGTGTATGCATTTCCTCCAATCCCGCTACTTCCCCAAAACGTTGCAAAAGATTCGGGCGGAGGGGGTGACGACTATCCTGGAGGCTCCCCTGTGGCCAAAATGGGCGTGGTACGACGCCATCCGAGACCTGGGCCTGGAGGGACCGATTATGTTGCCCCACAGTCTCGACCTACTGACCCGGGGTCCTGTGTTTCACCCGGGCCCTCAGTGGCTCAATTTGGCAGCCTGGCTGGTGCGGCCGGGATCCTGATTCGTGGGCTAATACTGAGCTGATCAGTGTGTGTGCCTGTGTGGGCCAATACTGGGATGATCAGTGTGTGTGCCTGTGTGGGCTAATACTGACTGATCAGTGTGTGTGCCTGTGTGGGCCAATACTGAGCTAATCAGTGTGTGTGCCTGTGTGGGCTAATACTGACTGATCAGTGTATGTGCCTTTGTGGGCTAATACTGACTGATCAGTGTGTGTGCCTGTGTGGGCCAATACTGGGATGATCAGTGTGTGTGCCTGTGTGGGCTAATACTGACTGATCAGTGTGTGTGCCTGTGTGGGCCAATACTGGGATGATCAGTGTGTGTGCCTGTGTGGGCTAATACTGACTGATCAGTGTATGTGCCTTTGTGGGCTAATACTGACTGATCAGTGTGTGTGCCTGTGTGGGCCAATACTGAGCTAATCAGTGTGTGTGCCTGTGTGGGCTAATACTGACTGATCAGTGTATGTGCCTTTGTGGGCTAATACTGACTGATCAGTGTATGTGCCTGTGTGGTGTAATACTGAGCTGATCAGTGTATGTGCCTGTGTGGGCCAATACTGAGCTGATCAGTGTATGTGCCTGTGTGGGCCAATACTGAGCTGATCAGTGTATGTGCCTGTGTGGGCAAATACTGAGCTGATCAGTGTATGTGCCTGTGTGGGCAAATACTGAGCTGATCAGTGTGTGTGCCTGTGTGGGCCAATACTGAGCTGATCAGTGTATGTGCCTGTGTGGGCCAGTGCTGAGCTGATCAGTGTATGTGCCTTTGTGGGCTAATACAGACCTGATCAGTGTGTGTGCCTAAGTGTGGGCTAATACTGAGCTGATCAGTGTGTGCCTGTGTGGGCTAATACTGAGCTGATCAGTATGTGTGCCTGAGTGTGGGCTAATATTGAGCTGATCAGTGTGGGTTCCTGTGTGGGCCAATACTGAGCTGATCAGTGTGTGTGCCTGAGTGTGGGATAATACTGAGCTGATCAGTGTGTGTGCCTGTGTGGGCTAATACTGAGCTGATCAGTGTGTGTGCCTGAGTGTGGACTAATACTGAGCTGATCAGTATATGTGCCTGTGTGGGCTAATACTGACTGATCAGTGTATGTGCCTGTGTGGGCTAATACTGAGCTGATCAGTGTGTGTGCCTGTGTAGGCCAATACTGAGCTGATCAGTGTGTGTGCCTGTGTGAGCCAATACTGAGCTGATCAGTGTATGTGCTTGTGTGGACCAATACTGAGCTGATCAGTGTGTGTGCCTGTGTGGGCTAATACTGAGCTGATCAGTGTGTGTGTGCCTGTGTGGGCTAATACTGAGTTGATCAGTGTGTGCCTGTGTGGGCCAATACTAAGCTAATCAGTGTGTGTGCCTGTGTGGGCCAATACTGAGCTGATCAGTGTGTGCCTGTGTGGGCCAATACTGAGCTGATCAGTGTGTGCCTGTGTGGGCCAATACTGAGCTGATCAGTGTGTGTGCCTGAGTGTGGGCTAATACTGACCTGATCAGTGTATGTGCCTGTGTGGGCTAATACTGACTAATCAGTGTATGTGCCTGTGTGGGCTAATACTGACTAATCAGTGTGTGTGCCTGTGTGGGCAAATATTGAGTTGATCAGTGTATGTGCCTGTGTGGGCCAATACTGAGCTGATCAGTGTGTGTGCCTGTGTGGGCCAATACTGAGCTGATCAGTGTATGTGCCTGTGTGGGCCAATACTGAGCTGATTAGTGTATGTGCCTGAGTGTGGGCTAATGTTGAGCTGATCAGTGTGTGTGCCTGTGTGGGCTAATACTGAGCTAATTAGAGTGTGTGCCTGTGCGGGCCAATACTGAGCTGATCAGTATGTGTGCCTGAGTCTGGGCCGATACTGAGCTGATCAGTATGTGTGCCTGAGTGTTGGCTAATACTGACTGATCAGTGTGTGTGCCTGTGTGGGCTAATACTGAGCTGATCAGTGTATGTGCTTGTGTGGACCAATACTGAGCTGATCAGTGTGTGTGCCTGTGTGGGCTAATACTGAGCTAAACAGTGTGTGTGCCTGTGTGGGCCAATACTAAGCTGATCAGTGTGTACCTGTGTGTGGGCTAATACTGAGCTGATCAGTGTATGTGCCTGTGTGGGCAAATACTGAGCTGATCAGTGTATGTGCCTGTGTGGGCAAATACTGAGCTGATCAGTGTGTGTGCCTGTGTGGGCCAATACTGAGCTGATCAGTGTATGTGCCTGTGTGGGCCAGTGCTGAGCTGATCAGTGTATGTGCCTGTGTGGGCTAATACTGAGCTGATCAGTGTGTGTGTGCCTGTGTGGGCTAATACTGAGCTAAACAGTGTATGTGCCTGTGTGGGCCAATACTAAGCTGATCAGTGTGTACCTGTGTGTGGGCTAATACTGAGCTGATCAGTGTATGTGCCTGTGTGGGCAAATACTGAGCTGATCAGTATGTGTGCCTGAGTGTGGGATAATACTGAGCTGATCAGTGTAAGTGCTTGTGTGGGCCAATACTGAGCTGATCAGTGTATGTGCCTGTGTGGGTTAATTCAGACCTGATCAGTGTGTGTGCCTGTGTGGGCCAATACTGAGCTGATCAGTGTGTGCCTGTGTGAACTGGCTTAGTGATAGGAAACAAAGGGTGGTTATTAATAGAACACACTCAGAATGGGTCAAAGTTAATAGTGGGGTACCACAGGGGTCAGTGTTGGGCCCGCTTCTATTTAATATATAATTGCCGTAGCGACTTCCGTTGTGTCCGGCGCTACTTTGTTCGCGTGGCTCGGCACTTTCTCTGGGGCTCTATTCGTGGCCGCGTAGCGGCCATGCCCCTCGCGAAGCATTGCCCGCTAAGCGGGCATTGCCAGCCCTTGCCCCGCGAACAAAGCCACCAACATGCCCCCACCTCTACCCCGCCATCCCGAGCATGGGGCTGTAGTGTACACCGCTATGGTATACTACAGCCCCATGCCCAGCCCCCTGTCCGCCCCGCTCCCCTCGCCGCCTGCATGGGGCTGTAGTGTACACCGCTATGGTATACTACAGCCCCATGCCCAGGAGCCTGTCCGCCCCGCTCCCCTCGCCGCCGCCATGCCGCCTGTCCGCCCCGCTCCCCTCGCCGCCGCCATAGAAGTGGCGCCCGCTACCCCGCTCTGCCCGCCTGAACCCCGCGGCGGCGAGGGAAGCCAGACGGGGCAGAAGAGAGGGGTTGATCCGGAGCACTGTGTAACCAGGCGGTTACAGCAGCGGCTCCGGAGCAACCCCTCTCTTCTGCCCCCTCTGCCTCCCCTCGCCGCCACCCCACCGTACACTGCTCCGGAGCCACTGCTCCGGAGCCACCCCTACCCCCCGCCGCTACCAACCACCCCGCCACCTACTACCCTCCGCCACCCCCTAAGCCCCCGCCGCCCCCGCCACTTACTACCCTCCGCCACCCCCTAAGCCCCCGCCGCCCCCTAAGCACCTGCCGCCGTCGATCACTTACATGCCTTCTTCTTCATCTGATCATCCGTCCGATCCAGGAGTCCTCCGTCCGGCCCAGGCGTCCTCTTCGTCCAGTCCGGTCCTGAAGTCCTCCGTCCGGCCCAGCCTCACTTCCCATAGAGATAGAATGGACGATTTTTCGTCCATTCTATCTCTATGGGAAGTGAGACGCTATTCTGATTGGTCGCCGCCAGCACACAGCGACCAATCAGAATAGCGCCTCACTTCCCATAGAGATAGAATGGACGAAATATCGTCCATTATATCTCTATGGGAAGTGAGGCGCTATTCTGATTGGTCGCTGTGTGCTGGCGGCGACCAATCAGAAAAGCGCCTCACTTTAAGCGGTAAATTTGAAACTCAAAGTCGTCCATTATATGTCTATGGGAAGTGAGGCGCTATTCTGATTGGTCTCCGTCAGCACACAGCGACCAATCAGAAGAGGCCTCACTTCCCATAGAGATACATAGCGGTGTTTCGGCGAATTTATGGCCGGGCCCCTGGTTCTATTTTCGGCCACGGGGCTCGACTCTGGTCGGTCGTTCCACGGGGCCGGAGACTTGCAATGGCCGCTTCACGGCGATTGCTCGCGCATCAGCAACGGCTCGCAATGATTGCGAGCCATTGCTAAGGCGCGAGCAATGGCCGCGAAGCGAGTCTCCGGCCCCGTGGAACTACCGATCAGAGCCGAGCCCCGTGGCCGAAAATAGAACCAGGGGCCCGGCCATAAATTTGCCGAAACACCGCTATGTATCTCTATGGGAAGTGAGGCGCTATTCTGATTGGTCGCCGGCAGGACACAGCGACCAATCAGAATAGCGCCTCACTTCCCATAGAGATAGAATGGGCGATTTTTCGTCCATTATATCTCTATGGGAAGTGAGGCGCTACTCTGATTGGTCGCCGCCAGCACACAGCGACCAATCAGAATAGCGCCTCACTTCCCATAGAGATAGAATTGACGATTTTTCGTCCATTCTATCTCTATGGGAAGTGAGGCGCTATTCTGACTGGTCGCCGGCAGCACACAGCGACCAATCAGAATAGCGCCTCACTTTCTATAGAGAATAATAGCGGTCTTTCAAGCGAAGTATAGCCGGGCCCTTGGTTCTATTTTCGGCCACGGGTCTCGGCTTTCGTCGGTCGTCGCCGGGGCGGGAGACTTGCAATGGCCGCTTAGATAGATAGATAGATAGATAGATAGATAGATAGATAGATAGATAGAAATAGATAGATAGATAGAAAGAAATGGATACATAGATAGATAGAAATAGATACATAGAAAGATAGATAAATAGATAGAAATAGATAGATAGAAATAGATAGATAGATAGATAGATACATAGATAGATAGATAAAAATAGATAGAAATACATAGAAATAGATAGATAGATAGAAATAGATAGATAGAAATAGATAGATAGATAAAAATAGATAGAAATTGATAGATAGAAATAGATAGATAGAGAGATAGAAATAGATAGATAGATAGATAGATAGATAGATAGAAATAGATAGATACATAGATAGATAGAAAGAAATAGATACATAGATAGATAGCCGACGAAAGCCGAGACCCGTGGCCGAAAATAGAACCAAGGGCCCGGCTATACTTCGCTTGAAACACCGCTATTACTCTCTATGGGAAGTGAGGCGCTATTCTGATTGGTCGCTGTGTGCTGCCGGCGACCAATCAGAATAGCGCCTCACTTCCCATAGAGATATATTGGACAAAAAATCGTCCATTCTATCTCTATGGGAAGTGAGGCGCTATTCTAATTGGTCGCTGTGTGCTGGCGGCGACCAATCAGAATAGCGCCTCACTTCCCATAGAGATAGAATGGATGAAAAGTCGTCCATTATATGTCTATGGGAAGTGAGGCGCTATTCTGATTGGTCGCTGTGTGCTGGCGGCGACCAATCACAATAGCGCCTCACTTCCCATAGAGATAGAATGGACGATTTTTCGTCCATTCTATCTCTATGGGAAGTGAGGCGCTATTCTGACTGGTCGCCGGCAGCACACAGCGACCAATCAGAATAGTGCCTCACTTTCCATAGAGAATAATAGCGGTCTTTCAAGCGAAGTATAGCCGGGCCCTTGGTTCTATTTTCGGCCACGGGTCTCGGCTTTCGTCGGTCGTCGCCGGGGCGGGAGACTTGCAATGGCCGCTTAGATAGAAATAGATAGATAGATAGATAGATAGAAATAGATAGATAGATAGAAATAGATAGATAGATAGAAAGAAATGGATACATAGAAAGATAGATAAATAGATAGAAATAGATAGATAGATAGATACATAGATACATAGATAGATAGAAATAGATAGAAATAGATAGATAGATAGAAATAGATAGATAGATAGATAGATAGAAATAGATAGATAAAAATATAAATTGATAGATAGAAATAGATAGATAGATAGAAATAGATAGATAGATAGAAATAGATAGATACATAGATAGATAGAAAGAAATAGATACATAGATAGATAGCCGACGAAAGCCAAGACCCGTGGCCGAAAATAGAACCAAGGGCCCGGCTATACTTCGCTTGAAACACCGCTATTACTCTCTATGGGAAGTGAGGCGCTATTCTGATTGGTCGCTGTGTGCTGCCGGCGACCAATCAGAATAGCGCCTCACTTCCCATAGAGATATATTGGACAAAAAATCGTCCATTCTATCTCTATGGGAAGTGAGGCGCTATTCTAATTGGTCGCTGTGTGCTGGCGGCGACCAATCAGAATAGCGCCTCACTTCCCATAGAGATAGAATGGACGAAAAGTCGTCCATTATATGTCTATGGGAAGTGAGGCGCTATTCTGATTGGTCGCTGTGTGCTGGCGGCGACCAATCAGAAATGTGCCTCACTTTAAGCGGTAAATTTGAAACTCAAAGTCGTCCATTATATGTCTATGGGAAGTGAGGTGCTATTCTGATTGGTCGCCGTCAGCACACAGCGACCAATCAGAAGAGCGCCTCACTTCCCATAGAGATATAATGGACGAAAAATCGTCCATTATATCTCTATGGGAAGTGAGGCGCTATTCTGATTGGTCGCTGTGTGCTGGCGGCGACCAATCAGAAAAGTGCCTCACTTTAAGCGGTAAATTTGAAACTCAAAGTCGTCCATTATATGTCTATGGAAAGTGAGGCGCTATTCTGATTGGTCGCCGTCAGCACACAGCGACCAATCAGAAGAGGGCCTCACTTCCCATAGAGATACACAGCGGTGTTTCGGCAAATTTATGGCCGGGCCCCTGGTTCTATTTTCGGCCACGGGGCTCGGCTCTGGTCGGTCGTTCCACGGGCCGGAGACTCGCAATGGCCGCTTCGCGGCGATTGCTCGCGCATCAGCAACGGCTCGCAATGATTGCGAGCCATTGCTAAGGTGCGAGCAATGGCCACGAAGCGAGTCTCCGGCCCCGTGGAACGACCGATCAGAGCCGAGCCCCGTGGCCGAAAATAGAACCAGGGGCCCGGCCATAAATTTGCCGAAACACCGCTATGTATCTCTATGGGAAGTGAGGCGCTATTCTGATTGGTCGCCGTCAGCACACAGCGACCAATCAGAATAGCGCCTCACTTCCCATAGAGAATAATAGCGGTGTTTCATCGAATTTATGGCCGGGTCCCTGGTTCTATTTTCGGCCACGGGGCTCGGCTGTGGTCGGTGGTTCTACGGGGGCGGAGACTCGCAATGGCCGCTTCGCAGCCATTGCTCACGCTCTGGCCGGGCCCCTTGTTCTATTTTCGGCCACGGGGCTCGGCTGTGGTCGGTCGTTGGACGGGGCCGGACACTCGCAATGGCCGCTTTGCGGCCATTGCTCGCGCTCCGGCAACGGCTCGCAATGGCCACTACGCGCCTCACTTCCCATAGAGAAAATGATGGAAGTGCGCTACGGCAATTATATATCTATCTATCTATCTATCTATTTCTATCTATCTATCTATATCTATGTATCTATTTCTATCTATCTATCTATCTATCTATTTCTATCTATCTATTTCTATCTATCTATCTATCTATCTATTTCTTTCTATCTATCTATCTATTTATCTATAATTCAAAAAACTGCACATCACTCAGCAGACCAGTGTGAACTGGTGCAAGCATAGGACGCAGAGATTAAACAACTAAGTAAAAGTCCATGCAGCACACAGCTACCACCAATGATGCACAGTGCTAACAAGCCATATGTGTTTGAGGAAAAAATTCAAAACTTACGTTTTTCAAAAAACTCAATAATCTTTCTTTTAATCTGGAGTTCTTAGTACATACATTGGCCAATGTCTGCTTGCTCATCAACTACGACAAAGTGACTCCAGGTCTGATGAGCCCTATCTGACATCCAAGCCCTCCTTGTCCACCCCCCACCTCGCGGTGGGCAGGCACCATCTATACCCTCCATCACCTGTAGGTTTAATGAGGGTGCAATTATATTGCAGCAAAGGAGTCTGCAACTCCATATAATATATAATTCAAAAAACTGCACAGCACTCAGCAGACCAGTGTGAACTGGTGCAAGCATAGGACGCAGAGATTAAACAACTAAGTAAAAGTCCATGCAGCACACAGCTACCACCAATGATGCACAGTGCTAACAAGCCATATGTGTTTGAGGAAAAAATTCAAAACTTACGTTTTTCAAAAAACTCAATAATCTTTCTTTTAATCTGGAGTTCTTAGTACATACATTGGCCAATGTCTGCTTGCTCATCAACTATGACAAAGTGACTCCAGGTCTGATGAGCCCTATCTGACATCCAAGCCCTCCTTGTCCACCCCCCACCTCGCGGTGGGCAGGCACCATCTATACCCTCCATCACCTGTAGGTTTAATGAGGGTGCAATTATATTGCAGCAAAGGAGTCTGCAACTCCATATAATATATAATTCAAAAAACTGCACAGCACTCAGCAGACCAGTGTGAACTGGTGCAAGCATAGGACGCAGAGATTAAACAACTAAGTAAAAGTCCATGCAGCACACAGCTACCACCAATGATGCACAGTGCTAACAAGCCATATGTGTTTGAGGAAAAAATTCAAAACTTACGTTTTTCAAAAAACTCGCGGCCATTGCTCGCGCCGGCCAACGGCTCGCAATGGCCGCTACGCGCCTCACTTCCCATAGAGAAAATGATGGAAGTGCGCTACGGCAATTATATATCTATCTATCTATCTATCTATCTATGTATCTATTTCTATCTATATATCTATCTATCTATCTATATCTATGTATCTATTTCTATCTATCTATCTATCTATTTCTATCTATCTATCTATCTATCTATCTAGCTATCTATTTCTATCTATTTCTTTCTATCTATCTATCTATTTATCTATCTACTAGCTGTGAGCCCGATGCGATTGCATCGGGATTCTAGAATCGGTGTATAGTTTATTAAATTAGAGTTTTAAGTAATAATCCTATTATTCCATGATAGATGGCGGCCCAATGTTAAAGAATCGGAAGTGTACCATGCATATATACATTATTCATTCAAATTTGACAATAATGCACATAAGACATGATATCTATATATCAACTACCAATGTTTGTATGGTATATGTCAGTGTAGTACATGTCATGATTCTAAGGCAAGGCTTTTCGTACAGATACTGGCACTGATGTTTTGTACAGATTACGTATATTCAATTTATATATGAATATTAATAATCTATGATTGAGCCAGTACGTTTCCCCACCAACCACGGGAAGGTAGCCTTACAGCTGGTGGGACCTACTCTACTCTATCCCTAATAATTAATAGTTATACTCCTTTTAAAGCAGATATTTTTTGGCTATTTGCAGAAAGTATTGAATAACCAAATACAATTTCTGAACTTGGCACAAAAGGGACTACCTACAGCTAACTTTCAGCAAGTAACATGTAATAAATATGGAACTTGCACTTAGCTTGCAGTAAATACGGCAAGCAGAGCTTTAACAGGTTGACAAAATGCAACCACTAAAAATGAGAGCTAACTGATTTTAGCGATTGAAACTGTCGAAAGCACATGTGCCGCAACTACCGCAAGTAAACGACAAATGCCATAAACATTTCATGCAACTTACATTAAGAGTACTGTAGGTCACCATTAGGCAGCAAGTGGCAAAATTGTTTTTTTCCAACTAAAAATTCAACAAATAGCAGAATAATTCAGATTTAAAATCAAAATGTCTATTCTTTCCCTATGTGTCTAAATATGTACCTATGTGTCTAAATATGTACCTATGTGTATATATGTATTTATATGTACAGAACACACTTCAAGATAGAGATGTGTGTGAACAGCCATCCCACCCATCTCTTAGGCTGCCTTCAGACTTGCAGATGCATCTGCAGCGTTTTGCAGATGCATCTGCAAGCATGTGCATGCAGACGGCAGTCCCTATCTTTATAATGGAACACACGGTGTCTGCAGATTCTTGCAGACAGCCGTGCGCAGCCATTCACTCCTATATGTGATCTATGCGCAGGCAGATGCTTTTGTACAGATCACAGACTCTCCTCCACACCAGGGACGCGACATGTTGCATCCCTGGTGCAGGCGGGATTGTGTAATTTGTATGCAGGCATGCACCTGTGCAGAGATCACATATCGGAGTAAATGGGTGCGCACGGCTGTCTGCAAGCATCTGCAGAGACCAAAAGTCCCATTGTAAAGATAGGAGCTGCCGTTTGCATGCAGATGCATCTTTAAAATGCTGCAGATGCATCTGCAAGTCTGAAGGCAGCCTTAGCTGTTCACAAAAACCTCACCCTGTGTAAAAAGAAAATGAAATCTCGCAGCAGCTATCCTGCTGAAGCTTCAGGTTCTTATCACTAAATGCAAGCATTTAGATGATACACATCTACAATCTACAAAAAAAATGTGTGTTTACATACATATACAATGAAAATTAAAAAGAAATTTTCTAAGCTAAATAAGTAATTACTATATATTTTAAATAACTATTTTATATCTAAAAACTAATTATAATGTCTTTATAACAAAACTAATATTTTTGGTATTTTTGTATATTTGTATTCCTATACATCTATAGCTAAATTAATTTATTGTAATATTTGTGTTTAATTAGAAAGTAACTATGTATCTAAATGTAATTTTTATCTAAAGAATTGAAAGTAAAATATTTTTACACACTATATTTTTAGAGAAAAGTGAAAATAACAACTATATATCTGAAATAACGTTTATATCTAATAAGTAATTATAATGTCTTTATCTATAACTAAACTAAGTTTTTAGGTATTTTGATTTATTTATATTGATATACATCTATTGCTAAACAAATTAATATAGTAATATTTGTGTCTAATCTAAAAATAACTATGTATCAAAATGTAACATGTATCTAAAGAATTTTAAGTAAAATATTTTTATACACTATATTTTTAGTAAAATTTAACAGTAACGACTATATTTCTTAAATAACTATTTTATATCTAATAACTAATTATAATATCTTTTTCTATAACTAAAATATTTTTTTTGTATTATTTTTTTTTCTATTCTTGTACATCTATGGCTAAACTAATTTATTGTAATATTTATGTTTAATTAGAAAGTAACTATATCTAAATCTAATATGTATCTAAAGAATTTAAAATAAAATATTAGAGAGATTATTTTGAGTAAAGAGTATTTCACTACTGGGCAGCAATTTGACTTGAATGGGTGTATCCAGCACTTTCACCTTAACATTGCATCGTGTTTTCACTCATGAAAAATCCACATATAACTGTCCATGTCCAAAAACTGTTTGTGACAAAAAAATCCCTACTTTCTCTAGTGTTTGGCCTTGGGATTTGTTGATGGTCATGGCAAAAGTAGACTTCATGGGAAATTGTCGACATCTTAACTTGAAAGGTAAGGCAGTCTCTGATGGAGATAAATAAATCCTTGGAATAAACACCACATTTCCTTCTGCAGACCCAGTAATAACTTTTGCTTGAATGAGATTGTCAAACAAAGTGATGACAATGAAGCGATTCCCATTGCAAAGACCTTTTATGCTGTTAAAGGTGCGCAAAAGCATGACAATGGTACCAATTTGTAATTTGAGGCGATGATAAGGCATTCCCATTGGTGTGAGTGAATTTAAAAATTCCACTGGATATTGGTCTGAATCTTCAGTCTGAATGGAATTATCACTAATGTACTCAGTGTATTCAGCAGCAATGCAATCCATAACCTGAGAGTTCACCATTTCCACATGGACATTTTTAGGGCAAAGAATGGCATGTGATGCAGCAATGTGAATGCTTTCATTGTTATATCCATCATGTATGTAAATGTAATATATATCTAAAGAATTTAAAATAAAATATTCTTATAGACAATATTTTTTGTAAAGACTTTTTCTGAATGAGGCAGAAACTTTCCTTGAATGGGTGTATGCATTACTTTTACCTTAACAATACATCTTCTTTTCACTTGTGAAAAAGCCACATATAACTGTCCATGTCCATAAACGGGTTGTGGGAAAAAAAATCCCTACTTTCTCCAGTGTTTGGCCTTGGGATTTGTTGATGGTCATGGGAAAAGTAGACTTCACTGTAAATTGTCGATGTCTTAACTTAAAAGGTAAGGCAGTGTCTGATGGAGATAAATAAATCCTTGGAATAAACACACATTTCCTTCTGCAGACCCAGTAATGACTTTTGCTTGAATCAGATTGTCAAAGTGATGACAATGAAGCGATTCCCATTGCAAAGACCTTTTATGCTGTTAAAGGTGCGCAAAAGCATGACAATGGTACCAATTTGTAATTTGAGGCGATGATAAGGCATTCCCATTGGTGTGAGTGAATTTAAAAATTCCACTGGATATTGGTCTGAATCTTCAGTCTGAATGGAATCATCACTAATGTACTCAGTGTATTCACCAGCAATGCAATCCATAACCTGAGAGTTCACCATTTCCACATGGACATTTTTAGGGCAAAGAATGGCATGTGATGCAGCAATGTGAATGCTTTCATTGTTATATCCATCATGTATGTAAATGTAATATATATCTAAAGAATTTAAAATAAAATATTCTTAGACAATATTTTTTGTAAAGACTTTTTCTGAATGAGGCAGCAACTTTCCTTGAATGGGTGTATGCAGTACTTTTACCTTAACAATACATCTTCTTTTCACTCGTGAAAAAGCCACATATAAGTGTCCATGTCCAAAAATGGGTTGTGGGAAAAAAAATCCCTACTTTCTCCAGTGTTTGGCCTTGGGATTTGTTGATGGTCATGGCAAAAGTAGACTTCACGGTAAATTGTCGATGTCTTAACTTAAAAGGTAAGGCAGTGTCTGATGGAGATAAATCAATCCTTGGAATAAACACCACATTTCCTTCTGCAGACCCAGTAATGACTTTTGCTTGAATCAGATTGTCAAACAAAGCGATGACAATCAAGCGAGTCCCATTGCAAAGACCTTTTCTGCTGTTAAAGTTGCGCAAAAGCATGACAATGGTACCGATTTTTAATTTGAGGCGATGAGAAGGCATTCCCGTTGGTGTGAGTGAATTTAAAAATTCCACTGGATATTGATCTGGATCTTCAGTCTCAACAGGATCAATGGAATCATCACTAATGTATTCAGTGTATTCACCAGCAATGCAATCCATGACCTTAGAGTTCACCATATCCACATGGTCATTTTTAGGGCAAAGAATGGCATGTGATGCAGCAATCTGAATGCTTTCATTGTTATGTACATCAATGAGAATGTTTTCACCAAATATAGCAAGTATAAGTGAGCCAGTGCAGATCATGTCTTGTGGGATTTCAATGATATCATCTCCAAGGTTGAAATCATTGGACAATTCACCATTTCCCAGTTGAAGTAACCAACTGCTATAATCAGGATCAATGGAACGCATGTTGTTGAAGAGTGGCAATTGAGTGAAAAGCTGCCATTGTCGTGAGTATTTAATACAACTCTCTATAATGTCAGTTCTTGTACCATGTGGGATGATAGGCAGACACTGTCGAAAGTCTCCTCCTAGAACAATGACTTTTCCTCCAAAAGGTGTTGTATTTTTCTTGGAAATATCTGTTGTCATGACATCCCGTAAAAGTTGATCTATCACATGCAATGCATATTTAGATAAAAGAGTGGACTCGTCAATAATGAAAAGTTTGGTACTTTTCAAATGTTGTGCAGCATCTGTATCATTTTTAATTCTGGAAACGGATGTTTCATTTATTGGAGTTGGTATGCCATAAAGCGAATGGATGGTTCTTCCTCCTTGCAGTAAGTTAGCTGCAATCCCTGTACTGGCTGCAGGTGATACAATTTCGCCTTCTCCTCTTAGTTCATGAATTAATAAATCATACAGATATGTTTTGCCACTGCCACCTGGACCGTCAATGAAAAAGCACTTAGGTTGTCCACTTCTATCGTGTAAAGCTTGATTGATCGCATCATAGGCCAAAAGTTGTTGGTCATTTAAAGTAGCTTTCATTTGCTGAGCTCTTCTTAACTCATCATCCTTGTTGTATAGTGGAGCGATGTGTGGCTTTCTTTTTGGTCGTGGTAGATTAAAATCAGTAAAAGTTTTGCCATGAAATTTTAGAACATTTTGGACATCTGTCATTGCATATCCTTCACAATTCTCACACTCCTCAGTGTTGGAGTGATATACATGGCAGTAGTCTTGGATAAAGTCTTGTTTAAATTCTTGCCACAACTCCAATGGATGAGCTGGAGGACCAAAAATACATACCGTATATACTCGAGTATAAGCCGACTTTTTCAGCCCAAAAATTGGGCTGAAAAGTCCCCCTTCGGCTTATACACGAGTCATATACTTTTGGTGTGGTGTTTGGTGTGGTGGGGACTGTGTCCGGGCACAGGAGGAGGCGGGGGGAGGCTGCAGAATGAGCGGCACGTCACGTGGTGCCGCTCATTAATTATGCATGGGGAGCAGCGCATAGTACATTGCTGCTCCCCTGCACAATATAGCCTCCCCGCTGCCTGCCCGCCCCATGTATACAGAGGCCCCCCCAGCACGGGTAATCTCACCCCCTCGGCTCAGTCTGCAGGCACCCGGGTCCCCCAGTTGCTGCGTCTGCGTGCGCGGCTTCTAATTCCGGCGTCCTCCCCGCTCTTCCTGTTTGAATGCGATCATGTGACCGCGGTCACATGATCGCATTCAAACAGGAAGAGCGGGGAGGACGCCGGAATTAGAAGCCGCGCACGCAGACGGAGCAGCTGGGGGACCCGGGTGCCTGCAGACCGAGCCGAGGGGGTGAGATTACCCCTGCTGGGGCTGTATTACCCCCTGCTGGGGCTGTATTATCCCCTGCTGGGGCTGTATTATCCCCTGCTGGGGCTGTATTATCCCCTGCTGGGGCTGTATTATCCCCTGCTGGGGCTGTATTATCCCCTGCTGGGGCTGTATTAACCCCTGCTGGGGCTGTATTATCCCCTGCTGGGGCTGCCTGTATTACCCCGCTGGGGCTGTATTATCCCCTGCTGGGGCTGTATTATCCCCTGCTGGGGCTGTATTATCCCCTGCTGGGGCTGTATTATCCCCTGCTGGGGCTGTATTATCCCCTGCTGGGGCTGTATTATCCCCTGCTGGGGCTGTATTATCCCCTGCTGGGGCTGCCTGTATTACCCCGCTGGGGCTGTATTATCCCCTGCTGGGGCTGTATTATCCCCTGCTGGGGCTGTATTATCCCCTGCTGGGGCTGTATTATCCCCTGCTGGGGCTGTATTAACCCCTGCTGGGGCTGTATTATCACCTGCTGGGGCTGTATTATCCCCTGCTGGGGCTGCCTGTATTACCCCGCTGGGGCTGTATTATCCCCTGCTGGGGCTGTATTATCCCCTGCTGGGGCTGTATTATCCCCTGCTGGGGCTGTATTATCCCCTGCTGGGGCTGTATTAACCCCTGCTGGGGCTGTATTAACCCCTGCTGGGGCTGTATTATCCCCTGCTGGGGCTGCCTGTATTACCCCGCTGGGGCTGTATTATCCCCTGCTGGGGCTGTATTATCCCCTGCTGGGGCTGTATTATCCCCTGCTGGGGCTGTATTATCCCCTGCTGGGGCTGTATTATCCCCTGCTGGGGCTGTATTACCCCTGCTGGGGCTGCCTGTATTACCCCGCTGGGGGGCCTGTATGCATTACCCCTGTGGGGGGCCTGTATTACCCCTGTGGGGGGCCTGCATTACCCCTGTGGGGGGCCTGCATTACCCCTGTGGGGGGCCTGCATTACCCCTGTGGGGGCCCTGTATGCATTACCCCTGCTGGCGGCAACTGTATACTAGTTATGGCTGCTATATACAGGGATGGTGGGCTATATACCAGTGATAGGGGGCTTTATAACAGGACAGTGGTCTGCTGCATTGGTAGTTTACTGTTTCTATTTAAAATAAAAGTTCAACATTTTATTCGTATCTATTTTCATTTTTTTAATTTTTCAGTACCGGTAGCTGCTGCATTGTCCACCCTCGGCTTATACACGAGTCAATAGGTTTTCCCTGTTTTTGGGGGCAAAAGTAGGGGGGTCGGCTTATACACGGGTCGGCTTATACACGAGTATATACGGTATATATGCAAACATATCACGAAGCTGTGCAGGCATGTTGAGAACACAGGCATACAATAAAGTATTTCTCCAAACAGTGTCATCGAAGAGCAATCCAAGAGCTAATGCTGCCTCTTTAAAAGTTGGGTATGTGACTTCATTAACAGTCTTTATGTTGTCAAAACTTGTTGCTCCTTTGACATGTAGTAACAACAACCTTAAATAGTACCGTTCTTGATCTTTCATACTGACAGTATACATTCTTCCAATCACTGAAGAACCTCCTCGCTTTCTAATTTCCCATTCACCTTGTTTCCAAACATAGTGCTTTGGAATTTGGCGGTATAAGTAATCATGAGCATGCGGGTCATTCTCATTGAGCTCAAAGTACGCCATAAGAGTGGATTTTCTGTGCATTGTGTAACTGATGTTGTCAACAGAGTCATCCTCATGAAAATAAAGTGGTTGAGAATGTGGGAGATGTACGGCAAGGCGAATAATGGAGTGCGATTGTCTATGCATCGGGTAAGCAAATATTCGCCAAGCTGCCTCCGGTGCACTCACGTATCTTGAATCCATGAATTGATGTGTTTCATCATGGTGGATATTAGTTTGGCAAATTTCAAGATTGGCTTTATCATGTCCTTTGTAGACATATTTGAATAGGTATTTGACACTTTGAATGGAAGCACATACCTCAACATTAATATGACACTTGTATTTTAATAGTAGGAAAGGATTATAGGGAACAACCCAAGAATTATCAATCATCTTTGAATGGTGTGGAAAGGATGATCCTTCCTTTCTTTGATAAGTAGGGTATGAATCCTGAGCCAAGACTGTTTTTGTTTGGAAATCTTTAGGAAAACCTTTCTTACACTTTCCAAGATCCATACATGGAGAATTGGGGTTGTGTTGTCCACAGGGTCCATGAATCATGTGTTGCATCACAATTTCATAGAGCACAGGGTAATCTTCTGGATCAGGGATTTCAGCCCAAACTATATTATCCACTTCAACCTCAGTTCTTAGTTTGGATTTGCTATCCAGAATGATCAAAATGTGAGCGTGTGGTAGGCCACGCTTTTGGAATTCAATCACATGAACCATTGCACAAACTTTGCCAAATAATCCACTGTTAATGTCTTTTAATAGGGCTTCCAGTTTAATTCTGAAGACACGGGCGACTAAATCAGGTCTATGTTCCACACGCTGCCATGGCTCTAAATTGTTTTTAATCTCCCTCCATTTAGGATTACAGGTCATGGTTACGAAAAGATCCGGTCGTCCAAATTTAGTCACAATAGCCATGGCATCCTGATAGCGTTGCTGCATGTTTCTTGGACTGCCTTCAAAGGAAGATGGTAAAATGACCGTCTTGCCAATGGAAATACCTTTCTCAACAGATTTGTTGAGGAGATGTTCCTGGAGTACGCAATAATCCTCCACTTTTAAATCCTTTTGGTGTTGACAGATAAAATTTAAGCGATTAGCCTCGATTTTCACATACGCATCCACTAAGTACTGTTGCGTAAGTTTGCCACCATTCAGGAGAGGATTGAACCGATTCCGTACAGACAACAAATAGCAGTAATACTAGAGCTGTGTAACCCTGCGTTGACTTTGGCCGTGATGCTTGAGTCCCTCATGCCAACCTTGTTCTCCATGAGGGAAAAATAAGGGATAGAGTAATGCATCTAAATTGCTGTGTAGAATACTGACTTGCTGTGTTTTTGGGGCCAAGGGGTTATTTGGATCAGGTTTCAAATGAATTAAAATGTCTCTATTGAATGGTGGCTCTCCATCAGCATTTTCAAATACCACAGCAACTTCATTGACAGTAGGATTGTTATAGCGTCTAGGGTCTTGGTCTCTGTCTTGTTTAATGGCCATGATAATATTTGGCATGACGGTGCCATGTTCTACTGCCTTCTGCTGTTCTTCTAATTCAACGTCACGTAGCATTTTGTAGGCCGAAACAAAGGGATTAATATTATCCAATTGAAGAGCAATGATACTCATTAAAGTTGGATGACATTTCACATTTTCTGGAGACTGTATACGTTGTTCTACAGCGCTTGCAGTATCTAAAATGTACAGTTGTGCATATGCTGGAGGTTGATCTTCAGCAGGATGGAGTGTTCCCGTACGATGATAAATTTGCCCATGAATTCGGAAACAGTAAGGGCCGTGTCCAGGTGGTGGAGAAACATGGGCACCCATGGAGGCAAAAGCAAAAGAACTATTAATGCTCCTGATATTCTCCATCAAATTTTTACTGTACTCACTCTCTCCTTTCAGCAGGCGTTGGAAGACCTGCGGGTATTGAGGTAATGGTACCTTAACTTTTCCCTTGTGGCAACAAAGAGTAAAGTGTTGATCTGATGGGGGTTCATCAGAAAAATGTCGAGCCTCACAATGTTCACATATTACATTTATGAAACCACAGGTATGTTCTGGAATAGCATGATCCTGATCAATACATCCCATTGGATGAGAGAAAGGTGAAGATAAGAAAGTAGAAGTTTATTGTTTAATCCCACATAGATGAGACGTGGAAGGGACGTAGAATCAAAACATTCAAGAAAAGAAGAAGTTGAATATAAATTGCGTTGTGGCTCTTGCAATGTAGAAGTGGAAGAACGTGTGCGTATGTCACGACGTCTATCAGCCAAAAAGGTCAAGTGGAGTATTTTTGACGTAGGAGACAGTGTATCTTGATGCATCTGTCTTGTCCTTTTTTTGCGGATAATGTTAGACTGTTTGCTGTATGGCGTCTCCTCAGCACAGTGTTTTCTTTTAGATGTGGCCTTGCGATGTGGTAAAGGCTGTTCAGTAGTAGTTAACACAGTAGAAGAGGTGGTAACAGTATGAGGATCAAATGAAAAAGTGGCAGCAGGATGAGGATCAGACGAAAAGGTGTCAGCAGTATGAGGATCAGACGAAAAGGTGGCAGCAGTATGACGGTCAGACGAAGTGGTGGCAGCAGTATGACGGTCAGACGAAGAGGTGGCAGCAGTATGACGGTCAGACGAAGAGGTGGCAGCAGTATGACGGTCAGCCAAAGAGGTGGCAGCAGTATGAGTGTCAGACGGATCTCCTGTAGGCATGAACTCTTGATGTTTGCGTCTTTGACGCACACGCGCGGCACGCTTCTTGCGCATACGCACAGACTCCTTTTGAACCTTTGCTTCTTTGCTTCCCATGGAGGTCATGGGAGGTGTTAAAGGCTGTTCACTTGGTAGAATGTCAGTACACGAAGAGGCAGGAGAAGTATCTTTCTCAGACAGTTCTTCAATGACATTAATTTGTTTTATTTGGCGTCTGGCACGCGCACCCATGGTTCTTTTTGACATTCGTACACTTCTTTCTTCAGAAGAAATTTCAGCAATACGTTGCTTCGAAGCAGCCTTTGCAACATCCAACCGAAAACGTCTCATTGGAGAAGACAGTTTGGCAATGCGTTTCACTTTAGCAGCTTTAATACGTTGTAAACGAAGACGTCTCTCTTCCAAAGTCTCCTCTGCAATGCGTTTGGCGTGAGCAGCCTTAACACGATCTAAGCGAATACGTCTCTGTTCCGAGGTCTCCTCAGCAGTGCGTTTCGCCTTAGCAGTCTTCTCACTATCTAAGCGAAGACGCCTCTCTTCTGAAGTCTCCTCTGCAATACGTTTCGCCTTAGCAGCGTTACGAAGATCTAACCGAAGACGTCTCTCTTCCGAAGTCTCCTCTGCACGCTTCTTCTTAGGCGTAGATGCAGCCTCCTTGGCAAGAGCAATATTTTCAGTTGGAGAGCTCATGTTAATAAGAATAGTCAGTCAATCAAATCCAAAATGAGCTAGAGTGTGTTAGTTAAGGAAACAATCAATAATAACTACCGTATATACTCGCGTATAAGCCGAGTTTTTCAGCCCAAAATTTGGGCTGAAAAGTCCCCCCTCGGCTTATATGCGAGTATATAAAAAAAAATAAAATAATACAGCCGCAGCCCCGGAGGTATACAGGCCCCCCCATCAAGTTCCAGGGCCCCCCCACCTTGCGCGCAGCCTGTAAAGAAAATCATACTTGCCAGAGTCCAGTCGCGCCGTCCGCAGCTGCCGACATGACGATCCCGGGCTCCATTCAGCGTCTTCCGCATTTCCTGTAGTCGCGGGCAATGACGTCATTGCCCACGCGCACAGGAAGTCGGAAGCCGGAAGACGCTGAATGGAGCCCGGGATCGTCATGTCGGCAGCTGCGGACGGCGCGACTGGACTCTGGCAAGTATGATTTTCCTTTACAGGCTGCGCGCAAGGTGGGGGGGCCCTGGAACTTGATGGGGGGGCCTGTATACCTCCGGGGCTGCGGCTGTATACAGCCCTGGGGCTGCGGCTGTATACAGCCCTGGGGCTGCGGCTGTATACAGCCCTGGGGCTGCGGCTGTATACAGCCCTGGGGCTGCGGCTGTATACAGCCCTGGGGCTGCTGCTGCTGTATATACCTCTGGGGCTGCATCTGGGGCTGCATATGGGGCTGCATATGGGGCTGCATATACCTCTGGGGCTGCATATACCTCTGGGGCTGTATATACCTCTGAGGCTGCATCTGGGGCTGCATATGGGGCTGTATATGGGGCTGTATATGGGGCTGTATATGGGGCTGTATATGGGGCTGCATATACCTCTGGGGCTGTATATACCTCTGAGGCTGCATCTGGGGCTGCATATGGGGCTGTATATGGGGCTGCATATACCTCTGGGGCTGCATATACCTCTGGGGCTGCATATACCTCTGGGGCTGCATATGGGGCTGCATATACCTCTGGGGCTGCATATACCTTTTGGGGCTGCTGTATACTACCACTGGGGCTGCTGATGTATATACCACTGGGGCTGCTGCTGCTGTATATACCTCTGGGGCTGCATATGGGGCTGCATATGGGGCTGCATATGGGGCTGCATATACCTCTGGGGCTGCATATACCTCTGGGGCTGAATATACCTCTGGGGCTGCATATGGGGCTGCATATACCTCTGGAGCTGCATATACCTCTGGGGCTGTATATACCTCTGGGGCTGCTGTATACTACCACTGGGGCTGCTGCTGTATACTACCACTGGGGAGGCTGCTGTATACCTCACTGCTGGGGGTTGTATACCTGTGCTGGAGTCCACCCTCGGCTTATACGCGAGTCAATAAGTTTTCCCAGTTTTTGGGGGCAAAAGTAGGGGGGTCGGCTTATACACGGGTCGGCTTATACACGAGTATATATGGTATGTCTAAATAGGCAAAAACAATAAAAGGAAAGTGTGTATTTAAATAACCTGTGAAAATGAAATGATGGAGTTCTTTAACCTTCCTAGCGTTATTCCCGAGCCTGACTCGGGGTTAACATTCACTACCAGAAGCGTTAACCCCGAGTCAGGCTCGGGCTTACCCGCGTTCGCGGCAGATGCGGTGAGAAAACCGCATCTGCCGCATCTGCCGCACTTGCCGCACTTGCGCTGCACTTGCGGCGCGGTTGCGGCGCGGTTGCGGTAATCTGCATAGTAAAGGGAACCAACCACCTCGGCTGACCCTCATACACTGGTAGTATGTGCCCCTGCAGCCTAGTAACCCATTAGCAGCACTGTTTTTGTAAGAAAAGTGGCTGAAGTAGAAGTGAGATAATGATTTTATACACTTACATGCCTGCGTACATGAGGGCGTCTCCCTGTGTGTGCTGGCACTTGTGGGCTGTGCTCATCATGTCTGCTCTCCCCCTCCCTTATGCACGCCCCCTCTCAGCCTGCTATAGTGATGTGAGGCTGATTGCGTCATAAAGGGGCGGGGCTAAATCGTGGCATTCCGGTAGCCCCGCCCCTTTATGACGCAATCAGCCTCACATCACTATAGCAGGCTGAGAGGGGGCGTGCATAAGGGAGGGGGAGAGCAGACATGATGAGCACAGCCCACAAGTCCCAGCACACACAGGGAGACGGCCTCAAGTACGCAGGCATGTAAGTGTATACAATCATTATCTCACTTCTACTGCAGCCACTTTTCACACTAAAACAGTGCTGCTAATGGTTTACTAGGCTGCAGGGGCACATATTAACAATGTATGAGGGTCATCAGAGGTGGTTGGTTCCTATGCAGATTACCGCAACCGCGCCGCAACCGTGCCGCAAGTGCGGCGCAAGTGCGGCAGCTATGCGGCAAGTGCGGCAGATGCGTTTTTTTAACCGCATCTACCGCGAACGCGGGTAGCCCGCTTTTAGCAAAAAATTCTAGAACTAAACAGAACGCCAGGGAGGCTACAGTACGAAACAAATATTTCATGATGTTTACTGTATGGAGTAGTGAATGGCAATCAGTGTGTTTAAAGTCCTTTAAAAGAGACTTCAAAGCAAGACAAATGGATGCAAGGGCCCTTTGATAGGCGTGTTGTAAAAGCAGATTTCGAACATTGTAAAAAAAGGGATTAAAGTAGCGATATGACAGGAAGTTGCGCATAACTGGCAGCAGAAGTGGAGTTGCAGAAGGTGGTGCAAAATGGGAGAGGTAGTGTTATTTAATACCTTAAATGTAGGGTTTTGGGATTATAGGGAAAGGAGTGTTTTTTGTGTTTCTTGCTTGAGTTGGTGGAAACAGTGGCATTAGCAGTGAGCGTGAAATGGCACAATGTGACCCAACCCTGGTGAAAATAGAAATAAGGGCACTTGTGGAGTAGATGGTGAAACAGGCAGGTCAATGTAAAAATCAACATTAATCCGTTGATGTAGCGTGACCTTACGCAACCACACCCATGGTGACGGGTATGGTGAACTTGCGTTAATAATAGAAATATTTCCAGCTGTTATGGAATAATGTAAATCGGCATGTACAACACGCGTGTGAAAGGGGCCCCAGTTGCTCATACAGTGTAAAATGGCATGCAAGCAATATATTTAGTATGTAAAATTATGTAATGTCCTACTGTGACGACAGGCAGGGCCGGCCTTTGGCATGTGCGAGTCGTGCGGCCGCACAGGGCGCCACACTCCAGGGGGCGCCGCAGGGAGACAGCTGTCATTGTTATTTGTTGCCCTGCTCCCGCTCCCTGGGGCTTTGCTAGATCTGTGCGGCTGCTAGTAGACAGAGGACGGCATCCGCAGGGGCGCCCGGTGGTAGCGCGGGCTCCCTGCTGATGCCACTCTCTCTACTATAGTCCTGGCCGCTGCCGCCGCGTTATCCCCCCCCACCCTGCAGTGTGAGCCCACCTGTGGAGCTGCACAGGCCTGTGCTTACAGGACCTGTGATGATGTCAATGAAGGGGGAGGAGTCAGGGATCACATGATCAGATCGTCCGTGTATGCAGGGCAGCTTCCACCAAGCAGGAAGTGAAGAGGTGAAGAAATGGATGAGGTGAGTTTGTGTGGGATCAAGAGGGATGTATAGTGTGAATGTAGCAGAGCTGCGTGTGTATGAGGTGTAAGGAGTGGAGCCGAGTGTGTACAAGGTGTATGGAGCTGAGTGTGTATGAGGTGTTCGGAGCGGAGCCGAGTGTGTATGAGGTGTATGAAGCGGAGTCGCGTGTGCACGAGGTGTACGGAGCAGAGCCGAGTGTGTATGAGGTGTACGGAGCGGAGCCGAGTGTGTATGAGGTGTACTTGGTGTACGGAGCGGAGCCGCGTGTGTACGGAGCAGAGCCGCGTGTGTACGTGGTGTACGGAGCAGAGCCGTGTGTACGAGGTGTACAGAGCGGAGCCCAGTGTGTACTAGGTGTACGGAGCTGAGCCCAGTGTGTACGAGGTGTACGGAGCTGAGCCGAGTGTGTACGAGGTGTACGGAGCTGAGCCGAGTGTGTACGAGGTGTACGGAGCTGAGCCGAGTGTGTACGAGGTGTACGGAGCTGAGCCGAGTGGTACGAGGTGTACGGAGTGGAGCCAAGTGTGTACGAGATGTATGGAGTGGAGCCGAGTGTGTACGAGGTGTATGGAGTGGAGCCGAGTGTGTACGAGGTGTACGGAGCGGAGCCGAGTGTGTACGAGGTGTACGGAGCAGAGTAACGTGTGTACGGAGCTGAGCCACGTGTATGTTATGTGCGGAGCCGTGTGTTTCCAGAGTGGAGCCGAGTGTGTACGAGGTGTACGGAGCGGAGCCGAGTGTGTACGAGGTGTACGGAGCAGAGCAACGTGTGTACGGAGCTGAGCCACGTGTATGTTATGTGCGGAGCCGTGTGTTTCCAGAGTGGAGCCGAGTGTGTACGAGGTGTACGGAGCGGAGCCGAGTGTGTACGAGGTGTACGGAGCAGAGCCGAGTGTGTACGAGGTGTACGGAGCGGAGCCGAGTGTGTATGAGGTGTACTGAGCAGAGTAACGTGTGTACGGAGCTGAGCCACGTGTATGTTATGTGCGGAGCCGTGTGTTTCCATAGTGGAGCCGAGTGTGTACGAGGTGTACGGAGCGGAGCCGAGTGTGTACGAGGTGTACGGAGCAGAGCCGAGTGTGTACGAGGTGTACGGAGCAGAGCCGAGTGTGTACGAGGTGTACGGAGCAGAGCCGAGTGTGTACGAGGTGTACGGAGCAGAGCCGAGTGTGTACGAGGTGTACGGAGCAGAGCCGAGTGTGTACGAGGTGTACGGAGCAGAGCCGAGTGTGTACGAGGTGTACGGAGCAGAGCCGAGTGTGTACGAGGTGTACGGAGCAGAGCCGAGTGTGTACGAGGTGTACGGAGCAGAGCCGAGTGTGTACGAGGTGTACGGAGCAGAGCCGCGTGTGTACGTGGTGTACGGAGCGAAGCCGCGTGTGTACGTGGTGTACGGAGCGGAGCCGCGTGTGTATGGAGGTGTACGGAGCGGAGACGTGTGTACGAGGTGTACAGAGCGGAGCCCAGTGTGTACTAGGTGTATGGAGCAGAGCCGAGTGTGTACGAGCAATGCCGCATGTGCACGAGGTGTACGGAGCAATGCCTCGTGTGTACGAGGTGTATGGAGCAGTGCCGTGTGTGTAGGAGGTGTACGGAGTGGAGCCGAGTGTGTACGAGGTGTATGGAGCAGTGCCGTGTGTGTAGGAGGTGTACGGAGTGGAGCCGCATGTGTACGAGGTGTACAGAGCGGAGCCGCGTGTGTACAGAGTGGAGCTGAGTGTGTATGAGGTGTACTGAGCAGAGTAACGTGTGTACGCAGCTGAGCCACGTGTATGTTATGTGCGGAGCCGTGTGTTTCCAGAGTGGAGCCGAGTGTGTACGAGGTGTACGGAGCAGAGCCAAGTGTGTACGAGGTGTACGGAGCAGAGCCGAGTGTGTACGAGGTGTACGGAGCAGAGCCGAGTGTGTACGAGGTGTACGGAGCAGAGCCGAGTGTGTACGAGGTGTACGGAGCAGAGCCGAGTGTGTACGAGGTGTACGGAGCGGAGCCAAGTGTGCACGAGGTGTACAGAGCGGAGCCGAGTGTGTACGGAGCGGAGCTGAGTGTGTATGAGGTGTACGGAGCTGAGCCACGTGTACGAGGTGTGCGGAGCCGTGTGTTTCCAGAGTGGAGCCGAGTTTGTACGAGGTGTACCAAGCAGAGCCGTGTGTGTACGAGGTGTACGGAGCAGAGCCACGTGTGTACGAGGTGTACGGAGCGGAGCCGTGTGTGTACGAGGTGTATGGAGCGGAGCCGAATGTGTACGAGGTGTATGGAGTGGAGCCGAATGTGTACGAGGTGTATGGAGTGGAGCCGACTGTGTACGAGGTGTATGGAGTGGAGCCGAGTGTGTACGATGTGTACCAAGCAGAGCCGTGTGTGTACGAGGTGTACGGAGCGGAGCATTATACTATATGGAGGAATGTGGGGGTGTATTGTACTATATGTCATGCTTTAAGTGTGCAATATACTATACGGAGGACTGTGGCGTGCATTATACTAAATGGAGGACTTTGGGTGTGCATTCTAGATAGAGAACTGTGTGGGTGCATTATTCTATATGGAGAAATGTGGGGGTGCATTATTCTATATGGAGGTCTGTGGGTGTGCAATCTTGTATATAAAAGCCGGAAGTATTTGTGACCTCACATCCGTCACTTTGTCCCAACGTCCGGCAGAGCTACACCCGCTCAGGGTGAGCCAAGATGGCGGCCGTAAGCGGGAGCTGGGACTCATAGAGCCCGCTACGCTTATGGCAGCCCCTAACACATACACACACCACACACACAACACACGCACACAGTCGCCTATACTTACCACCTCTCCTCCGTCTTCTCCACCGCCGACATGTCGCCGCCCCTGGAGAACTGGATCCAATACGGCGTCCGGGAAGTCTCGCGAGACTTCCCGGACGCCATATTGGATCCATGGCTCCAGGGGTGGCGACATACTTTCTCCAAGATGGCGTCCGGGAAGTCTCGCGAGAGTTCCCGGACGCCATATTGGATCCAGTCCTGGGTGCAGCGACATGTCGGGACTCAGGAAGACGCAGGCACCAGGGAAGAAGCAGGGACGGTGGTAAGTATATCGGAGTGTGTGTCCGTCCGCCCCACCGCTGACCACTCTGCCCACCGCTGACCACTCTGCCCTGCGCTGACCACTCTGCCCACACAGCGCCGCTGCGCTCACCACCCTGCCCACACAGCCCCGCTGCACTGACCACCCTGCCCACCGCGCTGCTGCGCTGACCACCCTGCCCACACAGCGCCGCTGTGCTGACCACCCTGCCCATACAGCGCCGCTGCGCTGACCACCCTGCCCACACAGCGCCGCTGCACTGACCACCCTGCCCACACAGCGCCGCTGCGCTGACCACTCTGCCCACCGCACTCGCTGCTAACCACTGAGCCACCGCGCAGTGCTAACCACTGAGCCACAGCCCAGTGCTAACCACTGAGCCACCGCCCAGTGCTAACCACTGAGCCACCGCGCAGTGCTAACTACTGAGCCACCGCGCAGTGCTAACCACTGAGCCACCGCGCACTGCTAACCACTGAGCCACCGCGCACTGCTAACCACTAAGCTGCCTTACAGTGCTCCATCCTCCCTCACCACGCCGCTTTGTCCTCCATCATCCTCCTCCCACCGCTCTGTGCTCCGTCCTCCCCCTGCCTGTACCATTCCATCCTCCTCCATCGCTTCCTCCTCCTTCCTTTGTCCGCCTCCTCTCCACCACTCCATCCTCCCCCTGCCTGGGCTGCTCCATCCTCCTCCACCCCACCGCTTCGTCCTCTGTCCTCCTCCTGCCGCTCTGTTCTCCCCTGCCGCTCTGTCCTCCCCCTGCCGCTCTGTCCTCCCCCTGTCGTTCCGTCCTCCCCCTGCCTGTGCCGCTCCATCCTCCCCCACCGCTTCCTCCTCCTTCCTTTGTCCTCTTCACCTCCGCCACTCCATCCCCCGTCCTCCCCCTGCCCGTGCTGCTTCGTCCTCCCCCACCTCGCTGCTTCATCCTACACCCTCCTCCCTCCCGCCACTCTGTGCTTAGTCCTCCCCATGCCGCTTCATCCTCCCCCTGCCTGTGCCACTCCATCCTCCCCCACCCCACCGCTTCCTCCTCCTTCCTTTGCCTTCCTCACCTCCGCCACTCTATCCTCCGTCCTCCCCCTGCCTATGCTGCTCCGTTCTCTCCCACCCCGCCGCTTCATCCTGTCCTCCACCCCCCCCGCCGCTCTGTGCTTCATCCTCCCCCTGCCTGTGCCGCTCCATCCTCCCCCACCGCAACGCTTCCTCCTCCTTCCTTTGTCCTCCTCCCCTCTGCCACTCCATCCTCTGTCCTCCCCCTGCCTGTGCTGCTCCATCCTCCCCCACCCCGCCGCTTCATCCTCCGTCCTCCTCCCCCTGCCGCTCTGTGCTCCATCCTCCCCTGCCGTTCCTTCCTCCCCCTGCCTGTGCTGCTACATCCTCCCACACCCCGCCGCTACCTCCTCTGTCCTTCATCCTCCTCCCCCCTGCTGTTCTGTCCTCCCTCCTCCCCCCTGCCACGCCGTTCTTCACCGGCCGCTCCTTCTTCAAAGTTCCTCCCAATTCAGCCCTCACCGCCTTCCCCATGCAATCTCTATTTCTATATTCTAAAATACCCGATGCGTTAGAATCGGGCCACCGAGAGTTCCCGGACGCAATATTGGATCCAGTCCTGGGTGCGGCGACATGTCGGCAGAACAGAGGACTCAGGAAGACGCAGGTGGCAGGGAAGAAGCAGGGACGGTGGTAAATATATCGGAGTGTGTGTCTGTGTGTGTGTGTCCGTCCCCCCCACCGCTGACCACCCTGCCCACGGCGCTGCGCTGACCAACCTGCCCACGGCACTGCGCTGCCCACGGCGCTGTGCTGACCACTCTGCCCACGCACTCACTGCTAACCACTCAGCCACCGCGCAGTGCTAACCACTGAGCCACAGCGCAGTGCTAACCACTGAGCCACCACCCAGTGCTAACCACTGAGCCACAGCGCAGTGCTAACCACTGAGCCACCGCGCAGTGCTAACCACTGAGCCACCACGCAGTGCTAACCACTGAGCCACCGCGCAGTGCTAACCACTGAGCCACCGCGCAGTGCTAACCACTGAGCAACCGTATACTCTGCTACCCACTGAGCCACCTGTATACACACAATTCATTTCACCGCACTCCACTAACTATTAGTAAATAAACTATATATGGATTCTAGACTGCCTGATTCTTTAGAATCGGGCCGCCATCTAGTATACTATATGTAGGACTGTGGTGGTGCATTATTCTATATTGAGGACTATGGGGGTGCATTATATTATATGGAGGTCTATTGGGGTGCATAATATATGGAGGAAATTGGGGGTGCAATATACTATGTGGAGTACTATGGGGGGGTTCTGTCAGGGATCAAATCTTGCTGGAGACTAGTCAGAAAGTCTGTTCCCTGAAGGCTTCTCCCTGCTGACTGCCTTGAGTGACCGGTCTCTCCGTATACACACAAATGGGGTGAATTCACCAGGGACTAGCCTTTCTTGCTACTCTCCTATCTGTCTCGGTCCCCAGAAGCTTTTGGAGTATGTTCTTATTTGAAATGCTGCATTATTTAAGAGTCAACACCTCTATATACAGCAGATAAAACAGGATCCACCATTCACAATAGATGATGTCACAGCTCACCTCCTCCTCCTGTACAATGACTGATAACACCTCTATATACAGTAGATAACACAGGATCCACCATTCACAATAGATGATGTCACAGCTCACCTCCTCCTCCTGTACAATGACTGATAACACCTCTATATACAGTAGATAACACAGGATCCATGTCACGCTGGGAGTGGGGAAGACACCCAGCGTAGGATAACGACGGGGGGAATCAGGAGTCCCTAATGCTAAGGGCACAAGAAGGAGACGGTGACCCCTAGACTTCCTAGAGCTGACCCTGTCTGCCCTAACGTCCCTATACAGTCTCCTCAACTGTCGCCGACCACGAACCTCGTCCCTCTCTGATCCTAGATCTATCCTATCTAAGGATCAGATGGAGAGGCTCACTAGACCCCTTCACTATCAACTAAAGACAAACACCAGGGAAGACAGACATTTGGGAAAAGGAAACACTTATCTGACAGCAGAACACAGCAACCTCCACCATCTCAGCTTCTGCTGGAGCAAGGATAAAGTGTGCACAAGGAACTATCACCTGCACCGAGGAAGGGTAATGAACCTCCTTATAAAGGTGGAAGGAGTCTGCTGGGTCCTAGTGACCTACAACATTGGTGGATAAAACCAGACCGAGCGCAAGACCTCCACAGCCGTCTCCCCATAATAGAGAGATCTCATCACACCTTCTCTCCATCAACACAGAAGGTAAATGCCCCTGAAAGAGACGGACCATCCTCCACCATTATGGCTGGTGGGCCAAACGCTGGGATCGTCTGCGCGTGGCCTCCACCCTGTCATCCGTGCCACCCGTGACAATCCACCATTCACAATAGGTGATATCACAGCTCACCTCCTCCTGTACAATGACTGATAACACCTCTATATACAGTAGATAACACAGGATCCACCATTCACAATAGGTGATATCACTGCTGACCTCCTCCTGTACAATGACTGATAACACCTCTATATACAGTAGATGACACAGGATCCACCATTCACAATAGGTGATATCACAGCTCACCTCCTCCTGTACAATGACTGATAACACCTCTATATACAGTAGATAACACAGGATCCACTATTCACAATAGGTGATATCACAGCTCACCTCCTCCTGTACAATGACTGATAACACCTCTATATACAGTAGATAACACAGGATCCACCATTCACAATAGGTGATATCACAGCTCACCTCCTCCTGTACAATGACTGATAACACCTCTATATACAGTAGATAACACAGGATCCACCATTCACAATAGGTGATATCACAGCTCACCTCCTCCTGTACAATGACTGATAACACCTCTATATACAGTAGATAACACAGGATCCACCATTCACAATAGATGATGTCACAGCTCACCTCCTCCTCCTGTACAATGACTGATAACACCTCTATATACAGTAGATAACACAGGATCCACCATTCACAATAGATGATATCACAGCTCACCTCCTCCTCCTGTACAATGACTGATAACACCTCTATATACAGTAGATAACACAGGATCCACCATTCACAATAGGTGATATCACAGCTGACTTCCTCCTGTACAATGACTGATAACACCTCTATATACAGTATATAACACAGGATCCACTATTCACAATAGGTGATATCACAGCTCACCTCCTCCTCCTGTACAATGACTGATAACACCTCTATATACAGTAGATAACACAGGATCCACCATTCACAATAGATGATATCACAGCTCACCTCCTCCTCCTGTACAATAACTGATAACACCTCTATATACAGTAGATAACACAGGATCCACCATTCACAATAGGTGATATCACAGCTCACCTCCTCCTGTACAATGACTGATAACACCTCTATATACAGTAGATAACACAGGATCCACCATTCACAATAGGTGATATCACTGCTGACCTCCTCCTGTACAATGACTGATAACACCTCTGTATACAGTAGATAACACAGGATCCACCATTCACAATAGGTGATATCACAGCTCACCTCCTCCTGTACAATGACTGATAACACCTCTATATACAGTAGATAACACAGGATCCACCATTCACAATAGGTGATATCACAGCTCACCTCCTCCTGTACAATGACTGATAACACCTCTATATACAGTAGATAACACAGGATCCACCATTCACAATAGATGATGTCACTGCTGACCTCCTCCTGTACAATGACTGATAACACCTCTGTATATAGTAGATAACACGGGATCCACCATTCACAATAGGTGATATCACAGCTCACCTCCTCCTGTACAATGACTGATAACACCTCTATATACAGTAGATAACACAGGATCTACTATTCACAATAGGTGATATCACAGCTCACCTCCTCCTGTACAATGACTGATAACACCTCTATATACAGTAGATAACACAGGATCCACCATTCACAATAGGTGATATCACAGCTCACCTCCTCCTCCTGTAAGATGACAGGTAACACCTCTATATATGGGAGGGTTGGTAATGACAGGTGGGAGAGGATATAGGTCTTGGGTCCCTGATTTTTTCTGACCCTAGCATAGCAACGCCCCTCCCTGCTCTCCTTGAAGACCATGAATAGATCATGTACAAACATGTATGCTCATGTGTTCTTAGTAAGTAATGGCGTGGGGGCGCCATAAGGCAAATTCGCACAGGGCACCATTCAACATAAGGCCGGCCCTGACGACAGGGCCTTTTACATTAGCGGTAATTAGAAATAGCATCATATGTAGAGAAAAAACTGTATCTGCAGCGTTTGGTGCATAGCTGCAGCATAACCGCTGCACTTGGGTTAATCTCCATACTCACTATATAGTTAATTTCGGCAGGTGCGGCAATTTGGGTTTAGCACTTGCGGCAGGTGGTGAGGCGATAAAAAACAGTGGGCGACCGTGATATATTTTGCAGCAGCACCTGGCGCAATAGCTAAAGTGCAAGTCCCTATATACAGACAATGGCGATTACCGTAACCGGACTGCAAGTGCATCAGTTATGCTGTGACTATTCAGCAAGCAGAGCAGATGCGATTTTTTCACGACATCTGCCACAATGTAAAATTAACGCAGAAGTGAAAGGGACAGGTAGCATTACATCCAAACTGTTAAATATAAGACAGTTAGTAGTCCTACATACTAATTAGTATGAAATATAAGCAAAATAGCATATAATGGGTTAATATAGTCATAACAGTGTAACGACACACTGCACGTAGAAATAAAATAAAGAATAGTGTGTAAGGGGTTAATATAGCACTGGAATGCGTACAAAATACGGCACGATCATTAAAATGATAAATAGTATTAAAATGGCAGTAATAGAGCACATAGTGACATAGGCAGTGAATAGCCAAGACAATAGGTTAATGTACTACTTGCACTCCTATAGGGCCCTTTAACATCAGCGTTTTTTAAAATTTGCTGCAGATGCGGTGAAAAAACCACATCTGCCGCAATTAGCGCATACCGGCTCCACTTGCGGCGCGGTTGCGGTAAACGCAATGCAAACTATAGGCGTACTTGCAGCAGGTACGGCAAGTGCGGGTTTGCACTTGCAGCAGGGAAAAAAAAACGCCGTTGCGGTAAACGCTATGCTAAGTATAGGCGTATTTGCGGCAGGTGCGGCAAGTGCGGTTTGGCACTTGCGGCAGGTGCGGCAGTGGAAAAACCGCGGTCTGCCGCTTTTTTATTCGCTGCCGCACCTGCCGCAAGTGAAAAACCACACTTGCAGCACCTGCCGCAAGTAGGCCTATACTTAGCATAGCGTTTACCGCAACGGCGCCGCAAGTGGAGCCGGTATGCGGTAATTGCGGGAGATGCGGTTTTTTCACCGCATCTGCCGGAAATTTCAAAAAACGCTGATGTGAAAGGAGCCAAAACAGTGTAGAAGAGAAAATAAGAAAGAAAAGGTATAGAAGAGGTTAATGGTCAAATGTAATGAGTACAGCACATAGGGACAGAGTAAATGAATAGTAAACAGAATGGAAGGGGTTAATGTAGCAGTTCACATCTGCGTTAATTTGAAATCGCGGCAGATGCGGTGAAAAAAACGCATCTGCCGCGATTGCCGCATAACCGGTGCACTTGCGGCGCGGTTGCGGTAATCCCCATAGAAAGTATAGGGGGACTTGCGGCAGGTGCAGCAAGTGCGGTTTTGCACTTGCGGCAGGTGCGGCCGCGAAAAAAACAGCGGTGAGCCGCGTTTTTTTTCGCGGCCGCACCTGAGGCAAGTGCAAAACCGCACTTGCCGCACCTGCCGCAAGTCCCCCTATACTTTCTATGGGGATTACCGCAACCGCGCCGCAAGTGCAGCGGTTATGCGGCAATCGCGGCAGATGCGGTTTTTTCACCGCATCTGCCGCGATTTCAAATAAACGCAGATGTGAAAGGGCCCTAAAACAGTGTGACAGAAAAATAAAATACAAAAGGCATAGAAGCGGTTAATGTAGAAATGCCCTTAGTACAGCACATAGTGACATAGCAAGTGGAGCCCAAATAGAATAGAAGGGGTTAATTTTAAAATGTAATGAGTACAGCACATAGGGACACAGTTAAGGAATAGCAAACAGAATGGAAGGGGTTAATGTAGCAGTTAGAACCATATAAAACAGTGTGGGCGAAAAGTAAAATGCATAGAAGAGGTTAATGTAGAAATGGTCTTAGTACAGCACATAGTGAGATACCAAGTGGACCAGAAATAGAATAGAAGGGGTTAATAAAGTTTGAAAAAAAACAGGTCAATATGGTGAAAGGAAGCTAATATGAAATTAGTATAAAGAAAGGGTTAATATAAGCCTAGGCATTAGGAATATATACTCTGATGTGAGATTGTACTGTGAAAACAGCTTTTTAACTTTTACATAGTTCACAAATTCAAATCTCGCGCTCTAACATGGCGGACGCGAAATGTTCATTCATAAAAAACCGGCAGGCGCCACCCACAATGTGATTGGAGAGCGGAAACTTCATAAACATGGCGCCATGAATACCATTGGTCGGCGCTACTGTGTGAAGATGCCGCTGTCCAATCACAACAGAGTGGGGCGGAGCTACAGACTTCGAACCTCCAGAACGGCGTGGCCGAAAATCGAACCAGGCGCTCGGCAAGGAAAGTTCAACTTTCCCCGCTGAGCGCCAACCAATCGGAAGCAAACCGCCATGTTCAACAACCAATGACAATCGCGCCTCATTTCTCAATGCATCTCTATGGGAATGCGCCCTCCAATCAGACTGGCGGCGCCATTTTTAAAAATGCACAGCGGCCAATCAGAATCGGACCTCATTCCCATAGACATACATAGCGGTGTGTCGGCGATTTTAGTGCCGAGGCCCTGGTTCTATTTTTGGCCAGGATACTCGGCTCTGATCCGTTTTTCCACGGGGCCGCAAACTCGCAATGAGCGCTTCACGGACATGGCTAGCGCCTTACCAACGACTCGCAATCATTGCGAGTCATAGCTGAGACGCTAGCTATCGCCGCGAAGCGCTGAGTGCGATTTTGCGGCCCCGTCGAACTACCGAGCAGAGCCGAGTGCCATGGCCGAAAATAGAACCAGGGGCACGGCCATAAAATCGGCGACACACCGCTATGTATGTCTATGGGAAGTGAGGCGGGATTTTGATTGGTCGCTGTGTGCTAACGCGGACCAATCAGAATTGCCGCGCACTTCCCATAGAGATAGAATGGACGATTTTTGTCCATTCTATGGCGGCGCCTGAATGAGTATTCGGGCACAGCGGTCTCATAGACCGCCGAGGGCGCTAGAAGCGCCGAAGTTTGCGCTAGTAGCGCAGACGTCGACGCTTTTAGCGGCGAAGTGTCCGAGCTGTGGCGCAGGCTCCATGCAGCGCCGATTGGCGCTGCATGGCGCAAAAGAGTAAAAGTGGTGAAAATAAAAGATAGAAAAAGAGGTGAAAATAAAACGTAGCATCAGGCATATAGACTGATGTGAAAAGGTAGATTTCAAAAAGGATATCTTAGCTGATCAATCGCAGAAGTCGATCCGGCGCTTGCTTCCCGATGGGCCTCACGAAGAATGGATATCTTGGCTGAAATATAGTCCAACAGATGGTCCAGCGGTAGCTTTTCGTTCTCCCTCAAAGACCCTCACGAAGGATGGATTTCTTGGGTGAACGATAGTTCAACAGATGGTCCAACAGTAGTTTTTCTTTGTCTCGCAAACAGGATTCAAAGAGGTTGAAGATTCAAATTTCCCGCTATAAATAGCGGCCTTATCTGATTGGAGGGCGGCAACCTCAGAAAGATGTCGCCATGAATCTGATTGGGTGCTGTGTATTTTCGAAAATGGCGCCTCGATTGTGATTGGAGGGCGCATTCCCATAGAGATGCATAGAGAAATGAGGCGCTATTGTGATTGGTCACCATAAGCAGACAGCGACGAATCAGAATGGCGCCTCACTTCCCATAGATATAGAATGGGCGCTTTCGGACTTTCAAATTTACCGCTGAAAGTGAGGCGCGATTCTGATTGGTGAGCGGAAGCACACAGCGACCAATCAGAAAGGCGCCTCACTTCCCATAGACATACATAGCGGTGTGTCCGCGATTTTATGGGCGCTAAACAGAACCAGGGACCCGGCCACACATTTGCCGACACGCCGCTAATGTATGTCTATGGGAAGTGAGGCGCCATTCTGATTGGTGGCTCTGTGCTTCCGCTGGCCAATCAGAATGGCGCCTCACTTCCCATAGAGAAACATTAGCGGTGTCTCGCGAAATATATTGCCGGCCTTCTGGTTGTATTTTCGGCGACGGGGCTCGGCTATTTCCGTTAAAAAAAATATATATATATATATTTTTTTTTATGTATCTTTATTTTTATCTCTTTTTCTATCTTTTTTCTTATCTATCTTCTATATCTATTATATAATTGCCGTAACTGACTTCCGTCGGAGCGGCGCGACTTCCGGTGGCTTGGTTAGCGAGTCCAAGGTGCTTCTCCTGGACTCTGTCCGTGGCCGCTACGCGGCCACGGCGACTCCCGAAGCAATGCCCGCAAAGCGGGCATTGCGAGTCGTTGCAGCCTAGCGAAGCAATGCCCGCGAAGCGGGCATTGCGAGTCGCTACACCGCTAACCAAGCCACAGAAGCCCATACTACTGTAGTGTACACCGCTATAGTATACTACAGTCCCATGTCCATAAGCGCCATGGGACTGTAGTATACCATCGCGCTGTACACTACAGCCATCGCGCTGTACACCGTCGCCGAACTCCCACTACCCTAAGCCCATACTACTGTAGTGTACACCGCTATAGTATACTACAGTCCCATGCCCATAAGCGCCATGGGACTGTAGTATACCATCGCGCTGTACACTACAGCTATCGCGCCCGCCGCAGCAGCCCCTACCCCTAAGCCACTACCCCGACCTCTGCCGACCCCTACGCCACTACCCCGACCTCTGCCGCAAGCCCCTACCCCCTGCCGCCCTGCCGCAAGCCCCTACCCCCTGCCGCCCTAACCCACTACCCCGCCGCAGCAGCCCCTACCTCTAAGCCACTACCCCGCAAGCCCCTACCCCCTGCCGACCCCGCCGCAGCAGCCCCTACCCCTAAGCACTACCCCTGCCGCGCCCGACCTCTGCCGACCCCTAAGCCACTACCCCGACCTCTGCCGCAAGCCCCTACCCCTAAGCCACTACCCCGACCTCTGCCGACCCCTAAGCCACTACCCCGACCTCTGCCGCAAGCCCCTACCCCCTGCCGCAAGCCCCTACCCCCTGCCGCCCTAACCCACTACCCCGCCGCAGCAGCCCCTACCTCTAAGCCACTACCCCGCAAGCCCCTCCCGACCCCGCCGCAGCAGCCCCTACCCCTAAGCACTACCCCCTGCCGCCCTAACCAGCAGCCCCTACCCCTAAGCCACTACCCCGACCTCTGCCGACCCCTAAGCCACTACTCCGACCTCTGCCGCAAGCCCCTACCCCCTGCCGCCCTAACTAGCAGCCCCTACCCCTAAGCCACTACCCCAACCTCTGCCGCAAGCCCCTACCCCCTGCCGCCCTAACCAGCAGCCCCTACCCCTAAGCCACTACCCCGACCTCTGCCGACCCCTAAGCCACTACCCCGACCTCTGCCGCAAGCCCTAACCCCTACCGCCCTAACCAGCAGCCCCTACCCCTAAGCCACTACCCCGACCTCTGCCGACCCCTAAGCCACTACCTCGACCTCTGCCGCAAGCCCCTACCCCCTGCCGCCCTAACCCACTACCCCGCCGCAGCAGCCCCTACCTCTAAGCCACTACCCCGCAAGCCCCTACCCCTGCCGACCCCGCCGCAGCAGCCCCTACCCCTAAGCACTACCCCCTGCCGCCCTAACCAGCAGCCACTACCCCGACCTCTGCCGCAAGCCCTAAGCCACTACCCCGCAAGCCACTACCCCCCGGCATCAGCCCCTACCCCTAAGCCACTACCTCGACCTCTGCCGCAAGCCCTAAGCCACTACCCCGCAAGCCACTACCCCCCGGCATCAGCCCCTACCCCTAAGCCACTACCTCGACCTCTGCCGCAAGCCCTAAGCCACTACCCCGCAAGCCCCTACCCCCTGCCGACCTAACCCACTACCCCGCCGCAGCAGCCCCTACCCCTAAGCCACTACCCCGACCTCTGCCGCAAGCCCCTACCCCCTGCAGCAGCCCCTACCCCTAACCCACTACCCCGACCTCTGCCGCAAGCCCCTACCCCCCAAGCCGCACCTAACCCCCTACCCCCGAAGCCGCACCTAAACCCCTACCCCCCCTGCCCCCTAAGCACCTAAGCCCCTATCCCCTAAGCCCCGCCGCCTCCTAAGCTTCCGCCGCTACCCCCAAAGCCGCACCTAAACCCCTACCCCCCCCTGCCCCCTAAGCACCTAAGCCCCTATCCCTAAGCCCCGCCGCCTCCTAAGCTTCCGCCGCTAACACCTAAGGCCCTACACCCGAAGCCCCCGCCGTTCCCTAACCTAACGCCCCCGTCGATCACTTACATGCCTTCTTAATCATCTGATCGTCCGTTCGATCCACACGTCCTTCGTCCGGCCAGGCGTCCTCTTCCTCCGGCCCCGCCGCTCTTCTCTCTTCTTTCCGCCATCTCCGCCTCTTCGTCCGGCCCCAGGGATCTTCTGTCTTCTTTCCGTTCCGACATCCTCTTCACTTCTCATTAAGATACAATGGACGCTAAATCCGCCATTCTATCTTAATGAGATGTGAGGGCCTCTTCTGATTGGTCGCTGTCTACTGCCCTCAGCCAATCAGAAGAGCCCCTCATTTCCCATTGACATACATTACCGGTGTGTCGGCGATTTTATGGCCGCCCACCTGGTTCTATTTGTCGGCCCTAAAATCGCGGACACACCGCTAATGCATGTCTATGGGCAGTCCGCCCGATTTCGGATTGGACGCAGACCAATCAGAATTCGAGCTCACTGCCCATAGACATGCATTAGCGGTGTGTCCGCGATTTTAGGGCCGACAAATAGAACCAGGTGGCCGGCCATAAAATCGCCGACACACCGCTAATGTATGTCAATGGGGAAAAAAAAGGCGGACCTGAATGAGAACTGTGTCTCACTCTCACTTAAAAAAATAAATAAATTTAATAATAAAAAAAATAATTAAAAAATAATTAAAAAATAATAAAAAAATAAATAAAAAATAATAAATAATTAAATAAAAATAATAATAAAAAAATAAAGAAAAGCGGACCTGAATGAGAACTGCGTCTCAGTCTGACTTAAAAAAATAAATAAATTTAATAATAAAAAAAATAATTAAAAAATAATTAAAAAATAATAAAAAAATAAATTAAAAATAATAAATAATTCAATAAAAATAATAATTAAAAAATTAAATATATGCTAATTATATCAGCCCTTTCAGCGGACCTGAAAGAGAACTGGGTCTCAGCCTAAATAATAAATTTAATAATAAAAAAAATAATTAAAAAATAATTAAAAAATAATAAAAAAATAAATTAAAAATAATAAATAATTCAATAAAAATAATAATAAAAAAATTAAATATATGCTAATTATATCAGCCCTTTCAGCGGACCTGAAAGAGAACTGGGTCTCAGCCTAAATAATAAATTTAATAATAAAAAAAATAATTAAAAAATAATTAAAAAATAATAAAAAAATAAATAAAAAATAATAAATAATTAAATAAAAATAATAATAATAAAAAAAAAAATTCGGACCTGAATGAGAACTGCGTCTCAGTCTGACTTAAAAAAATAAATAAATTTAATAATAAAAAAAATAATTAAAAAATAATTAAAAAATAATAAAAAAATAAATTAAAAATAAATAAATATTCAATAAAATAATAATATACAAAAATTAAATATATGCTAATTAGATCAGCCCTTTCAGCGGACCTGAAAGAGAACTGGGTCTCAGCCTAAATAATAAATTTAATAATAAAAAAAATAATTAAAAAATAATTAAAAAATAATAAAAAAATAAATTAAAATAATAAATAATTCAATAAAAATAATAATAAAAAAAAAAAAAATGCGGACCTGAATGAGAACTGCGTCTCAGTCTGACTTAAAAAAATAAATAAATTTAATAATAAAAAAAATAATTAAAAAATAATTAAAAAATAATAAAAAAATACATTAAAAATAATAAATAATTCAATAAAAATAATAATAAAAAAATTAAATATATGCTAATTAGATCAGCCCTTTCAGCGGACCTGAAAGAGAACTGGGTCTCAGCCTAAATAATAAATTTAATAATAAAAAAAATAATTAAAAAATAATAAAAAAATAATAAAAAAATAAATTAAAAATAATAAATAATTCAATAAAAATAATAATAAAAAAATTAAATATATGCTAATTATTCAGCCCTTTCAGCGGACCTGAAAGAGAACTGGGTCTCAGCCTAAATAATAAATTTAATAATAAAAAAAATAATTAAAATATAATAAAAAAATAAATAAAAAATAATAAATAATTAAATAAAAAATAATAATTAAAAAAAAAAATGCTAATAATAATGATATTACTGCTAATAATAATGCTATTAATGCTAATAATTATGCTATTAATGCTAATAATAATGTTATTAATGCTATTATTAATGCTAATAATGCTATTATTAATGCTATTAATGTAATAATAATGCTATTAATGCTATTAATAATGTTATTAATGCTATTATTAATGCTAATAATGCTATTATTAATGCTATTAATGCTAATAATAATGCTATTAATGCTATTAATAATGCTATTAATGCTATTAATGAAGCTATTAATGCTATTAATTATGCTATTAATGCTATTAATGCTAATATTTATCCTATTCATGTATTATTAATGCTATTAATGCTAATAATAATGCTATTAATGCTATTAATAATGTTAATTAATGCTATTATTAATGCTAATAATGCTATTATTAATGCTAATAATGCTAATAATAATGCTATTAATGCTATTCATAATGTTATTAATGCTATTATTAATGCTAATAATGCTATTATTAATGCTATTAATGCTAATAATAATGCTATTAATGCTATTAATAATGCTATTAATGCTATTAATTATGCTATTAATGCTATTAATGCTAATATTATCCTATTCATGGTATTATTAATGCTATTAATGCTATTAATAATGTTAATAATGCTATTATTAATGCTAATAAATGCTATTATTAATGCTAATAATGCTATTATTAAATGCTATTAATGCTAATAATAATGCTATTAATGCTATTAATAATGCTTTAATGCTATTAATTGCTATTAATGCTAATATTTTATCCTATTAATGCTATTAATACTATTAATAATGCTATTAATGCTATAATTTATCCTATTAATGCTATTAATGCTAATAATAATGCTATTAATGCTATTAATAATGCTATTAATGCTATTAATTATGCTATTAATGCTATTAATGCTAATATTTATCCTATTCATGGTATTATTAATGCTATTAATGCTAATAATAATGCTATTAATGCTATTAATGCTAATAATAATGCTATTAATGCTATTAATAATGTTATTAATGTTATTATTTAATTGCTAATAATGCTATTATTAATGCTATTAATGCTAATAATAATGCTATTAATGCTATTAATAATGCTATTAATGCTATTAAATTGCTATTAATGCTAATATTTATCCTATTAATGCTATTAATCTATTAATAATGCTATTAATGCTAATTATTTATCTATTAATGCTTATTAATGCTATTAATAAATGCTATTAATGCTATTAATTATTCTTATTATGCTATTAATGCTAATATTTTATACCTATTTCATGGTATTATTAATGCTATTAATGCTAATAATAATGCTATTAATGCTATCAATGCTAATAATAATGCTATTAATGCTATTAATAATGTTATTAATGCTATTATTATTGCTAATAATGCTATTATTAATGCTATTAATGCTAATAATAATGTTATTAATGCTATTAATAATGCTATTAATGCTATTAATTCTGCTATTATTGCTATTAATGCTAATATTTATCCTATTCATGGTATTATTAATGCTATTAATGCTAATAATAATGCTATCAATGCTATTAATGCTAATAATAATGCTATTAATGCTATTAATAATGTTATTAATGTTATTATTAATGCTAATAATGCTATTATTAATGCTAATAATAATGCTATTAATGCTATTAATAATGCTATTAATGCTATTAATTCTGCTATTAATGCTAATATTTATCCTATTAATGCTATTAATGCTATTAATAATGCTATTAATTATGCTATTATTGCTATTAATGCTAATATTTATCCTATTTATGGTATTATTAATGCTATTAATGCTAATAATAATGCTATTAATGCTATTAATAATGTTATTAATGCTATTATTAATGCTAATAATGCTATTATTAATGCTATTAATGCTAATAATAATGTTATTAATGCTATTAATAATGCTATTAATGCTATTAATTATGCTATTAATGCTAATATTTCTCCTATTAATGCTATTAATGCTAATAATAATGCTATTAATGCTATTAATAATGCTATTAATGCTATTAATTATGCTATTAATGCTATTAATGCTAATATTTATCCTATTCATGGTATTATTCATGCTATTAATGCTAATAATAATGCTATTAATGCTATTAATGCTAATAATAATGCTATTAATGCTATTAATAATGTTATTAATGCTATTATTAATGCTAATAATGCTATTATTAATGCTATTAATGCTAATAATAATGCTATTAATGCTATCAATTATGCTATTAATGCTATTAATGCTAATATTTATCCTATTAATGGCATTATTAATGCTATTAATGCTACTAATAATGCTATTAATGCTAATAATAATGCTATTAATGCTATTAATAATGTTATTAATGCTATTATTAATGCTAATAATGCTATTATTAATGCTATTAATGCTAATAATAATGCTATTAATGCTAATAATAATGCTATTAATGCTATTAATTATGCTATTAATGTTATTAATGCTAATATTTATCCTATTAATGCTATTAATAATGCTATTAATGCTAATAATAATGCTATTAATGCTATTAATAATGTTATTAATGCTATTATTAATGCTAATAATGCTATTATTAATGCTATTAATGCTAATAATAATGCTATTAATGCTATTCATAATGTTATTAATGCTATTATTAATGCTAATAATGCTATTATTAATGCTATTAATGGTAATAATAATGCTATTAATGCTATTAATAATGTTATTAATGCTATTATTAATGCTAATAATGCTATTAATAATGCTTTTAATGCTATTAATACTGTTATTAATGGTCATAATACTGCTAATAATGCTATTAATACTGCTATTACTGCTAATAATAATGCTATGGCTTATATTATTGCTATTGATGATGCGATTATTATTTAAAAATCTTTATAAAAAAACAATAAACATATTTTAGATACCCGATGCATTTGCATCAGGCTAACAGCTATAACTACTATAATCAAATTAATGCACGTTCTAGAATCCCGATGCATTTGCATCGGGCTCACAGCTAGTAATAATATAAACAGAAAAAAAGATAAAAATAAAGAGAAATAAATAGAAAAATAGATAAAAAAAAAAAATATATATATATATATTTTTTTGTTGGACCGGAAATAGCCGAGCCCTGTCGCTGAAAATAGAAGCAATATAAGGGCGGCAATATATTTCGCGAGACACCGCTAATGTTTCTCTATGGGAAGTGATGCGCCATTCTGATTGGCCAGCGGAAGCACAGAGCCACCAATCAGAATGGCGCCTCACTTCCCATAGACATACATTAGCGGCGTGTCGGCAAATGTATGCCCGGGTCCCTGGTTCTGTTTAGCGGCCATAAAATCGCGGACACACCGCTAGTGAGGCGCTGTTCTGATTGGTCGCTCTATGCTTCCGCTGACCAATCAGAATTGCGGCGCACTTCCCATAGACATAGAATGGGCTCTTGTAGAATTTCAAATTTCCCGCTAAAAGTGAGGCGCGATTGTACGAATCAGAATCGCGCCTCAGTGCCCATAGACATACATAGCGGTGTGTCCACGATTTTCTGACCGCAAAATAGAACCAAAAGGGCGGGCATAAAATCGTGGACACAACGCTATGTATGTCTATGGGAAGTGAGGCGCTCTTGTGATTGGTCGCTGTGTGCTTCCGCTGTCCAATCACAATTGCGCCTCACTTCCCATAGAGATAGAATGGACGATTTTTCTCCATTCTATGTCTATGGGAAGTGCGCCTAAATTCTGATTGGTCAGCGGAAGCATAGAGCGACCAATCAGAACAGCGCCTCACTTCTCATAGACATACATTGCGGTGTGTCCGCGATTTTATGGCCGCAAAAGAGAACCAGGGACCCGGCCATACATTTGCCGACACGCCGCTAATGTATGTCTATGGGAAGTGAGGCGCGATTGTGATTGGCTATCGGCAGTAGAGAGCGACCAATCAGAAGAGCGCCTCACTTCTCATAGAGATAGAATGGCGGATTTTTCGTCCATTCTATCGCAATGAGAAATGAAGAGGAGGTCGGCACCGAAGATGGCAGAAAAAAGAGAGAAGACCCCCGGGGCCGGACGAAGAGGACAGCTGGGCGGACGGAGGACTTGTGGATCGGACAGACGGACGATCAGATGAAGAAGAAGACATGTAAGTGATCGACGTCGGCGGTGGGTTAGGGGACGGCGGGGGCTTAGGGTGTAGCGCCTTGGGGGGTAGCGACAGCGGTGGGGGACAGCGACGGGGGCTTAGGAGGCATCGGCGTTGGGTAGGGGCTTAGAGGCTGCGGGGCTTAGTCGGCGGGGGTAGCGGCGGGAGCTTAGGAGGCGGCGGGGCTTAGGGGGTATCGGCGGAGGGTAGGGGCGGCGGGGTTTAGGGGATAGGGGTATTGGCTTAGGGGGAGTTTAGGGGATTGGGGTAGTGGCTTAGGGGCGGCGGGATTTACGGGCGGGGTTTAGGGGATAGGGGTAGTGGCTTAGGGGCGGCGGGGGTACTGGCTTAGGGGCGGCGGGGTATAGGGAATAGGGGTACTGGCTTAGGGGGCGGCGGGGTAGTGGCTTAGGGGCGGCGGGGTTTAGGGGATTGGGGTAATGGCTTAGGGGCGGCGTGGTTTACGGGCAGGGTTTAGCGGCAGCGGCTAGGGGTGTTTAGTATGCTGCGGCAGCGGGCTTAGGGGGTAGGGGCTTAGGGGCGGTGGGGTAGGAGGCGGGCTTAGGGGGTAGGGGTGGCGTGGTAGGGGCGGCAGCGGGCTTAGAGGGTAGGCGCTTAGAAGCAGCGGGGTAGGAGGCGGGCTTAGGGGGTAGGGGCGGCGGGGTAGGGGCTTAGGGGGCGGCGGGGTAGGAGGCGGGCTTAGGGGGTAGGGGCGGCGTGGTAGGGGCGGCAGCGGGCTTAGGGGGTAGGCGCTTAGGGGCGGCGGGGTAGGAGGCGGGCTTAGGGGGTAGGGGCGGCGGGGTAAAGGCTTAGAGGCTGCGGGGTTTACAGGGGGTAGGGGCGGCGGGGGTAGGGGCTTAGGGGCTGCGGGTTTAAGGGGTAGGGGCGTAGGGGGCGGCGGGGTAGGGGCGGCAGCGGGCTTAGGGGGTAGGGGCTTAGGGGCATCGGGGTAGGGGCTTAGGAGGTGGGCTTATAGGCTGGCTTAATTGACATCAGCGTTTGTTTAGCAGTTGCGGCGCGGTTGCGGTAATGCCCATAGTAAGTATAGGGGGAGTTGCGTCAGGTGCGGCAACTGCGACTTGCGGCAGGTGCGGCAAGTGCGGTTTTGCACTTGCGGCAGGTGCGGCAGCCGCTGTGCGGCAACTGCGACTTGTGGCAGGTGCGGCAAGTGCGGTTTTGCACTTGCGGCAGGTGCGGCAGGCGCGGTTTTGTTCGCTGCCGCACCTGCCGCAAGTGCAAAACCGCAAGTCGCAGTTGCCGCAGCTGCCGCAAGTCCCCCTATACTTTCTATGGGGATGACCGCAACCGCGCCGCAAGTGCAGTGGTTATGCGGCAATCGCGGCAGATGCGTTTTTTTCTCCGCATCTGGCGCGATTTAAAATAAACGCAGATGTGAAAGGGCCCTTAGGAGGTAGAGTCCAGCAAGGGTTTATTATACGGCGGTGGTTTATTATACGGCGGTGCTTTTGGGCGGCGAGGTTTATGGGATAGCGGCAGCGACATGGGCTGTAGTATACCATAGCGGTGTACACTACAGCCCCATGCTGTGGCTTTGTTCGCGGGGCAACGACTCGCAATGCTTCGGGAGTCGGCGACTCGCAATGCCCGCGGCGAGGTTTATGGGATAGCGGCAGCGACATGGGGCTGTAGTATACCATAGCGGTGTACACTACAGCCCCATGCTGTGGCTTTGTGCCCTTGACAGACTGTTGAAGCTAAGCAGCAGGAGCCTCAGTCACGGGCTGGGTGGGAGACCTCATGAGAGACCCACTGTGAATCTCAATGGAAGCCTCTATGGGTGACGCAATGGAAATCTCAGTGGGAGAGCCTATGGCAATTACAATGGGAGACAATGGCTGCATTGACTTTTGACAGGCCAAAGGGCTGGTAAGAGTAGAAGCCATTGACAGTAATTAAAACTGACTTTTACTAATGTATGCCTTTTCAATCTTTTTGCCACTATAGCTACCGTATGGAATAATATGTGAGGCGGCCCTGTCCTCTCGTTATCACCCGAATAGTGGAACAGCCACATCATCGGGTCAGATCTACGTTCCTTAGGGTATAGGTCTAACGCCAACTCCATCATTCTATCCCAGTATTTCTTCGATTCAGGACATGACCAAATCCCATGTTCTAAGTCAGTCATATGCTCTTTACACTTGGGGCAATGTACTAACCTATCTTGATTAGTCGGAGAGGTTGGAATATTAAATCCCTGTATAGTGCCGTGTATGAGTCTATATTGGGAGTCTCTCCATTTTTCATTGATAATGGTTTTCCTGACCGTGTCCAAACCCTCCATTATTTTCTTGACCAGGTCAGGATCATCTACATGCTTCCTCCACTTATTGAATAATTTGCAATTGGTAACAGGGTTGAGAATACGTCGTAATTTCTCATAGAGCGAGGATATAGACAATTCTTCCAACCTCATTCCCACCAAGTCTTCCCACACTGAGTTGTCTAATTCTCCAGAAACATCACATAAACGGGACGGTTTCTGTAGGTAGGAAGGTTGTATTTGGATAGGGTTTCCCGGCCCGTCAACCACCTCTTCTCCTGCTTATGCATAAGATCCCCCAGAGTTACAACACCTCTCGCTCTCCAGACCCGGAAAAGTGCATTTTCTCGACCCTGCGGAAAAGCAGGGCAGGCCCAGGGGGATAGTCTCTTAGATATTTTCCATGAAAGATTAAGTTTTTTTCTGACTGGATTCCACGTCGCCACCGTGTCCCTACAAATTGTCGATTGTTTAATGTTTGTTGGCAGTTCCTAAAGTGAAGCATGTAAGAGGGCTGACAGCTTCCAGGGCCTCGCCCATTGCCCCTCCATACCTGTATCCGAGAATTTGGAAGTGTCATTTATCCAATCCAGAACATTTCTCATGACGCACGCTAGGTTGTAGCCCCTGATATCTGGAGCCCGTAGCCCCCCCTCCTCCCGCGCCTTCATTAGGGTAGAAAGAGCTATTCTTGCCTTCCTGCCCCCCCACAGGAATCCCGAAAAAGCAGCATTCAGTCTCTTAATGTCCGTATGTTTTAATAACATGGGAATCGTCTGAAGCGGGTATAGCAGCCTCGCGAAGCTGATCATCTTAAGAAGATGACAGTGACCAAGCAATGATAGTGGCAGGTTTTTCCAACCCCTGAGTTCCCTTTCAATTTTGTCTATTATCGGAGCATAATTAAGTTTATATATGTCTCCTGAAGCAGTGCAACATCAGTTTTTAGCCTTTTGAGATGGCGAAGCACCATCATGCGCTTTGAAGGGGAGCGCAGTCCCTTTACATTCCAGGAGACTCACCTAACCATCTCCACATCGTGTAATCAGTTTGACATAGTAGAGATATGGCTCTAAGTTTTGGTGTGCATATGGACAAATAATGACATTTAGAACCAATTCGGCTGCATTACATACGGCAATTGCAAATCCCAACCTCTTCCCCAACCCAAACAATCCCCCCCAAAACATCTCACACCCTCCTCGAAACTTTTGTTATGTGACTCCTCTTTTTTCCTCCTTAGACGAAGTGTACATAATCCATAAACCCCTAACCATCTCAGCAACCACTTATCACAAATAGCTAAGATAAAAGTTCTATAGGAAAACCCAAGCCCCTTATATAGCAAACTGGGAAAAAAAAAAAAAAAAAAAAAAAAAAGAAGGTCAGGTCTCATTCCATCGACATCAAAATTAGTAAGTCTTTCCAATCCAAAGAATCCGTGAACAGGTTCATCAAGCAGAGTAGAGTAGAAGTTACCATCAGCCATTGGGTTAGTTGGGTTTCTTCTTGGTCCATCTAGATGTGGGCTGACGTTGTTGTCTCGGTGTTATGGGTCTTGACTGTGACCCTTCCGCCAAAGTCTCTGAGTGCAGCCTGTAAGGCTGCCTTCACACTACGGATTTTTAAAATCCGATGCTGTCCGATAAAAATCGGACAGCATCGGACCGATTTTGGGCCCCATGCAGCCCTATGGGCATTGGACCGAATCGGATGTGCACTAAATGCCATCCGATTTGGTCCGATCCGATTCTGTCCGATTTTTTTATCGGTGCAAAAATCGGAGCCTGCTCCGATTTTTACACCGAAAATAAAATCTGACAGAATCG